>CM055200.1:20222082-20802082 GCA_029224185.1 Karalla daura | reverse complement strand
GCTCGTCCTGTGGGCGTGGGCAGATCGTACGGGCAGAAGATGAAAGGGACTCGAGCAGAAAGGACTGATCTGTGAGTCCAAATGTTTGTTTTTGTGTGAGCAAAACAAGTGGATTCAAGCCGAGGGCGGCGCTACAGAAGAGACTGTAAATGGTAGAAAGGAAAGGTCATAAATATACATATATATTCTAGTCTTCATGACCACTTGAAGCTTTTCAACTTCCTCTTCCTGGGTGGAATAAAAGCACATTTATTCTATGCATAAATCAAAGAAGTCCATTCACCTTCTGCACAAATTCATATATATTTGATTTAAGAATATTTTGCCTCCATGTGAATCTATTTTGTAGAATGAATCAGTTTTGTCTCAAGCTGGGCCGCGAAGATGATTATTTTTGTAGCTGCCTGGTCTGTTTATTTGTGTTTACTCTGTTTAGTTTATTAGCCCTCTGATTATTTTCACCATTAATCAATTCAGTTTGTAGTCTGTAATGTCAGAAAAAAGGGAAAAATGTTCATAATCATGTTCATAATGAAGTTATGATGAAGTCCTCAGCTACCTTTTAATATTAGACCAGAAATCAAAGACAATCAGTTTTCTGTCAGAAACAGAAACCAGGAAGTATTTGCATTTTAAAGCTGAGATTCTACTGAAATTGATTCTAAAATTAACTGACTGATTATTCAGATTTATCTTTAAGGTCTGATAGTGATGTGGCATTGGAAATGTTAGAGGTCCAAGGATTTTTTTCTGAGGTATAAAATTTTACTAAAGATAAAATGCAGACATCTACAAAGTGATTCTGGGTCAGCTACTAAGTGACTCTTAGTCTGTATAGTCCAATCATCTGTTTGTTGAACTCTGATTATACATCCTGTCCAAGATAGATCAACAACTGATCTAATAATGTTTGCTTGTTCTGCCAGGACAGAAAATTGAATTTTGTTGAGGACAATAACAGGCCTTTAAAAGACCTTGAGAGAGACGAGCCCTACTTTCCACCATCTTCAAGGGACTACTAATGAATACACAAGGTGGATTAGGAGGTGATGAGAGACGGAAAAGCTGCTCATCCTCCCATCTTTACACCCTTCCCCTCTCCTGTTTCATCACTGCTTTGTCAGCTTGTACGTCAACCAATTTATCCCTGACAGCAGCGAACCTGGTCGCCATGACACCCTTTAATCACAAGAGTCACCTTCAAGACCTCTGAGGACATCTTCCTCCTCCTCCTCCTCCTCCTCCTCCATCCATCTCCTTCCTTTCATCAAAGTTTACCTAAACAGGGCATTTAATTCTTTTAATGAGGGCCGGGTGAGAGGACATCCTTGTTGTCTGCGTCGAGTGTTGCTATCGAGTGTCGTCCATAAATTTGTCTTTCTATCGAGGTCTAATGAATGCAACAGGGCTCCGGCACTTGAATGAAGATCAGCTTTTAACCATGTACGGTCGTCAGACAGGACATGAAAACAAGGGACGGGTTCGTCTTAAAATGATTGGCCCATCCTTGTTTTTTTCGAATTCTAATCAGGACCAAGGACACACACACACACACACATTAGGTACACACACTCACACATACTGCTGAGAGAGTGAGACAGGGTGTTAACAGGGTCAGATATGTCTGATTCAGACAGACCTGATGTTGACAACAGTCCATAAACATGAATTAGAGTCTATTTTAGACATTTGTTTTTTTAAGAGTCTATTGATTACAAAGCTGGTCAGATTACGTATTACACCTCAGGTGATTTATCTTTTGGACCACATGGTTAATCTCTCAATATATTTTCCTTTACTTCTGATCAAAGAGGTTTACTGGAATCATTAGAGTTTAGATTTTGCAACCTTTAAGTAAAAGCACATGTGGATAAGTGGACAAGCATGTAAAGAATGAATGAATGAATGGATGGATGGATGGATGAATGAATGGCAGTAGATGTGACAGGAGAGGCTTTAAGGAGCAAGAGAACAGACATGATATTGTGCTGTTCTCCACACTACACACAGCCTCTATATCCTGCTACAGGGCGCCGGCTTCCCTGCTGAGATCAATAAAGTTTGCAATCTTTTTTTTTTCTTTTTCAACAACAAGCTGCACTCTCACGCCAGCCTTTCTAGAGAAGGTGTTATTGTTTTCCCGATCCCGAAATGAAACGCAGACAGATCTCCGCTCGGCTCAACGCCGGCACACAGAACCATATTTGACAATATTAAAAAGGAAATACAAACCTCCCGTAATACTTCACAGATGAAACAGCAAATTGTGGTGATTATCCAGGAGGCCGGACGACTGTAACGGGCTGGAGGAATGCTACATTATCTTACATGTGTGTGTGTGTGTGTAGAGTGTTTTCACTTTCATATGGTTTTCATTTGGGGCGGAGGTTTGCATAATTATTCTGGCATCAGTAGCGGTGGTGACAAAGCGGGCTGGTGAGTTCTCCGCTGGGTCTGCGTTCTCACGGCAGTCAGAAATAACCTCGCCTTTAACGGGAACAAACATCCCCTTTAATGTCAAATCACCGCCATCCAGGACCCTGGGACATGGTTATTTCTCCCTTTTGCTCAATTTCTTTTTATCTCGTTTCTCTATCGCACTTACGGTTTCCATGACTCAATCCAATTTCCTGCACTAATTCTTCAGTGGAACTGAATTGACAAAGACGAAATATATCTGTCTAATGTGAAACACGTCACGCAGGCCGAAGGTCCAGACGCCTTTGAACACAGAGTCCCGGCTCTTCACTCCGACCCCGTTTCAAGCGTGAAGCGAGAGAAGGCGCTCAGACTGCGTCAGCTGCAGCCCGTACAAGCCTGTAACTATCTAATTAGAAGCGTGATCCTATGATTTTCTGCACACTGAGACATTTTTCTGAAAAACACTCGGCCATCCGCTGGAAAACGCAGGAGTTTTTTGTTTTTTTTTTATTCTGCCTTTTCTGAAAAAGCCTTCCAGTGGAGCGGCTGGCCCAACGAATGTCGCTGCTCAGCATAAACAGAGACTAGAGCACATACATCAGGTCCACTGTAAACAGAGGAAGTAACACATCATTACATCCCAGACAGACACACAGACCTCGGTGGCGAGGGGGAACAAAGGCGGCGAACGCTAACGCTAACGTTAGCTTTGAAACGAACTCCTAAGAAGACAAATAAAGGACGGCTGGACGAGGATGTGAGAGAGCACTGACGCCCCCACCCTCCTCCTCCTCCCCTCCCCATTACACAACATGCCGTGAGAAGTGCACGGTTCATATTATACCTCACACACACACACACACACACACTGTTCCTGAGAGTCTTCTAACCCCTAGAACAAATACAGAGGATGATGTACTCTAAAATCACCTCAGTTTGAGTTTACACACATTACACAACTTCAAAATCTGGGTCAAAGCAGCATCTTTTTTCAGGGGAAACACTGTGTGGGACAGGATCAGGATCAGCATCATCAGTAAGAAACCAACCACACCTGTTTATTATGTATACTCAGGTAAAAGCAAGAGATTAATATAGAGGCAGAAAACACTGAATCCAATGCAAGGTCCAAACAGCAGCAATAGGACAAAAAGCTAGAAATAAGTAGATCCAACAAACCTCAAATTCAAAAAGTTAATCAAAATAAACATTTAGTTACAACAAATAGACCAGAACTATTGTAGTCAAATTATATAGAAAGACCTTGGATACCAACAAAATTTAATGCCTCATAAAACCAAGACTATTCAATTCTTTTTAAGGGCCTCAGTCTTCTCAAAATTGATTTATCACCTTTTTAAACTTTTCAAGGTCCCAGGGACATTATGTAGAAGCAACTAGAAATCCAATATAATCAGTATCAGCACACTAGACTGAACTGCTCTTTTTGAGGCTCCTGATGAGACTAGGATGAGTCTGGGCGTGAACTCACCGTGTCGGAGCCAGTGGGTGCTGGTCAGGGTCCCCGTCATGCCGCCGGTTAAGCCCCGCCCCCCCAGGTCCCGGCGCTGGCTCAGCGAGGAGATGAAGGTGCCCAGAGATGGAATCGGCTGCTTCGCTCCTCGTCCCAGACCCTGGCACATTGAAAGGACATCAGGGTCACCAAGAGAGGCTCCAAACGAGAGATTTCTGCACGTTTCATGTGCATCCAAGATGTTGAAAACAAAAAAAAGAAGGAAATTAATCTCATTAAATACTTGATTGGAGTTGGAGACGGATACGGTTTCACACAGGAACGTAACAATGTGAAAACCAACAACAACAGAAATCCAATCAAATCTGGATACGACTTTTAATAAGCGCAAACCAAAAATATGTCAATTAAAGCCTCTTCAAAAGGCTTGAATGTAATTTGAGAAACTATAACATGAGACAAGTCATGTATTTAAAATCAACATCAAGTGGTCGACAAAGTAACTCTGCATTCTCCCATGGATTATAGATGACGATTTTTGGCTTTATCTGAATAGTTTCAGTGACCAGAATAACTAGTAATAACCTAAAAACCAGTCGCTCATTAGACTTAGTGAAAGTACCCGGCCAGCGATGGTCTCAGACAGGTCCGGCAGCTGCAGAGGAGCTACAAGTGCAGACAGAGGAAGACGTGAGGAGGAGAGGAAGGAGGGATTTAGAGGAGGGGAGGAGAAAATGGGAAATTACAAAACAATGAGGAGGAGAGGGGGATGAAGGGCGGCGAGGCGAGGCAGGGCAAGGAAAAGGCGGATGAGAGTGAAAAAAGACGAGAGGGCAGGGATTTAGAAAGGAATAGCCGGGAAAGGAGGAATGGGAAGAGGATGAGAGGGGAGACGAGAAAGTGAAAATAAGAGGATAAAGGGAGGGGAGAGGGCAGGAAGGAGGTATCAGGGGAGAGAAAAGAGAGGAAATTAATGCCGGTAAGATTGGAGAAAATAAAGAAAGAGAAAGAAAAAAAACGGTTGAAAAACAAAAGGACAAAAGGGGTTAGACAGAGGGAGACCTTGGAGAAAGGATGGAGAGAGAGACGAAGACGAGTGAGGAGGAATGAGAGGCTGAGTAAGAGGTGGAGAAATCAACAGATGCACAGCAGCCGTTCCTGACAGCAGCACACACACACACACACACACACACACACACACACACACACACACACACACGCACACACACACACACTCCAGTGGTGATGTGTTCAAGGGCTGCAGAACAGAAGGAGCAGGAAGACAGTTAATCTACGGCTGAAAATGAATCCATTTCCAGAGAAACGGGACCCAAAGGAGAAGTCTGAACACGATCACAGTCCTGGCACCGCACACGTTACGCTAAACACAAGCTCAACTGTTTCCATACAATTATCTCCACCTTGGTCTGCAGCAGCATGGGGGGAGAGGAGAGAGAAAGCGTTGTTTGTTGGTGAAACAATAACATCCAGAGACAGCTTGTAAATATGTTTTGATGCCATCGATGAGAGATCCGCAAACAGAACGCAATAAATAGGTGGAAGTAAACAATACAAGTTGATTCCCTCTGCAACTGGATTAGTCTGAAGACAGTGGGTGGAAAACAGCAGCATGTTAGGTAAGAAAATAACAAGTAAATACTTTTAGTTTTTCATCAAATAGACTCATTTGATGGGTTGCTCAACCACCTTGGTCCAGTCTGAAATAGCCAAACGTTGCTCATGTGAAAGTTCCTGATCCAGAGAGGATGACGCCTACTGAAGGTGTTAATCCCGGCACAACTGTTTGGATTTGGAATCTGGGGCCACTTTAATCCAGATATCAGTGCCTCGTCTGATCAGGATTTGTCCAAAAAGTGACCGAACTTCTGCAAAATGAGTAACACTCCTCAGCATTTTGCATCAGTAAAAAAAAAAAAAAAAAGAAAAATTACAGCTGCAACTGCTCAGTCACTTCCTACAGTAGAAGAACCAGATATTTTGATAATCAGTTAATCGTTGCAGTCATTTTGAAAGAAAAGGGCTCGAACATCTGCGGTTCGTCACTGTTAACTGCACATGAACATCGACTTTTTAAAGCTTTTAGAGATTGGAGAAAAAAAAGCGCCAGAGGACGCCGGCGAGGAAGATACCGGATAGACGGATGAGTTATGAGACGTTTTAGAGAATAGGAAACGTATCGATAAATCACGGTCATAATTCAAAGTGCTGGATTGGAAACGGTTTAAGCCTCAAAGACGTGTCAGCAGACTTTTAGTCCAGTTGGCCCTCCGTTCGAGGGCTTCATCCCTACACCTCTAAGTGACAAGAATGCAACTGTTCTCCTTCCTCAGCGAAGCCAAAGAGCAGCCACATCACTCTTTTTTATCTCCTCTTTCATTACGGACGTCGCAGCCCCGCCCACAGCAGCAGCTGACTGACACACAGGCGAGAAGTCAGCCACAGAGTCCGGGTCTCCACCGGAGGGAGCGAAGCCGCCTCCACGAGACTTTCTCATCGTCTTCCTCGATGAAACGAACACCGGCTACACTTCCTCCGCTCACATCTGACTCTAATTAAGACGCCGCGGCGGCAGCTTCTATCTCACGGAGCCTTGCGATGTTTGTCCTGTCCAACTCTGCTCAGTCATTCAGTCAAAGAGGAAATGTTGTCATCCAGAGAGAAACCACACCAAGAGCAGCCCCAACCCTAGCTCTGCAACAGACTCACACACACACACACACACACACACAAACTCCTCTGTAACTCAGATGCTAATCTCTATTTAGATCCTCCAGATTATTCTGAGACTTTTGGTCTATTCTAACTCTATTTTGACTCAGTTACAGCTGACGTGGCAAAATCGCCTTTGCCGAAAACAAAACAAACTTTTTTTTTTTATTATTTTGTCTGATGGTTTTACTTGGCCGGATCCAGATGTTTCTTCATTCTGATGCTTTATCGCATGTGTCACATTTTAACAAACACGGGCCGATCTTAAAGTAGGGCAAACACTTGTTATAATCATCGTCCGCCACAATCCCTCGCCTTGCAGCACTGCTGAGTTTCTGTGGACAAGTGCAGGCGTCCAGAAACCAAAGATTAGTCGACTCTTGCTCATATGCGAGCGACCAATGTTCCGCCTGTGCAGGCTTGGGTCGATTTAACTACATATAAGCCCCAGTTAGTAAGCAGTCCCTGCAGATCGAGTCTGTGGTTAGTCTGGGAATCCATCACGACAGATTCAGGCCACCATTGGTCCCTTTGGCTCTCCAGGTGTAGCAGTGGTGGTATGAGAGAATAACGAAATGTCGAGGAATTTAGATTAAAGCTCCAAAAAGTTCAGGATGTAGAGCAGGGTGGGAAACGAGGCCAAAGGAAATATTGTTTTGATTTGAAATAGTCCATTCTAATCAAAGGATCAGATAGATGGATGCCTTTATGGATCCCTCTGGGAAGTTCCCTTAGGAAAATTCAGGGATTTTTCCAGGGATTATTCCACCTCTTGTCACTCTTCTAGCAGGTATGGGGAACGTGTACTGTATTAAATAAGAACAGTATCAGATGAATATGAAAGGTAAAAAGGTTTACTGGCTTTATATCCATGGACAGTAGACTACTGATAAGCAACTATTTTACATTATATTACTGTTTAATTTCTATAGTTTTGTCCCATGAAAGGGTATAATAAAATGTTAGCAAAAATATGGGATATTGAATTGATATTTTAGACAGAAATATAAAAGTTTGTGCTTTGGAGGGAGCAGCCAGACCTAGCCAGGAAGTAAGTGTAAGATCATTCATTCTTCGAGGTAGAAACGAGGGCTGGGATTAGGTATCATTATTTGGCAGGAAACGATTAGAGGCGTTGCGCTGCGTGGTATGTCTATCAGGAACATTTACATACAGCAGCTACAGACACACATACCGACGCAGCACGCAGCCCGGGAAGACTTTCCAGTAACAACAGAGCCAGCAGCGCTAGATGCAAGCAAGACGTGTGGAGATCACGTTCAGGTCCGGCACAAAAAAACAACGGAAAAATACTTTCCACAGCCGACCTACTACTCTGGTTATTTAATTGGCCTTGAACGAAGCTCAACGGTCGCATACCTCCTCTTACTTAATGCTCCAACTCTGCTGTGATAGCTAACAGCGCAGCTAGCTACGCTGGCCGCTTTGGAAATGACCCGTCAAAGCTCTCTGCATCGAAACAATTAGCGCTCACAAAAGCGTTTTTGGTTCTTTTTTCCCGTTTTTGCTGCAGGGACATGTTCATCAGGTTGACACGGAGACCACTTCCTCAGATGGTGCAGGCAGATGAGGTGTTGGTTCTGGTTCTGCAGCCAAGAAAACCAAAGAAATTCTTGTTTCGCTTGTAATGTTACCTTCTAGGTCTTTGTGTTACCTGAGTTGTCAGTGTAGCAAGAAAAACAGTGGGCTTGAGTCCAGCTCTGTGAGTGTGTGTGTGTGTGTGTGGTCCATGACCTGTTTCTTCAGTATAGCACCTGATTCCTAATGCTACATCATGTATGTATGTATTGCTGTAATGACGGCATCGAAAAATCCAATTTGCACTTCCAAATGAAAAAGAAAATACATCCAGCCAGTTCTTGACTACTGCACATGAAGGGGGAATCAGAGATTCAGCCGGAGGACAAAATCTGTCAAAGGCAATCCGATCTGATCCTGAGACAGTTGACTCCGAGCGGAAGCTTCACATCAAACCTTCACCGTACCCAATGTTGTTATTGTCCATTCATGACAGATTAGAATGATTAGTCTGCAGGATCCTCCCAGACTTCTGTATGTTAGAGGGTAAAACCAAGAGCTCTTGTTCTACATAAATACAACGGGGAGTCAAGTAAGGTAAGACTAAGGGTTTGAGGCTGCTTTCTGATCATCTACAGATGGGTGAAGAAGGCGGAATAAATGTCTCAATAAGCTGCTACACAGTGATCGCAAAGGTTCACCGAATGTCTCCATAGCAAGACAGACAAGACAGGCAGATCATCTGGCATCTACATAGACTTCTCATCCTGCATCCAAGCATGAATCAGTGACACAGCTCGATCCAGGTGCAGTTGGTGCAGTTACACCTGGTGTACCTGAACGGGCTGCACATTTAGCAGATCAGAGGAAGTCCTTGATATCTGAACAACAGAAAACTCATCTGATCTGGAGAACAGTTGGTTCACGAGACCTCTAGAAACCCCCGAGACGGCCTCCAGACACAGCAGCTCTGGTAAAGTTTCCATTCAGGTGAAAACAAACAGAAGACTGGTGCTCCTCAGTCAGCGCCAGCTGTCTCCAATTCTTCTATTTTTATTGCTCTGCAATACAGTGACAGCCCACTGTAACTAAGACCTTTTTTTATCCAACCCCTGAGCCCGAATTTCCTCAGATCTAAGCTCCAGGGGCCTGAAGACTTCTGAGGAGGAATTGGAGAATCGGCACTGAGTGAAGTCCCGGAGCCAGGCGCTGCAGAGCAGAGCGGAGCAGAGCGAGCGCCCGTGCAGCCACACTTTATGGCATTTCCAGACACAACCAGAGTCGGTCTGAGCAATGACAGACTGTTTATTGGTCAGAACCATCTGATCTGCACATTCCTGCTCCCTGACACAATGGAGATGACATCAACCAACCAGCCTGCGAAACCCGGCCAGTCAGCTCCGAGGTGACACCAGGAGCCCGGACCTCAGTCGAACCGACGGCTCGGCTCGCTGCAACGCCACGATTACATCATCAGACAGTGCTGTAGAGCTGATGTCAAGAGTCATTATGTAAGACGTGGGCATCACTTTTTCCTACAGGAGAAACCTACTTTTTTTCATTTGCTGTCTACTGTATGTGCACTCTAAGTAGACAGAATATAGGTTTTTATTAACTTTGTCTTAAGATCTGAAGCATCTTACATTGTGGGTTTCAGCTGGTTGTGTTACTCCCCAACTCCCCATTGGAAACAATAAGATGAAGGCTAAGACATAATGTGTTTTTAATAAATGACCAAGCAAAGGGGTTGCAAGATTAGAAAGAGATGGACCACTCCTTCATTGAATTGTTTGTCATCTTTAACCCTTTGATTAATAAGTCCATACAAATGGACTTATGAATAAAACAAATAAAGACTTGAATCTAAATACAGTGGATGAATCCACATCTGTTGAGTCTAATGAGTTGATTGTTAGTGGTCATTGATCGATAACTGTGAATGAAATGTTCTCAGAGGGATAAATACAAGGCTTTTTGTTCTGTACGACCTCACAAAATCTCTATAATTTAATGTAATCTTCGATTATTGTTTCCAGGTGGGTTGAATAGTGTTGTTATTGTCTGTCTTAGAGTGGAATAGTTAAGTCTCTTCTCTCACCACATGTTGGGTTACTGTTTTTGTCTGAGCCACATTGAAGATAAATCGAGCACAGCTGGGACATAAAGAAGCAAGAAAAAGGCGGATTTCTTACAGCAGGAGGGGAGCTGTTGTAAATTGGTGGGAGCTTCTCTCTTTCCCTCTCAACTCCTGACAGAGCAGAATGTTCTCCATCCATCCTCTCGGCGTGGACGAGCAGGAAAAGTTGTTTTCAGGGAGATTCACATCCTAGAGGAGCCGGAGTGAAGTCTACCTTCGTCTGAGGAGCAGGAGCAGGAGGACGAAGAAGAGGAGGAGGAGGAGGAGGACAGGACAGGACAGGTGGGCGCAGCGTGACGCGCAACAGCCCCGACGCGCAAAACGTCTCCAAGCGCCGCGCGTAAAAGTCCGCGGCGGAGACTTCCAGGTGCGTCGGTCTCACAGGAGGTTGTTGTTCGTGGAGGAGAGGAGGAGGTCCAGGGGTGAGGGTGAGGGTGAGGGTGGTCTGCTGCCGCTGTTGCTGCTGTCGCTACCAGCTCCTTCTCCTCCTTCTGTCCCTCTCTACGTCGTCTGTCGGGGAAGGAGCAGAGCTGCGGGCCTGCGCCATGTTCGGAGGAGGAGGAGGAGGAGCCGCCTGGAGAGCAGGAGAGGGCAGCCTGGAGACACAGCTCACACACACACACACACACACACACACACACACACACACACACACACACACACAGCCACGAATTAACAGGAAGCAGTAGCTCTGAGTTCACAATAAAAGTATCAAAGTAAAAAGTTTTGAAAGAAAGAAAGAAAGAAAGAAAGAAAGAAAGAAAGAAAGAAAGAAAGAAAGAAAGAAAGAAAGAAAGAAAGAAACATTGTAAGATAAGATGAAGCTTTACTTAGTTGTTATTTACCATGGCTCCACAGTGTGCCACAGTAAATAACAAATAGAGGACAGAGCATTAACAAAGAAGAATGAAAAATAGCAATAAATAACTCAAATTAACTCAACGCAACTAAAGGAGACATGTGCAAAACTCACTTCTTCATTGCGTGTATTGACATATCTGGAGTGGTTCCTGACCCTTTAAGCCTAAGTTTCAACCACTAATTCAAGTTTAGTGAACTGCCATAGTCATAAGCACTGTCTCTGAATGAGCCAGTCTCCTCCTTCCAGACTCCTCGTTACGTAACAAGGAGGTTGGTTTGCAGAGTCCCGCCCTCGCTCCTTATACCTCAGCAGTTGGAAGCCACCATTTTCTCCTCAAATCTACAATGTTCACTGTGTAAGCTCCACACTGTTCCTCTGTGGATGGATGCAGGGACCCTCATGTTCCCCTGGTAGTCCGGTTCAAACGTACAGTAGGTTGCGCGGCAGTTTGTCGTCAAGCAGCCGTTTCTCTGTTGCCATGGTGACGTGATGCTACCTCACAAGAAGTGGGCGGGGCATGCAGCGTCATTAGCATTTAAAGGTAAAGGCGCTAACCGAGGATTCAAAGGTGTGTAGAAGAGCCGGCTAGGCTCAGTCTTTCAGTTTTTCCAACCAAAGCATGTTACTTGACTTATGACTTACACATGCTGAATGTCCAGGGTAAGTAAAGACAAAATAACACAAAACACAAGTTACTGTCTTCCATGATATAATGAGATAATGAGTAGTTTAATGGCATGTTTCAAAGTTCATACATTCATACATGTTATCATCACAAAACTTTTCAAACTCTGTTATCCAACACGAGTAGTAGGTAGGCCTCCCTCTTGCGGGGCTTTTGTTTTGACAGTTTTGACAGGAAGTGGATTTGTGGTCACTCCCCGTTTCTTTACCGAGCCCCGCAGCCTCTGCGTCACCGCCACAATTTAACTTCTGTCCGTAATTACTGAGAAACAGGATCCGGGCTGCAGGCCAACTCTCACTCAACATAAAGAAACCAAAAAAGCTCCTGATGTTGCAGACCTGCAAGTGTGTGTGTGTCTCCGTGTGTGCGTGTGTGTGTGGTTTTTCGGTAAAGTTGAGATCATCTGAACTCTGGGTCTGGTTTTGAAACAGTCACAGTGTTCCTTCAGGTCCTGGAAAAGCTCCGTCGACAGTTTTGGATTCTGTCATCTCAAAATGATAACTACTTTTCTAGTTTTATTTCAAGCCAGATGTAACTTGAACTTCTCAGATCTATCTGTATGTCTGTCTACCTATCCATCTATCTACATGGGTGACAGTACAGACAAACAGTCTGTGTAAGTATAAGTAGATATTTGCGTAAAAATTACTCTAGTTAAAGTAGAAGTGTTGATTCAACTCCTTTACTCAAGCAGAAGTAAGAATTTAATGGCTCTGAAATGTACTTAAGTGACAGGTAAACATGAAAAAGTTTATAATAGTTATATATAATATATAACACTGTACTGTGCCAGTACAGAGAAAAAAAACAAACTAAATAAATAAAAACATCACAGACACAATATTTTATGCTGTGTCCTCATCTGGGGATGTTGGAAAGAGATTATTTTGAAGGATGTTAAAATAAAAAGTCATCATAAAAATTGAATACTTTAGTAAAGCACAGATACCTGAAAAGTCCACAGCAATGATGTATTTGTAGTTTGTTACTTCCTGTCTCTTTTTATCTATCCGTCTGACCGTCTATCTATCGACATTCAGGAGCTCAGGATTGCTCCAGAAATTAATCTTTACAAATGTCTTCGTCAACGGTTTTTCACCGTTATGTAACTCTGGAACTCTCTCTCCTCGTCCGATTTATTCTGCTACCAAAATGTTTTTGTAACTTTGCATTTTCTTGGTCCGTCCCATTTTGAGCATCAGCTTTTCTAAAAATTGTGCGGGTCCGGCTGTCAGGTTGAGCCCTGTTTGTTTTCAGAGCTCAGACTGTGTCCAAGCCTATCCATATGTGTGTGTGTGTGTGTGTGTGTGTGTGTGTGTGTGTGTGTGTGTGTGTGTGTGTGTGTGTTACTGCAGCAGCAGCAGCAGCAGCAGATGTGTTTTGCTTCAGTTTTTATGGCGTCTGGGCCTCAGACCCTCGCTCCGGCCCTCTCCCTGCAGCCGCGTGCACCTGATGTGGAAACACAAAGCCTGCTGGGAGCTTTGACACGTGGTTTCGCGTACTGCACACCGCTCTCAACTCTGCTCTGATGTTTCACGGTTCGGGTTTCTTTGCTCCGTGTGGCACGATTCATGCCGGGACTCAAACCCGCGTTGCATGCTCGCAGAGGACCGGGGCACCAGGCACTGTTGCATTATGGGAGCGTTATGTAAGAGCAGATGGGGCTGGGCTGGGTGGGCTGACTCATGGATTTATGTGCTGTGGGCTTCCTCGGCACAACACATCACCAGGATCCGACACAAGAGCCTCGGAGTGAACGCATGAGTCAGGAGGTGGATAAATAAATGAATGAATGAGTAAAGGGGGCCGGGCGAGGGAACGCTTATTTAATCTCCAGCTCTGATTCTAATACCAGTGACTCCGGCATTCCTGACTGGTGTTAACTTCTCTTCTCACAACACTGTGGTTGAAGCTGACCTCTGGCCTCTGAGGGAGATGGAGCTGGGTCGGTCTCTTCAAAGCAAAGACGTAAAATGAGGTAGGGGTGCCAAAAAGAAATAAGGTATTCAGTTCCTCATATGGGCACTAGAGGCTGGAGTCGATACCCCTAGACCCCCAAAGTAAGTTTATAGCAGAGAGAAAGCTGTTTACATCCTGGTCTCTGTAGTTAGTGACATCTGTATGAGAGTGAATGTCGCAGCTTAAGATTTAGTGCATTCATGGGAACGTCTCAGCTCGGCTCTCAACCCCATTTCTCACAATGACGTCCTCTGTGAAGAGGCTTCACAAAGGTTCTTGAGAAACATATGGGTGAGCTCATTGTATATCATACAGTCTGTATTCAGTCTCCAAGGCTCACATTCCCAAAGGAAAAGAGCTCAGAGAAATTAGTTCAAGCTCCCAACCCCTGAGACCAGCCAGACAAGCTGGTTTCATATCGTAGCTCTTTGCATCTCAGATTAGGTCTTGTGATGTGACTCACATTAGGCTCATATTTTGTGTTGTTTCTTATGAACGGGTATGGTAAAAAGTATTTATTCTCATGCTACTACCAGAAAATACTGACCATCTCACACAGTTGGACTGCAACGATTCCTGTTGTCATTGTCTGTTTTCGTGTGCCTCCCTCTTGTATATCTTGCTTAAATGTTTATATCAATATTTGCTTTACTTATTAAACTCTGTTGCTTGCTATCCACTTTGTTGCTGCAACAATGGAAACTGACCTGTTGTGGGACAAATAAAGGATTCAACTCGTCCTAACTAGAAATCCCTCCAGACCCATTCATTCTGACACTGAATTTCTAGACATTTATCTTATGATCTTAGACACTTCTCTGAAAGAACAGCACAGTTCCCACTGCCTTAAAAAAAAACCCAGTGCTTTGCAAATTACACTCTGGTCAGTCCATGTTTCACTTCATGTTGTCATCAGGAAAAAGATACAGAGTAATCAATACAAAGACCAGACCATAGTATACGCCTTTACTCATTCATTCATGAATAGGTTCATCTAAACTACAATAACACCCAACAAAAACAAATTATTGCATGATGTCCATGCAAAAGGACCCGGAATCATGTCATATTTCTTTTTTTTTTTTCCTGAGCTGTTTTTAGAGTGATTTATACTTGTATAGTTTCTTCTGCTCGTATCTGTTACGATACAATACAATAAATCCAATGGCAAATCAAAGACACCACCGTGTGACGGGTGGTTCTCCCCCTGCTCAGCAGAACGTTCTGCTCTCCAGAGGAACAGCAAATGTAGAGTCCACGTGCGCGAAACGTACATTCTGAAACATTTTATTGAACGTCTCGTTCAACAGGCTGCGGTGTTGCCGAGCGGAGCGGAGGAGGGCCGAGCAGACTGGGGCCGGCTGGCAGAGAGGAAACTGCAGTATTTTTAACCCACATAAGCATCAAAGCTGCTGACCCACACAACTTTTTAAAGTCTGGGCACTCCTGGAGAAAATTACCAAAAAAAAAAAAAAAAAAGAAAAAGAGAGAGAGGGAAAGAAAAGAAAAACAGGGCCTTGCCTCCGGGTTTTCCATCATAATCCTGCATAAGTTCTTGCGCAAAGAAAACGTAATAATTTGATCCTCATAATAGCGAGCCACTGAAGCTCTGCCTCTTCCACCCACTTCATCTGAAGAACAGATTTATCCGACACTGGTTTAAGTAAAGTTGTTCCTATAATTGAATCTTAACTCTTCTGACTAAAATATGCACGAAAGATGAAACAAAAAGACACCTTTTGCAGACAGTTTTTGTGGTTCTTAAAACGTGACAGATTTCCTTTTGTTTAGGTTAACGTTGACTTGTCATCAACACTTAAACAGTGTTTCTTTACGATGCATTTCCCAAGCCAAAAAAGTAGTAACATCTGCTCCTGCATCCCTGTTTTTGAGCATCCTAACCTTCAATCTCAGTCGAGGTCCTCCCTGTCATCAATGGACCTGTTCACTCATAAAATGATCCCCACGGTGCACAAGTGGTTAGCGCTGTCACCTCAGTGGTAAGAAGGCTTGGATCCGGTTTCCTCCCACAGCTCAAAAACATGCATGTTTGGGTCAAGCGGAGACTCTAAATTGGCCCTAGGTGTGAGTGTGAGTGTGTCCACCATATGTGTGCTGGGGGAAGCTCCAGCAGACCCACATGACTCCGTTAAAGTACAAAGCAGAGTATGGGGTAACAGCTTTGTTGCTGCCTGTGTTTAAATAAGTCAAATACAACGATTATCGTCAATATTCAGCTTTTAGTCGGCATTAAGGAATCGGTCAGCTGTAGTTCTAGTGGCAGATCATTCACGAAGGTCCTAGATGTCTATAGATAAAGTTAGATAAAGAAATACACATAAGTAGATAAGAAACAGCTATTTGCACAGCTTTCAGATCATTATGATTGGGAGTGAGGATCAGTGTGTGTGTGTGTGTGTGTGTGTGTGTGTGTGTGTTAGAGGGAGCGATAGTCTCGCCAGTCTGTTAGAACACAGAGGAGCTGAGCAGGGAGGAGAGACATCTGTTGTCAGGAGGAATATTTGGTTTGATTCATAGCAACGCCTCAAACTGTGGGTGAGAGAGAGGGAGACAGCAGAATGAACATCTGGGAGAGAGAGAGAGGAGCAGAATCGTCTTTTCAGTCCTTTTTGGCAGCAACACACACACACGCCTTTCTTAAAAAACCAGGGTGGGGAGGAAGAGAGGTTACTCTAGTTCAACCGAGACCCAGAGAGAGAGAGAGAGAGAGAGAGAGAGAGAGTCTGTGTGTGAGAGGGAGAGCGAGAGAGAGAGAGGGAGCAGGAGGAGGAGGTGGGTGAATGGTGTGCACATTTCCTGCACATGAGGGTGTGTTTCTGCACATTTTGGTGCACTAGCTCGTGTCTGCAAAGAAAGAAACAAAGAAAGAAAGAAACTGAACAAAACACATCAACACATGGAAAAAAAAACTGAAAATAAAAAACATGCGTCCAAGTAGGAAGAAGAAACAAAAGTATAGGACAAAACAAAAGTGAACTTAAAAAAAAAGGGCAAAATGGACAGAAAAAAACACCAAGCTGCCAGTCTGCGCCTTCAATAATTTAAACAAATATTGCGCCATGTCTTCTGTGAACACAAGAGGGCGCAGTTTACTCATCTAATGATCTGCAGACCTCGCTGTGTGTGTGTGTGTGTGTGTGTGTGTGTGTGTGTGTGTGTGTGTGTGTGTGTGTGTGTGTGTGGGTGTGACCATGAGCTGTTTGTAAAGGACTGAGGATATTTTGGCTTCACTGCTGTTTGTCTATTTTCCTCCTTGTCCAAGACGAGAGTTTGATTTTGTTTGGTCCTCTGAAGTACGTTGGAAGTGTGTGTGTGTGTGTGTGTGTGCGTGTGTGTGTGTGTGTGCATGCGTATGTGTGTGTGTGTTCCCAACACTTGTGTGGTCCCATTACTTGTCAGTCCCTCTGATTTTAGTGCCTCGCATTACCACCTATTTACAGCCTCCTGCTGTGGAAATTTGATATAATTAATCACAAACCCCAAACTGATCTAATACTGGAGCCTGTGTGTGTGTGTGTATGTGTGTGTGTATGTGTGTGTGTGTGTGTCTGCATGTGTGTGAGCGAGATGCACCTGCTGGGCCATCTGTGAAACTGTGTTTTAAACACTGACCCACTTTTTGACTCAGACTAATTGTAGATGTGATTTGTGATCATTAGTGCAAAAAAAGGGTCCATTTGAATTTATTAGGGAAACTAATGAGACTAACAATCTGTATTCTCGCTGTCTGCCTGGGAGCATGCAAATCAAATAATCACATCGGAGTTTGCACACCAGACTGCTGCTCCTCATCAGTCCCAATTTTCTCCAAACACGACAGATAGGGAAACCAAAAGTCTGGATTGAAGGCAGAATGTTTCACCTCCTTATGATTCCCTCGAGACCTGATGAGTAAAAGGATCTCAAAGTTCAACATGACCATAGTTGCATACTTTAAGTCTTATGTCTCTCTTTAAGTCTCTTATTGGCCATAGAGAGAACATACAAACTACATAGAGAGGCTCTTGTTCCCACCTGGGATTGGAACTGATAACCTTCTTGCTGTGATTGACTGAGGTTGTCCTGCTTTGGGACATTTCGACTCTTCAACTCTCTTAAGAATCTTAGAAAAGTCTCATCTCTTTGAGCTCAAAAGACATTTCTTTTCCGGCTTCAGACATCGTGCGGTTGCGTTTCTGTTTAATGGGAAGTCGTCAACAAGGTGATCTCAGTAACACTCAAACCGTCTTCATCATCGCCATAACAGGTTCATCATCGTCATCTGAGGAACGTATTTCATTGCCTTCCATCTGTTTTTGCAGCATCGGGTTTTATAGTCGCTCTTTCCTGACTGTGATGTGCTTTATGCGATCATAAAGACGATTGCATAACGCACGTCTGCTCCGTTTGCAGTTTATTAGATGCTGACCTACGAGCTGGGAGCCCCCCCCCCCCCCCCCCCCCCCCCCACACACACACACCTTCACCCCCCCCCCACCCCCCTCACCCCTCCGTAGCCTGAACGTGTGATCTTGTGATGCTGTGTATGAGCAGCTCATTGCTGTAAAAATACTTTCAATAAAGCAGACACAGATATAGCTGAAAATGACTGTGATTAACACCGCTGTTTTGCTCTTGTTGCGTGTGGGTCCCGCAGGATGATTCTGGATGTGCTGCAGCTTCAAAACGATCTACACAGTAAACACCTGCCACACGAAATGCTAGGGTTCATCACACAAAACTGAGTCAGATGTGCAGATGGCCAAACAACCTGTCTCTGTCATCCATCCATCTGTTATTTTACCGTGATATTTGGTAAGAGCAAAGTGTGGCGGTTGTTAAGTGGTTTTTACTCGACTTTTGCTTCACTTTTATTATGGTTTTGTTGTATTTTGAGACCCACTCATGGGAAGAGGAGTTTGCTCAGGATTTGAGGAGATCCTTCCATTGAAAACAAGCAGATTGGGAGGATGTTTCCAGTGTGTTCCAGCTCAGATGAAGAGGTGAGATGGACCGAGGATGGTGGTGGAGGCTATTCTGAACAGCTCATTGTATGACCTCTCCTTTGGAGGTAAAATAATAATAATAATAATAAAAAAATAAAGTCATTCCTCCTCCCATTCCTAATAAGATGAGGGCAGACCATACACCTTAGATGGTTGGCTTTGGATTTCTGCATTACATACAACTCTATTGTCATTGTCTTTGTTCTCATGTTGCAAGACAAAAATTCTTGTTTTCACAGGTTCCAGTAACCCTGTTCCTACTCTTGGCCCAACAAAGTAGAGGTTCTTCTCTGGAACCATTTTTTTTTATTTCCAGAGGCCAGAACTAGTTATTTAGCAGTGGAAAAAGAAAAGAAAAACATTGTAAGCCTGGAATAAGTAGCGAGAACCACGTTGAAAGAAAAAGGAGCTGGCAATTTAGAGTTGATGTTAATTCATGTTTTTGTGCTGTGGGAGGAATCCAGAGTAAACTCTACATCCCAACTCTAAACAGAAAGGCTCTTGTTTGAACTTCATGTTCCTTTCTTGTTAAATTGAAGGGTAGTAGCTGTCAAAGTGTGTTCTCACATTAAACAAGTCTCACTGGAAGTTTCTTGTGGTGATATAAATGAAATTTTAATCGACAACAGACTGAAATTACCTTGTAGAGAAATGGATCTTTCCCTGGGGAACTGACTTTTTGGCATTAAAAGATTGAATCTAACTACAGGTAGTGAACTGGCTTGTAACTAGGAAAACATATCTGACTTGCACTGGTGTCATCTTAATGTAACAAAGATGAAGGTTACATCATAGCTGCTCAAACTTATCACGTAGGATTTACTCTATTGAAGGTCAGAAGGCGAAGCACAAACACACATCTGAGAGAACAAACTCCAAAAGTGGAATTTACTGTTTGTTTTATCAGATCGAGAAACGCAGAGAGTGATGTTTGCGTCACACTGAGCTTCACTCTTGTAAATTCAGTCCATTCTTCGCGTGAATGAGAGGCACGTTGCTCTCTGTAAGAGCACATACCTCTTCCCAGAGAGTGGAGGGAATATTTACAGAGGGATATGAATACTGTTTATTGATGCCTTGCCTTGTGCTGTAGGTGACACTGTCTCGTGTCATCATGTGCTCTGCGGCTGTTTATCATCCTCGCATCTCTGCACCATGTCAACGAACCTCAAAGGGATCCAGAGGCACAAGAGTTAGATACCAAGGAACCAAGCACATGAAGCTTTTGTTTTAGCCCCAACTGCAGAACCTCAAAAGACCAAACGTGAGATGACACTTTTCCAACATGTCAAATTTCTACTGATCAAAAAGAGACAAAAACAGGAAGATGTCTATCGTTTGGGACAAGCTGATCAACAATGATAAATAGATACTGAGGTCAATTCAAGGTGGCTACGGTGAGGCAAGTCAAACCTCCCGTGTGAATCGAGCTGTGAGTGAATGAAAATCCTTTTCTTGAACTTGTGCCTAACACATTCAGAATGTGCTGCTTTCAATGTCAGTTTCTTTGATTTGTGACCGTCGCTTTCAGAGGTTTACCTCAGGGCAACATGCAGACAGCAGGTGGAGAAGCCGCTCTTTAACAAGATCGTTTACAAGCAGACCGATAAATCCAGGCCGAGCTTGGGGAGACATAGGCAAAGAAAAAAAACCATTTAATAAGCAGATGTAGAGTAGGTAGATGGACATCATTTCCATGATGTCACAACTGTGTCTCTGAGGAGCAGTCGTGACCACCGGGGAATGACTGTGGACGTGAGGTGGACTCAGTTCTCAGGAGGCTTAGCAAGCAGCCCTGGTTCATCTACGTATGAGAGACATAACGAGGGACATAACGAGATGACATACAGAGGCATAATGGATGTTCCAGATTGAAATAGAATAATAATCAAATGAAGGTAGTTTGCAGATGAGAAGAATCTGAGAAACAGCAAAAACAAAAGTAAAGAAAACACTGAGATATTATAACAGTATACATCATGGAGACATGTAAATTCTGAGGAATATAAATGCAATCGGTGATATTTTTAACCAGGTGGCTGATCGAATGAAGAAGGTCGTACTCGCACTTTCATCTGAAAAGATGGAAATCGCTCTGAAAAGCAGCTGTTGCATTGCATAAAACATAGAACAACAGTGCTGGCCAAGCTTCTTCTCCTCTATCTCCAGACCATGAATGATAATAAATGATATGTGTGCAGCACAGAATATACTGTGAGCCTGTCATAAGGTAAATCCTGTACTTTTTTCTTTCAGATTTTATAACATATTAGTTATTAGATTCAACAAACATCTGATTTCCTTAGAGGAAACGTGTGCAGGCGCAGTGTGTGCACAAGAGCCGTTCATACATCACGGTTGTTGCGGTTGTGAAAGAGCTGCAGGTCACGTGTGAAGGTGAACACCTCGATGTGTGCTCAGGTCGGCCAAGAACAGCGTCT
Source organism: Karalla daura (assembly GCA_029224185.1). Classification (NCBI taxonomy): domain Eukaryota; kingdom Metazoa; phylum Chordata; class Actinopteri; order Chaetodontiformes; family Leiognathidae; genus Karalla; species Karalla daura. The sequence continues at coordinate 20,780,828 of CM055200.1, read as the reverse complement.
TCGCTCTGAACTTGACTGCTCCGACTCATCACACACTCACTCCTGTGAAAATCAAACAGGGCCGAGCTCCCGAGGGCGTGCTTAGCTTAAGAGTTATTTCCGTGCGGGTTCCAAACCATTGTTTGCACAGAGTTTGTTTGAAGTTTTAACACCTCAACATTGAAAATTGGTTAGTAAGTGTCACTCCTGGCACTGTGCTGCATGTTGAGGCCGATCATCTCAACACACCGTGACTCCGCAACACGAGGCCCACAGCAGTCATTTGAATAGAAAACTTTCCCAGAGAAAATTTTACATAAGTTTTTTTACATAAGTCTCTCGTGCTGTGTCATGTCTGTTTAACTGTTTAACTAAACATTTCAAAGCTTGACTGTGACATGGACTTTGAAAGTTCACAGATTCGTTAAAATATTCTAAACTGATGTTTTTGATCTTCACTTTAAATGCATCTAACAAGTTTGAAACACTTCTCGATCGTACAGTTCTGTGAGGAATAAGAGATTTTGAATCACTTTGTGTTTTTTTAAGGGACCTTTTACTTAAGTTTTATAGGAATTAAAGCATAGCTATATAGTGGATGAGAGGTTAAGTAGGGATGGCAAAGGATGATAATTCAGCAATTTAGATAGCACTATCAATATTGCTCACTGATCAGATCAAATAATTGATCAAATATGGGGATAGAGGACAAATCATTATTATTTTTTTCATGAACTCTGCTTCCTTAAGGCTTAAGGTGGAGCAGGTTCCTGGTATCATATCTTGTTGCTTCTGGTTTCACCAGAGGAAAAAAAAAAAAAGCTTCCTTTAATGAAAATTCCTTTTTGTGGAAGGCGGCAGATTTTTCCTTAAAAATCTCCCGGGAGCTTTTTTTTTTTTCCTCTATCCCTCCCACATTGTTCCAGACACGTCATGGATCCTTCTTGGAATTTGCCTCTTCAGTCATTCTGTCATGCGAACAATATTTCTCTGTCTTCCACTTGGAACGCGTTTTACTATCTGGAATAATTGGGGTGCGACCGTATCGCAAACAGGACAGAACAGACAAATAAAAAGCCTAGGTTTCTGACTATCATTTCACATTAGAGCTAAATACACATTATTGTTTGACAAAGTGATGCCGACATCACTCTTAAAGGCAATATAATGCAATATTATGGTGATTTATGCCTGGATAACAACAAATTTCTCCTAGTTTGTGGATTAGACTGTCATGCTTGGAATGCTCATGTGTGATAGCTGTTGCAGGTTGGGTATGTTAGCCGATGCTCTCACAGCGTGTTGGAGGGATGGAGGGCAGCGGCCAGTGGTGGTCCAGCTGTGATGAGGTCATGTCTCACAGCTGTAACATCACAGAAAGCAGCGAGGTCTGGTTTCCAGCCTGCAGGCCGCAGCACAGACCACGCCGGACCATCCTTACATCTTCTATAGCTTCTCAAGACAATGTCGGGGGTATAAATCAAAGATACACACACACACGCACACACACACACACACACACACACACACACACACACACACACAGTGATAGAGACACACACACATGCTCACTCAAGTGTATGTGTCTGCCCAGACAAAGTTACATGGGCGTTAAAGTAACAGCATAGTTCACATAGTGCAGCATATGACACACACCTGCTGCCATAAAACACAGTCACACCCACACAGACTCAACTTCTGACACCCCCCCCCACACACACACACATACACACCCCAACACACACACACTGATCTCCCTTTAAGAACACTTTTACTTTTCACACCATCTCCCTTTCCTTTTTCAGTCACAAAATCCTTCTCTTTTAAAGACACACACACACTTGTGAACTCACACACACACAAATATACACACACTTATATAGTCTCACATTCACACTTATGTGGCATCGGGCTGACCGTCAGGGTATTATGTCATCTTTCTATTCCAGCAAAACACCTGTGGCTCAGGGAGCACACACACACACACACACACACACTCACACACACACACACACACACACACACACACATACACTCACCACTTGCTCCTCCGCAGATCGGGTGAGGAGATGAGATATGAGGATATTTTAGTTTGCAAGCTGCCACACAGCCCAGATCTTAAGTCGCAGCTAAATTCTATATATGTATTCATTTTGGATAGATAGATAGATAGATAGATAGATAGATAGATAGATAGATAGATAGATAGATAGATAGATAGATAGATAGATAGATAGATAGATAGATAGATAGATAGATAGATAGATAGATAGATAGATCTGGTGAAGGAGCTTCCAAGCTGCCAAAGAGTCTGGGTCACCTTGGCAGTGCCCAGTAGGTGAACAGCCACACGCTGTGCTAGGAACTGGTCTGGAACCAGTCATGCTGACATTTCAAAGCCACTTACAGTACTTCATGATGAGATTCTGCGTCTTTGAAAATTACAGTTTCACTCTTAATTCACTGCTTTTGCTACGCAATCTGCCCTTTTTGTCATTGGGAATGTGTTCATTTAAACCATATTTGCATTGAACTTAACCATAGGTTCATTAGAAATAACCCTTGTCTGTCATTCAGACTTGCCCAGTATAGTATGGGACCATATTAGCACACCAATGATAAAGAGCCAAAGAGAAGCATTAATTTATGACTTTAAATGTCATTTCATGTACCAAAAAAATTTCATCTCACCCTCATATTATTTCCTTGGCAAGTCGTTAAAGCAAATTACCAAATAAACACATTCAAAGAATTTAACTAAACTTTCTTTGTGAATGAAAACCTGTCAAAATGACTGAGAAATGACTGAAATAAGACAAAAGTTGTTGATAATTCTTCACTCAAATCGTCTTTACTGGAACAAGGAGTCTTGGATCGGGATGTGCTTCCGAGTTGAATTTGAGACCGGGGTGTAACAGAACCAGGAGTCACACACACGGCCTGTCTCTCTAATTTACTGTAAACTCTCACACCCTGTTAATGTGGCTGACCTCTGACCTGCAGCAGGCTGCAGCCATGCTCTCACCGCTCTGGCATCCCCGCGTGTCACCGGCTCTGAACCGCCCGCCGACGTGACATTCCCTCAAATGGACGCGTCGTCCAGCTATGTGCTGAGTCTGCGGCCTTGCATGTCATCATCCTCATCATCCTCCTCCTCTTCCTCATCATCATCATCATCATCATCATCATCATCATCATCTCCGACACACTCCTGGAATGTCCAGGCACAGCCCTCGCGTACAGGAAGAGGCTAAATTAAGTCACGTCCCTGAACTTAGCTGTCAGACCGCTGACCATAACTCTCATCCATAAAGTAAATGTTGCTCATAGTCGAGTCATGGAGTATCAAGCGTACGAGCGAGGTTCAGAAATACAATATGTGGTCACTCATAAGATGCTTCAGCTCATAATCTCCAACGTTTTTATCATGATATTTTATTTTGAAAGGGCTATTCGTTCATTCTTTCTTCACCTAATACTAGTACTGCACTTCAACTAGTATTTGTGCTGTTGTCATCTCGTGTTACACTCTATGGTGTCTTCTCAGATAAAAGCGTGGGCTAAATGAATATGTAATGAATTTGTTTGGTGCCATACATAGTATAAACGTGTGGGCTTTTATTTTGAAGGTGGAGAACAAAAGTTGTGTCTACGGTATGGTGCCAGGTTTAACCACTGCAGATTTAGAAATGAATTAAATGTGTGGACGTCCTGTTCAACAGCAGGTCCACTGTCTTCCACACTGTCCAAGAATAGCTGATGAGTATAACACTTGGTTAGACTATAAATACATGTATTTGAAAGAATCTGAAATTCATGTCTGAGCACTCTAGGTCCATGGTGTTGCGTCATCAACATTTGCTAAGAATGACTGCAACTTCATATTAAAAGTATTACTAGGAGTACTAGAAGTCACTGGTATATTCAGCATTGTCATGAGGTGTTTCTCCAGCACAGAACAGAACAAAGTAGAACAGGTTTAAATACTGCACATGTTATTAACTAATTACTAATATTAGACATTTCCACAGTATTTGCTGTCACATGTGAGGACTCAGGAACGTGCTCGTTTAGCCTTCGCCTCAGCTGGGCAGGCTGGGCACTAGCAGGCCAGCGCTATCAGCCTGACTCCAGCGCTTCATTCATCTCCAGACCGGGACGTGTTTCTGGCTCGGACGATGTAGGCCACGCCGACGCTAAAGCCATTTTGCCAAACGAGGATTTATTGGTCTCCACCATCCTTGAGAGGCAGTGCCAAAAAGCCCACAGTCGGAGGGAGTTGAAGTTGTGAGGCCTGTTGGGACATAAAATGTGACGGGCTATCCTTTAAACTAAGCAATCATATCTACAGACACGTCCCTGTGCTTACAGCTCAGCCATAAATACACTCTCCTGCCCCCGTCTTTGCTTATAATCAGACTCATACACATTGACATGTTAATATTTATTTATTTATGTATGTATATTCAGCTCCTGCTCTTTTATCGGCTCTCACCACTTCTTCCAAAACAGGATCAGAAGGAGCGTCAGGCTACGGATGTTAAAATAAAAGTTTGTTTTAAACGGGTGTTAATTTGTGATTCAAACTGATATTGTCTTAATAACCTTGAATCTTAATTGATTGATACTGCTGCTGCTGCTGCTGCCGGGCAGAAAACAAGCATGTGACTCCGGAGGATGTGTCAAAATCTCAGCACACACACACACACACACACACACACACACACACACACACACACACACACACACACACACACACTTTCCTATATGTGTGCTCAGACACACGTATGACACGTCTCACTTCAACCTGTGAAAAAGTGAAAGACGCTGTCACATGAACTGCCACATGAGTCTGGTAACACACATTCATCAAATACTGCAGCTCTCTCTCCCTCTTTCTCTCTCTCTCTCTCTCTCTCTCTCTCTCTCACACACACACACACACACACACACACACACACATACAAAAGCCGTCATCTGTAATGCCACTTGTAAAAATAACTTACATGTTCATCTTATAAATAACCCATACATCATCCCATCACTGCCATGTTGCAGTCTGTCACAATCCACTTTGATTTTTTTCCCTTTTTTTTAAATAGACATGAAAATTGAGATAGAAATAGATAAATATTAATGACCTTGGTGGTGACATCATTTCTCTGTCTCTGCAGCCGTCCAGGCCGAACACTGTTGGGAAATATTTATAACGCTCCCCATATCCGGAGCTCCACACACACACACACACACACACACACACACACACACACACCCTCATCTGTCGTTACCACTGGTTTGTGGTGGTAAAACGCTGCTCAGACTCTCTGCCATTTGACATGTTTTCTCTTGGTGGTCTTGTCGACACGTCAGTCACTTCTTTACTTGTCCATCCATCATTCGCACCAACTACTCCTAAGTGTCACTTTTGACAATAAAAAATAATAAAAAGGTGAATTTTCTAACAGTGACCTCTGTCCAAACTCACTGTTTCACCACATTATCTGGTTTGAGTCAGAGATAAAAAGATAAAAAAAGCTAAAATCTAATGTATTTGATGCAGAACAAGTGAACATTGTGCTACTGTATAAACAGGATTTAAGTGCCATTGTTAAAGTTTGGTTTCAGGAAAAAAATAGAAAAAAAAGAAGCTTTTTTCTGCCTCACACATTAACAACACTTCTTTCTGCAACTGAGAAAGTTATTTTTTAATTTCATTTTATTTTAATTTAATTATTTATTATTTTATTTATTATTATTATTATTATTTTATTATTATTTATTTTATTTTCCTCTACATTTACATTTCATTTATTTACATTTTGTTATTTTATTTTATTTTATTTTTATCTATTTTTCAAGTTATTTTTAATTGCCACTCTGCACTGATAAGTGATTTCACATGAGGCGAATCTTAAAAAGCTGTTTTGAGCGAATTGATTTTTTTTCTTTTCTCCGGCTACATTTATCTAAAGATTAGCAGAATAAGCACAAAGCTTCAAAAACACTTCACTTCTGCTTCGGCTCCACTGCTGGGAGATAAACCCACAGAGCTGCACTGATCGGCCTGAGCCGCATCCATGGAAACTAGTTTCATTATGTTTTCATCGCTTATTGAATAAGTACAACCTCTGGCCCGACTCTAATGTATTCTCAGGACAGGCATCAAGGAGGCAGATTCATTAGCGTGACACAAATGGATAATTCAGAACACGCTCCCACCTGCTAGTATCGCCTGATGCTACGACACACACACACACACACACACATCCGAGTCCTGTCATTTTGGACCACATCGTTTTATAGTAGAACTAGGAGAAAGTTAAACAGACTAGAAAAGTAAACTAGAATCAGAGGGCGCTGAGAATCATCAATCAATTGGTGGACGAGTCCGGCCACCTGCTGCTTCGCTCGGCCCGACCTTTGACACACATCGATACGTGTGTGTGTGTGTGTGTGTGTGTGTGTGTGTGCTGATACCGGGCAGCGGGCTGGGATGGTGTCGGGGTGAGGTAATGTCAAGAAACTGCAACCGGTGACATATGGCTGCATAGATCAGGCTGGGTCACGTTTCTGGAAATCCCAGCAGAGTGTCCAGTGCACGGACTAAAGAATGTACCTGAAAGTGTTGGACGAGCTGGAAGGAGCAAAGCTGTAACCCCAGAGTGCCTGTGTGTGTGTGTGTGTGTGTGTGTGTGTGTGTGTGTGTGTAATTACTCTGTCCAGGTCCTGAATCATTGTATTTGCTCCACCCTCACTGTCTCAGGCTCTTGATTTCCTGTGTTTTTGTGCTGGATCCGAATCTCATATATTTGTTGTTTTGATATAGATAGATATGTAGATAGATAGATAGATAGATAGATAGATAGATAGATAGATAGATAGATAGATAGATAGATAGATAGATAGATAGATAGATAGATAGATAGATAGATAGATAGATAGATAGATAGATAGATAGATAGACAGATAGACAATCGAATAGATAGACAGATAGACAATCGAATAGATAGATAAATAAATAGATAGATGATAGATAGATAGATAGATAGATGGATAGATAGATAGATAGATAGATAGACAGACAGACAGTCAGACAAACAGATAGAAAGATAGATAGATAATCAGCAGGAAAACTATGCCCCACACTGTTTCCCAGGTCCAGGACGACTTCTTCATCCGACTGAAACAATTCAAAACAAAGGCTGTTTTGTTCGGGGGACAGGCCGTCTGGCCTTGGACAGGATAACACGGCATATTCATAATACAGAGACGTGCTCCAGATCCAAGGTTGGACTGCAGATGTGGGTGAAGCTGAGCAAGAGACACACACGTGGCTCCTGCCAGACGCCGCTTGCCTTCATTATCGCCGCTGTCCTGGAGTCTCTGGGTCTGGCAGACTGGCAGGAGTCCAGAGCTGAAGGATTCAGGGAAGAGGTCTCAGGATCCAATTTAACGTGACAAAGGATGTCTTTAGAGGCTAGATTAAACTCAGACTGGGGTATCCGTCTTTTTTTCCCCCTCCTCCGAAACAGATCAATAAGGCTCTGGTAGAGCAGGCAGACGGAGCCACTCCATTCTTATATCATCACATACTATTGTGGTGTAGATTGTGAAAGTATGGATTATCATCTGTGTCATCCTGACTCTTAGGAGATGATATCTCTCAATAAAGTATCCAAAAAAACATACATTGTTGTATATCATTGAAAAGAATGTGTGAAGAGTGCATGTGTATGCACTTTTGACTCTATTTAATTACTGTCACTCACTTATACCATTAACTTTTACTTGAAGTCTTTATTTTCAATTATTATCACTCTTTGTGCATTCATTTTATGGACTGATTGGGCAACTGAGAAACTGAATTTCCTTTGGGATGAATAAAGTATTTATCTATCTATCAATCTGTCTATCTATCAATCTAAAAGCCATAAACAAGATTAACGAGACACTTTTAACTAACTCATGGTTCCCTTATCAACAGATGGAGTCATATGTTATAATAAGGAGATTGATGCTTCTCTGGTTTGAAGCTCTGGAAAACATCTGGAACTGGAACTGAGGTGTGTTTTCTGCCTGTTGTAAAGTTCGTAGTGGATTCCAATTTACTTTCATGTGTGGGAAAGTGAATAATTATGGTTTCTTTATGGGGGTGGAACAAACAAGATGTGCAAATATAGGACAACTCTGAGCTTGTCTCATTGATGCAAAGTGTTGTCAGGTCAGGGTTGTTGTTTTTTTCAGTTTGACAGCCTGTAATAAGAGGAGGAAGTGAAACTGTTTTGTCTTTTGTCTTTCCCACAGCTGCGTCACTGAGCCGCACCGCAGGTTGCGTTTTGACTAACAAGAAATTCTCACCTTTTCTCATCTTGGAAAAAAAAAAAAGTGATTTCTTTCTTGTTATTTCCAGTATCGCTGACAGTCATCACCACTCTCACTCTCAACACACAGATCACGCTATCCTCAACCCCGGGACGTGAGGATCCGCTCGTACTTGAATACGAGTACTGATCAGATGGCGATGGCTGGTCCGGGTCTGTCAGCGTACGTGGATGAGGAGGTGTTAGAGCGCGGGCGGGTCAGCAGCAGCATCCCTGCAGGTCACGGAGCGAGCCACAGGGACCTCTGGCCTACATAACTGACCTGGAAAAACAACTACAAGGGCAGAGTGGACCAACAGCTGTAGGGCAGGGACCAACGTATGTGTGATATGGATGTGTGACGGGCTCAGTGTATGTGTGTAAAACTGTCTGACATCTATGCATTCATACACACACACAGGCGTCAGGAGGCTATTTGTTGCACATGCTCCATTACCATATATGTGTGTGTGTGTGTGTGTGGGCTGCCAGAGTGTGTGTGTGTGTGTGTGCGTGTCGTACTACTAAAGACTGTCAGTTACATTCCCGCCTGTTCATCATTCAGACTTTTCACTTCATTCATAAATTCCGACATGGACGTATTTCACCTGCCGACCCTGACTGCAGCACAGGACAAACTGCAGAGATAGTATGTGTGTCACTGTGTGTGTGTATGTGTGTGTGTCCGGAATCCTGGATGACATCTAAGAGAAAATAGATGTGCCCAAACCCTCCGTTACAAGCTAAGAGATGGAATGTTTGTACTATCCATGTTGAAACAAAATGACAAAGGTAATCAAGCAGTGGATGCTCGTACAGTAGCTTGTTTTCTTTGTTGTTGTTGTTTTTGTTTTCACTCTGATGCTCCAGAATCTCTGGACTTTGATATTCCAGCATCAAGGTGAGAGCTGTGATGGAAGTGACTCTTCAAGGCTGAGATATCGTCTTTGATGCAGCAGCTAAATGAACTTCAGGTTCTTAGTCAAGGCGAGACGTGATATCACCTCCCTGTAAGTGATCCTGCTGAAAACTGTTGATCTTTGTAAGGGACGAGCGTTGGTTTGGCCACAGTCTTGAGATGATGAGGACGAGTCAAGCAGAGGAACAACCATCAACAGTAGAAAATCAACATTTAATCTACAGTTAGACAGGCAAAGAGAAGATATGGTCATACTTCATACTTCTTGATCTCGACAGGTTTTTAGGCACAGGGACATACATTTAAAAATATCATATATTATAGCATATATTATTCTATGTAGCATAAAACCTCTTTACCATAACAATGTATGCACTCCGTCATCGGCTGTACAAAAATACATTTAAATCTCTCTCTCTCTGCACATAGTGACTGTGTGTGTGTGTGTGTGTGTGTGTTGGTTAATAAGTTTTTATGTTTTTCTATTTGTGAATGTTGCCGTTTTGAATGTTTTACATACTGGTGTGCGTATCTGCATCTCACTCTCTCTCTCTCTTTCTGCGTGTATGTGTGAGTGTGTGTGTGTGTGTGTGTGTGTGTGTGTGTGGCCCAGTAGGAAGGCAGTTTGTGAAACAGTCACAGAATTTAATCTGTGGATTGACTGGAATACTATGGGAAAACAAAAGGTGTGAAACTTTCAATCTATAAACCCTCCAGGTGCCTGAACTGTGACCTTCACTTTCAAAGTTTCTCAGCAACTTTTTCTTTTTTAGCTCTAATGGGATGTTGTGACATTATTGCTAACTCCACTGTGGAATAAGACACTTATTAAAAACAGTTTGAAATCCACGATGGGCTTCACAGAAGATCAAAATGTGTGTCCGGGTACAGCATCGATTCCAGGACTGTTTAACAAACTGCTGTGTGTGTTGTGCTGTGAATGTGTCTGCGCTCCTCCTCCTCCTCCTCCTCCTCCTCTCCATCCTCCTCCTCCTCATCTTCTTCCTCCTGCAGCCAGGCTTCAGCCAAAGTCGATGCGCGGCCGGTACTCGAGGACCATGGGATACGTCTGAGGGGGAGACGGAGAGAAAGCTGTTTTTAGAGAAGGCAAATTGATCTGCAGGGGATAAAAACACTGCTGCTACACCCAGAGCAGTCAGGAAAGCCGGAAAATCCCAGACGTGGGATTTGCCCAATATTTACTGGACAGACTCTTTCTAAAGTTTCTAAACGGAGCACGAACAGCTTTTCTGTCAGCCAGAGCAACGTGCTGAAACACACACACACACACACGCACACACACACAGTCCCACACACAGTCGCACACACTCCAACATCGACAATGAGAAGAAAAGATGTTTAATTTCTGCAACTTTTTATGTTTCTGCTAATTAAATATGAGCACATGCTTTGCTGTTAACAGTCAACTGTTTATTAGAAATATTCTTGTCACTTTTTTAATGCTTATTTTTGCATTTTATTATGACTGTTTGACATTGAAGTCAACAGAGCAGTCATTGAAAGTAAATCCTTAAAAGATTTGAGATTCTGGTTCTCGCCCCTGCTCAGTCATTTAGGCCACAAGGCTGTCGAGGAAATCTCCATTCTATCGAACCTATTTAATGCTGAAGCCCTGTTTGCTGAGACTCAGGTCTATTTCCAACAGCCAGAGCGGCTCTGCGTCCTTTCATATGGCTTCAGACTGCCACTTTCCCCCAACTTAAAGGAGAGGAATTCACAGTAAACCTGTTCCCATTAAACTGTCTGGATCCACATGGCTCAGCACTGCGGGGACGGAGGCCAACAGCCTGATGCAAAAGTGAAGAAAAAAATAAAAAGATAAAAAAGTAATAAAGGTCTGGCTGCGGCTGGCTCTGAAGCTCAGCTAAAAAGTTCCTTTCCAGAAAGCTGCAAATCCACTGTTTGGAAAAACACAGAGAGCCTGAGACGCATTATTTCATGACTATGAAATGCAGAGCATCACTGCAGAGTGAAAGTGTGTCAAACGTGAATCGAGCTGGTGATTGAAAATGGATTTAGGAGTCTAAATTGTGATGGTATAAAATGGTAAAATCACGAATGAAGCTTGTCAATTGATCATTATAGATCATGATATCAAAACAACCAGGCTGTTTCTTCTCAGAGCTTCTCAAAAGCTCTTCAGAAACATCATACCAGAGGTATGACCACTGTCTCACAACTATGCAAGATGGAGAGAGTTACTTTTATTATCAGTTAATCTGAAGCTTTTGTCACTTTTGTCACATTCAGCCAGAATGCTAATCAGTCTGTGTCTATAATTTTCTGTGTATTTTCAATTATTGTAAAAAAAATGAAGAGAAAAACATGTAAATTAGACAGTAAAATCATGCTACATTTTGCACTATACAGTGGGTTGGTGACTAACACTGTCACTTCACAACTCTCTGCAGAGTTTGCATGTTCTCCCTCCTCAGTGTGGGTTTCCTCCACATATTCTGGTTTCCTGCCACAGTCCAGAAACATGCACCAAGGTCGACGAGGGGACTCTAGAGAAGAAACCCTTCGAGTTTCTTTTCTGAGTGAGGTACGACGACGAGGAAGCATCTCGTGCTTCCAACCATCACAACGTAACAACGTAAGGCAGGTTATCTGGCGTGTCAAAGTGCAAACTCCTCAGCCCCCGCGACTACGTGACCTCGGAGATGATTGACGAGCACGGGTCAAACCGGAGGCTCATGCATCCTCACTGTGGTTATAATAATAGAATAGAAACGTCAACACTGACAACCTCCCTGCCTGCCTGGGCTGCAGCCCAGACTTAAAGCGGTCAAAAGACGGGAGCCGCTCCTTTCATGAAAAATTGAAGAAGATAAAGAGGCGAGTGTTTGTGTCAGAGCGGTTGCAAAGTGAAGACTGCCGTCGTCTCCCGTTTTTGCTTTTTTTCGGGGAGTCTGTCTCCTATTTCTGTCAGCTCGAGGCTGCTGGTGCAGCAGAGAGAGTACAGCTGCTGTCATCTCCTCCGGCTTTCTGCATTTTGCTGCATCATGTCTCAGACAAAAAAGAAAAAGGAAAAGAAAAAAAAAGGGAAAAAAGAGCAATACTGGATCCATCCGAGCTGCACTATCCCTGCTCCTCCTCCCTATCTGCATCTCTCTGACACGTCCATTCATCCTGTTAGTCGCTGAATGTTTTAATTACCTGGCACACTTCTGTCCAGCTGTTAAGACTAAGGCTGAGGTGACAAATGACAGGAACGCGAAGCTGTTTGTCTTTAGTCACCTGCAAAACTGCAAAAAAAACAAAGCCTGAGAACTAAAATTTGCATATATAGCAGTATATAACATATAGCAGTAACACTAACCCACTGCCACTGAATTCACCTCTCTAGCACCACTGCTGCTCTACCTGCACAGGTTTCTGTCATCATAGATCATATTCTATGATCAATAATGAAGCTATCACTCTGAACTGTCATTCAAACATATCTACAATCCATAAAAACGCTTCAAATTGTGTGAATGTTGCATAACACAACATCTGTATAGTCAAGATGACGACCAAAACCTGGACCGTGAAAAGCTTCCAGGAACAGCTTCTGCTTTTTTGCAGTCCGGCAGACTGTTGCTGGGCACTGGAATGGGAAAATGCCTGTTTTGTCGGAGCGTGCTCTGTTATCGCTGAGAGAAGCATCCTCCCTGGCCACGCTGACGTCTGCTAACGAGCAAGAGCCCCGCAGAAACGTCTGCTTCCCATGGGAAGCACACTTATCTGCTTCATAACACTGATATCACAGAGAGCAGCTGGTTTCCTCAATACCTTTTCTTTCCAAGTCTATCCACATGTATAATAATTTTACCAATGAAGTCCCGTGACAGTGTCTGTTATTAAGGGTGGGAGCAACAAGTAACAGAGTTAAAGGTAAGTTATGGGGTGTAGAAGCAGGAGTCTCTAAGTCAGTTCAGCACCTTTAAAAGAGTTTTTGAAGAGCTTTCAGAAAGATCTTTAACTCCCTAAAAAGTTGTAGCTTGCAGTTTAATCTATATAGTGCAGCCATACAACAGATCTCAGGTCAGTTGGGGAAGGAACAAGGCTCCAAATAATGAATAAAAGACAAAGATTAAAATAAACCGTATATACCAAGTAACTTTGACTCTGATTATTCACCATAAAGAACACCAGAACTTTGCCAGTCAAAGGGTTTGGATAGAGTTGTGGGATATCTATCTATAGATTCAATGATATTCCCACAATTGAGAATGTTCACCTTCTTATATTTGGTATTTGGTAAGTACACAGTATAAGATTCAAGATTTTTATGTCGCATATACAGGCAGTTTAATGCAACTGCTACAGAAAATAAGATAAGAATTAGAAATTATGTGCAAATAATTCAACTAGGACGTGCATAATGTACATTATCAGTTTTTACTTCCATACATTACTCGCTACTTATTCATTCATCACTGCTGCTCTTCTACAATGTTGACCGAGTCTTCACATCATGAAAATAGAGCCGTCACTTGAATGATCTGTCATTTCCGACAATCTACACCTCGGCGTAGCGTTTCACTAGTCTCAACCTGTCTCCGTGTGAGACTCCAGCTCTGCAGAGTACACGCAGCCCGGGCACCAATCAGGTCCTCTCTATTTACCTTTGATAGAGACGAGAAAGCGATCCTGTTCAAACCGGCGACAGACTCGCGGCAGAGCTATTGAACCTCGTCTGGAAATACAGTGCGGAATAAAACGTTGACATCTCATTCAGAGATCGGGGTGAAACGGGGCAAACACTTTAACAGCTGAGCGCTGTAATTAACTGCCAGTCAGCATCGAGGGAGCTGGGGCGGCTCTCCTCTCCCAGCCTGAGCAGGCAGGATCGCACAGGTACAGGTCTCCAGCTTGTTTGTTTGTTTGTTTCTTTTATGAATCGTCATGGTGACAGCTTCATGTCACTGGGAGGGGAGGGGGGGGCGGAAATAAAGCCGAGCTGTGGAGTTGTGAATATGATGAATGGCTCGTATCTTCTTTCTCCTCCGGTCTGTCTGTGTCTGTGTCTCTCTCACCCTCTCCTGCTTACCTTGTCCTCATCCAGAAATTCAAAAATAATTTCTTGGCTTTTGTCCCTCTGGCTCGCCCGGCAGGACATAAATAATCCCGAGTGACTGATTTCTGTCTGTTGGTGGAGATGGAGGGGGACCCAACACACCAACACACAAAGACTTGGGGTATTTAAAAAGAGGAAATACATTCGGTTTGACCTCAAACAAGTTGTCTCGATGTTTTCAAATCATGATTAGATATATCTCACCTTGGGCCAGTGCACAGCCTCCAGCTGAGTGTAATGCATGTCCTAATCTAATCTAATGTAAATGTATCTAATCTAATGTGTTGTAATTCTCATTAAATCCCACTGAATCATTTGCTTTTTGTCCTGTAAGATTCCACCTTGAGGATGATTGACATCGAAAAGGTTTTTAGATACTTAAATCAGACTTTGAAAAAGTTCAGTTCTGTCTCATACCATGAGTACCACACCAAGTGTTTCCATCACACTTTTGTGACAAACTTATATAATGACACATCTGAGAATGTAAAAATGCTTTATGGACTTTGTTATTTTCATTAATGGCTTTTTGTTGTGATATTTAGGTTAGTTTGTGGTTAAAGACCTGGACTTGATGTGCAAAGGCCACAGGGTTCAAGTCCCCCACTTGACTGAAGTGTCCTGACCCCAATTTCTCCTGGAGGGCCTCACATCTTTTTTTTTTCCATCTAAATCTGTCATGGAAAAGCATCTTCTGTTAGTTTAGTTTCATTTACCCACTGCTGGAGTTATATTATACCTGTGAGTGTACATGCGTGCACAGCTGGAGTGGGACAGAGAGACTGGAGACCTGATTTGAGTTTCTCGTTTCATCCTGCTTGTCCTGGTATCGGATGCCTCTGCCCAGGCAGCTGTCTGCGGCCCTCAGTCGCCGCCCGCACACTCACGGGACCTTTCATTAGCTAATCGCTCATGAGCGTTCACACACACACACACACACACATACACACACACATAGACTCTCACACACACACATACACCGTACACCAAACGTACAGATATCCATGCAAAGAAGTCACTGACCAGGAATGAAAGCTCTCACACTCAGACATGCACATAGCTTTCTGTAGGTCACACACTCACACACACACACTCACACACGTTTCAGATGAAACCAGGACACCTCATCCTCTTCCACTTCTCATGCCCTGCATGCATGCACGCAGGCATGCATGCGTGTGTGTGTGTTTACACTCTGAACATGGGTTTCTTTGAGGAGAGTTTGAGGACTGTGTATTGATGTCAGGGTGATGTAAAGGTTAATATTAGAGCTCAGGTTCTTGTTTTTCTGATCATCACCATCACGGCACCAGTCAAGCATTTCCGTTGTTGACTCTCTCTCTCTCTCTCTCTCTCTCTCCCTCTCTCTCTCTCTCTGCGCTGTGCATCTGCACAGGCAGCAGTGTCACTTTCTGAGAGAGCAGTGTTTACAGGGCCGTGGACGCCTGAGGCACGAGGCTGCGAACAACATTTATGGCGTTAATTTGTCACATAATTAAAAGCGTGTAAATGCTGGCGGTGTCAAAAGTAGGAGGTGCAGCAAGGCTTGTAAAAGGCTGAGAGACTCTCTTGTGTAACGTCTCTTTTTGGCTTCTCCGTGAAATGAAATGAAGTGAAATGAAATGTTCTTAAATGAAACCTTGTTCTATCACTATTGGTTTGAACACAAACATGCAAACACACACATACAGTAAAACTAAGAATTATCTATTCATATACTTTCATTCTGAGGCCAACCTTCATCATACTGAAACTTGAAAAAAAAATGTGTCAATGTTCATGTCAAGTGGTTCCATGCAGCTGTGTCAAGTAACTCTTGAGATGCTCAGTTTCTTAGTATGGACTCATCGAATAAGTTTTGAATGAGTGAGATGAGGACATGCAACGGAACTTTATTATGTATTTTTAGCCCAAGTAAGTAATCTAGTTAAGTTGCATATACTCAACTTCGTCTTTGATGCCATTATAACAAGAGCTAAAACCGTGTGAGGATGAACTGTTGAATGCTGTGAATGCATGACACACAAAGACACAAGCATGCATGCACACACACACACACACACACACACATGCACACAAACAGGAAGTGAGGGCGACAGCCTTACGTTGTCCCCATGCAGCCTCCACCGGGTCATGTAGATGAACTCCAGAGTGTGGTCTCGGCCCATGATCTCCCCGTTACACAGCACGTCCAGCTGCAGGAACCACACGCACCATTTATCATGTCATTGCAATGAAATTAAAGGAGGAGCAAATTATTTGAGGGGGGAGGGGGTGAGGGGGGTCTGTGGAAAACATTCTGTCAGAGAAAAGTGTTGAAAGATGACCAGATAGGGAAACGTAGCTCAGTCCTGCTGTTCAGATGAAAAAGGAAGGGGAAGTTCACTGTGGTGATGAGTGGGAGGCTGCGCTGCATGTGTGTGTGTGTGTGTGTGTATGTGTGTGTGTGTGTGTGTGTGTGTGTGTGTGTGTGTGTGTGTGTGTGTGTGTGTGTGTGTGTGTGTGGTGAACCAGTTTTATCTCCGGCTTCAACAAATCTGGAAACCAGCAGTTCAGCGAAGTGACGATTCAAATGGAAACATGATTGAAATTGTGTTTATTTTCAAATGGAAATCTTCGTTTTCTGTTTTGCCTTAAAAGAAAAATGAGAAGTCCCGTTTACTGTAATTGGATTTGTTGTCTGGTTGCTCTGTGAAGCGGCTCATTATTAGGTTGGTTTTTTTTGGCTGAATGAGTCAGATAAGATAATCCTTTCATGATTCCACCTGGGGGAATTTCAGGTGTTTAAGCAACACAAAGACAAACATAGAAGACTCACTGCGAGCTGAAAATGCTCCCTTACCCCCTCAGAAATATATAAGAAAACAAATACTAGTCATACTTTTTCATTTGCCCGTCGTCCGAGATGTTTAAATATATTATTAGCGAGCATTTCACAAAAAGCAGCTTTTGACCTTAACGATTCAGTTGAAACGAATCCTTTCCTCATAAAGCAGCTTTTTTTTTCCTCTTAAGGATTAAATGCGTTTCTTACCTCGTAAGAGCTCGGCAGCTTTAGTTTAAGACTGAGGAACTTCTTAATGGTTCCCACGGTGACTCGGCTGGAGCAGCGGATGAACCTCTTCATCAAATCCTAATTGGACGGGAGATAAATTCTATTACACCCCGAATTAATGAGAGAGGGAGGCTGAGTAGATGGAACGGAGATGCTGGCCCTGGACGCGTTCAGGCGGGATTACACACGGAGGATGATGAGAGAGGCTTGGAAACATGTTTTCCCTCCTTTTAAGCTTTGTTTTTTAGACATGAAGGCAGAGGTGAGGGGTGGCAGACGCACCGTGACGGTGCTCTCCCCTGTCTGTCCCGTGTTGCGTAGACAGTCCAGGCAGATGGCGATCTGCGGGTCGCTGCGGTGGTAGTCGTCATCGCCCGCGTTCTCGCCGTCGTCCCCGCCCCCGCCGCCGCCTCCGCCCCCGCCGCCATCATCCGCCCGGACGTCTGGCAGCCCGAGACGCTGGAACCTCAGCATCTCACCTGAGGGTCGAGACAGACGAGACAAATGCGCACACACAGCTTCAGACAGACAGGCCTCGGATGCAAATCACACGTTTGGTGCGTAGGTCTGCAGATCTGGTGCCGTTTCATGCTTACCTGGCAACAAAGAGTGTGCATTACATCTCTGTTCAGATCTGCACCTCTTCTAGCTGCTGTTTCTATCCCGAAATGTATAAATAAATACGGAAGTGATGACTGCTGTATATCGTAAAAGTGTTTTTTCGTTCCAGGTGTCCTTTAATTTTTCTTTATAATATAAAAATATGCTTTAATATACCATAATAATATATGGTAATATAGCATCATAGTACAATTAGAGAATATATCCTGACAAAACAGGATAAAGTGCCTTCTAGATATATAGATATATATAGAGTAGAAATTCCCCATTAATCAGTGCTAGCCCCGTCTCACATGATTGGGCTCCATCTGTGATGATTTTCCACATGCTGGTGAATCAGATGTCAACAATAAACTTCCCCATTGTATTAGTTTTTTTTTCTTTCCCCTACTCTATTAATAAGATGGAAATTCCCTCCTTTTGTGACAATAAATTCCAAGAAAAAAAAGAAAAAGCTCCAAACAGCTGATTTACACACACACACTGCTTACAGTTCACTTCAGGTGTACTCACAGCCCCAGTCTGCAGGATTAACCCTCACCTGCTAAAAGGTGTCCCCATGTTACAACAAGACAGACAAACATCATCTGGAAGGACAAACCTTGGCTGTTGGCTTTGGGCTGATTCTTCCTCCAGAACTCAAACTCCTGCTGCTCCTCTTCTGGTTCACATGAAAGGCGGATAAAAAGATAACAGGTCTGGTGGTTATGAGTAAAATGTGTGTCACAGTTCAACCCTGCTTCACCTGAGTGCACAGACATGGGCCACACACACGTGGCTCTGATTGAACTCATACGGGGGCCGTTGGACTCCAGGAGCGCTCCTCAAATATACGATGTTTGCTCCATCTTTCTCTTGCCAGCGCGCTCCGTCAGCGCGGGCTGAGTTATGGAGTCGTTAAATTATAGTGCCATCACAGCTTCAGTCAGACACGTTGACGCGGGCTCCCGTTGGCCCCACCGGCCCGGAGAGAGAGAGAGAGAGAGAGAGAGAGAGAGAGAGAGAGAGAGAGAGAGAGAGAGAGAGAGAGAGAGAGAGAGAGAGAGAGAGAGAGAGAGAGAGAGAGAGAGAGAGGCCGCCGTACGTCTTCATCTCGTTCTGGAAACCACGTGGCCTCCCACAATATGATGCTGACAAATGAATAATTTACTATCTTTAGGAGATACTACAGCCCACATTTCCATGTATGTTAAGTGTATTTAACTGTAAGAAGGAGCAAAAATGAAGACTGAAGATGAGAGAAGAAGAAGATGAAGAAGTTTGGAGCACTGTGTCTTCCTTGTTGGTGTCCTTACGACTTCTAATCCGAAGGAATGCTCTCGAACGAATCAATTAATTCAATTTCGATATCGTGCCAGTTCTCTTTGTGTAATTTAACGTTCGCTCGCTGGTTAAACGGCATATTGTGTGCAGCCTGTGTGCGTGCCAGGGCCCATTTGTGCACGGTAATAAATTCTTTGAGAGTCTTGTAATAAATTAAGTGACTGGAGTGAGGCTGTTTACTGAATAGTTTCCCCACTTGCCTCCGATCTGCAAACTCAGGGGGTGGAATCATCTCACATACTCACTTTCTCTGAGTCCGGGCACAAGTTTGAAAATGATCTCCTCCAGTGTGTTGTCCAACCTGACAGTATGAGAGAGAGAGAGAGAGAGAGAGAGAGAGAGAGAGAGAGAGAGAGAGAGAGAGAGAGAGAGAGAGAGAGAGAGAGAGAGAGAGAGAGAGAGAGAGGAGGGATGTTATGGGAGAGAGGTGGAAAATAAGTGCGAGGCAGTCAAGTATTCCAAGGAGAAGAATCAGTTGGCACAGAAATGAAGGAGCAAGCGATGAGTGGTTTCAGGCAGCAAGTGTCAAAACAAGAAAGAAGAAAAAAAATGCAAAATTAACAAAGAAGAGAAAAGAAATGATGAACAGGATGTGGTGAGGAGGAGGAGGAGAGGTACGTTGAAAAGAAAAGGATGGGATGATCAAATGATAGAAAGACACCAGCAGAAACAGGTGTTGAAAAGTGTTTTTCTTTTATCCTCTTTTCAGAAACTGAGAAACCCAGAGCCACGATATGAAACGATAGGAGAACTACAAGGTAACAAACGCCGAAAGGAGAACGAGTCGAATGTAGACAGAGGCAGCACGAGAGGCTCGTCTTACCTCAGCATCTCCAGCGGGTTGGTCTCGTGGACCTGGATGCCACATTTGGGACAGTCGTTGCTCTCCTCAAAGTGCTGCACGATACAGCTCTTACAGACTGCAGAGGAAGCAACATCACTGCCTCAGACATCACAAAGAAACTCTTTAGCATGTCTAGAGTCTCAAGCGATCCGGGTTGGGAATGTGACTAAAGTTGTGACGAAGTGACCCAAGACGTTTGAGGTTGCAGAACGCTACCTTCCTCGGCATCTTGGGACTTTGTTTCTATGTGTTTGTCAGACTAAAATGAATGGATCAGGACTCTTACAAACGACAACAGCTCTGTGTAAAACGTGCATGTCCATGTTATCAGGCGTGCCCACACTTCCCAGACGCTGTTGTCTCTCCCAAACCATCTGCTCGCATCAACTGTCAGCAGTGTTTGTACATATCCACATTATCATTGATCTCTTCTCTTCTTCATCCTTCTTATTCCATTCTGAGCGTTGATAGCAACCTAACTGCTAAGAGCACCCAGAAGAAATGACGTATCAGAACATGCGGCTTGATCGGACTCCATGTGCTATTACTTTATGCTGCAGAATATTAGTTTTATGTGACATAGTTCCCAAAAAATGAATAGGACACGGTGAATAAAAGTGACAAATTGCCATTTTTCACAATGTTTTTTGTGATACTGAGGCAGCATTGCACTGTATCACCATCAAAATAGAGTAGCCATAGCTTAAAAGCAAGCTTTTCAATAATCTATTCATCGATTTAAGCACTGAAATACTTTTTTTTAGAATGCTTTTAAGAAATTAAGTAAAAAATTCCTCAATCTGAGCTTCTCAAATGTGAATATATTCAGTTTTTTTTAGTCTGTAAGAGAAAATTGAAAGCTTTTGAGGTGAGATCAAAATACAAGGCATTTAAAGAGATTATCTTGGCCTTGTGTGGAAAAGACATGAACTTTTTTTTTTTACTTTTTCTGCAGTTCTGCAATTCTTTGCCTCATTTCCGAAACTAAACCACTAATTGATTAATTGTTGAAGCTCTGAACTAGAAAGCACGTGACTGCTGTACCTCACACACACTTTTACTCCAACGTGCTGCATTCGGTGGCATGTGGTGTTGAGATATGATGTGAAACAGTGTGTGACTGAAGTGTTAAAACACAGGGTTCAGTACTACTTTGTTTCAGAGGCTGTTTTTACTCAGGCATGGCATCCGAGCCAACCAGATAGCATGCAAGCTTCTCCAGGATGTCCCTCTGTTACTTAGAGAAGTCTACAGGTGTGTGTGTCTGTGTGTGTGTGTGTGTGTGCGTGTCACTCACAGGTGTGCAGGCACTCGGTGACCGTGGTGGGTTTGATCAGGTAGCCTCGGCACAGGTAGCAGGTGATGAAATGGTTGAAGTCTTTCACCAGGTACTTCCTTCCTGTAGCAGCCATGTCGCGTTGAGTTTGCAGACCGACCGGTGCGAAGCAGACGAGACGCGACACCTTCAAGCTCCCGATGGATGACGCATCCAATCTCAGCCGTAATGGAGAAACTATGAAGCAGATTATGGGGAGCGGTGCGGTTGAATTAGGCCTCTTCGCCACCTATGGCTACTGTTAGTCCAGGCTAGAGCATGAGAGTGTTCGCTATCCACTTTACGAGAGAGACAAGAGGTCCTACTGTGTGAAATCCTGCTCCATCCTTGACTGAATTTCTATTTAATAGTCAGCGTTTCTTCAGGAACATCTCCCACTCATATTTTATTCCATCCTCAATGATTCAGCTCAGTCCCATTGGAATATAAAAAAAGAATAAAAAAAAAAAAGACAGGCTCGTCCAGGCTTTGCTATCCCAACTCACACAAACGTGTTTGTTAAATCCACAGAATTCCTGGAGAGTGAGACGCGTCGCTGTCCTCTCCGTCTCTCCGGCCAAGGTGCCATTTTCTTTCTTTTTTTTAATCCATGTAGGGGTCAAAGGTCACGCGGGTGCTTCTGTGTCATCAGCCTCATCCCAGAGTGACCGCTCATTATCACAGCTCCACTCCAGCTGCTGTTGACGATGATGACGATATCTTCATGCTTCGAGATGGGTTTGCATCTCCCTGAAGTTTCCTTAGAAGAATAAGACAAAAATATGTGTCAATCACACTCATAACACACCAAAAAAACCCTCAATCTTCATCTATGAGCTGTTTATTGGCAATTCATAATTCAATTAGTTGATTGTTTCAATATTAGCAAGATCCTAATCATTTATTTAAGTATTTAAGAAATTCATTGATAAAAAATCAAGTCAAAGTTCTCTGAACTGAGCTTCTTAAATGTGAATACTTTACTCTCTGGATGAAACACACATACAGATAATCCCACCATTCTTCTCAAAATCAACATCTCTGTTATTTGCCATCTTCCCACTCTCTCCAACCTGTAACTCAGCGATCATTAAATGATGATGAACTCACAGCGACATGTACATCCATCCTACAGGACTGCTGCGGTTGTGACCTATATGCATCCAGATTAGCTTGACTATAGATAGCATTAAGTCTCCAACTTGCCCCCATTCCATCTTCCACTTTGATGGATCTGAAAGAATTTTTGGTTTCTCCGCTTCAGACTGAAGACGCCGGGCTTGATGTCGAGCTTCATAGCGGTGGCGGTAGACACGCTCTGTGGTGTTCCAGGCCTTTTATAGACCATTTATTTCCATGGGATGCTGTCAGTGCCGCAGTTACAGTAAATGAAGAGATTGTGTCAGTAAATGCTTCTGGGTGAGGGATTAGTCACTGTTCTCTCATCTGATTCATTCCCCTTGTACATAAACACATGCTCGGAGACAGCATCTTAAATCACTTAATAGCACGGTGTCTTAAAGCACTAATCATCGTGCAGTTTGCTGGATAACAGGTGCGCAATAAATTGCTTGTTTGACAGGTAGCTGCTATTCATTTACCTTATTCAATATTGCAGGTTGTATATCATAGTTACATATACAGTTATTTTACTCATGTGTGTGTGTTGCAAAGTCTGTTGCTTTGCCAACATTCTTTAAATATTTGCACCAAGTAATGGAGAAAATAAATATTTGATGTGTGTTTCCAGGATACGGACACAAAGTGCTGTAATTTTCCTACATTTCTGGTTAGATTAATGGGAGATGTGTGCTTTAAATTAACCACACATTCTGAACAGGCTAATCCCAGGATGACGGAAACATGAAGATGAATTAAAGCTCTGGATCCGTGACAATAACACAAGTTCTCCCAGAGAAACCAGAGAGAGTCAAATAGACTGATTCTCCTCTAGTCTGCAGTCTTCAGATTCACTGAAAGCATGTTTATAGACACACCCACACCTTACTGTGGAAGCCAAAGTTCCTACACAGTCCACCTGCTCGACCAGCAGCTATTCACACACTGATGACACAGCATTAGAGGGAGTCTGGAGTCCAGTTTCTTGATTTGACATGAGGGATCGAACCAACCGACTTTCCGATCTGCCACAGAAGTGATGAGTAGTAACTCGATCATCTGTCTTACAGTGTAAAAGTTACTAGATCGGTGCTTTTACTTTGACAGACTCACTGCCACGTCTCAATGGCTGAAGGATTGCATCACTATATTGACATGCTGAAAGATTAATGAGGTTTTAAAGTCAAAGCCTGTTTAGCTCGACCCAACAGATTAATCCATCCACCCAGAGGTCAGCAGGATGTACACTCTGGACAAACATACTGTACAGGCGCACACGGATACACAGAGTTCAGTCTCACACTGGGGTGCAAAGCAGATGAGATAAAGAAGGGTCCATGCATCACTTGGACTGTGGAAGGAAGTTGGAATATACAGTGAATTCAAAGACTTTCTATAGAAGACTTTGACATTTGACCCCAGGACACACACACACACACACACACACACACCATTGCCACTGATACTCACAGAAATTTAGAGTCTCCACTTAACATTAAGACTTGTGTCTTGAATGTTGGGAGAACTTAAGTACCCGTTAAGACACGTTAAGACATGCTAACAACACCGAGATTCGAACTCGGGTCCTTCTTGCTTTGAGCAAATACTTAACATCCAAATATGACGCACCAGAAATGTATCTGTATGTGCAAATACCCGGCAAACTGGCCCGGTGATGACTCAGAAACGGGCACTTCCTGAGGAACTACTTTTAATCAGGTGCTGCACGGTATGACGTCACATGAAACCGCAACCCTGGGACATCAGGTGTGTAAACAGCTGGATTCAGGCAGCTGTTCCTTTTTATCCCCTCTCTCCATCTCTTTCTTTGTCACTATATCTTCTTTAAACTCCCTGCTGAAACGAAAAGAGCTCTTCACTCCACATCGAGACGCTTTTTTTTTGCTAGAAAAATCTCAAGTGCGTAGCTCTGAATTCCCCCCCTTCCTCTCCTCCTCCTCCTCCTCCTCCTCCTCCTCCTCTCCCTCCTCGGTGTCCGTGAATGAGACACACACATACACGCGCACACAGGCGCGCGCGCACGCGCACGCACACACAGCGGATCAGCTTATCTCATCGTTACAGCGCGTCACAGGCTACGTCACCTGTGTCAAAACAACATCAATGGACGCCGCACGTTCCACTGATACACGCAGATACATTGTAGCCGCGTTGAAACGCGTGTCGCATGTCGCTACTGTACACACGCACACACACGTTCGCACACACTCACACACGCGCACACGCACACACAGACAGCACGTATCGACTGTAAAAGTTGCACAGCTCCATGTTCAGGCTCCTTACAGGCACCAAGTGTTGGAGCAACGCATGGCTATTTAGTAGCGTTTGCGTGAGACGTACCGTAATCCCGCATGTGAGTGTGCACGGCGACGCACTTTGCGTTAGAGGGTGAGAGAGGGGTGAGGGAGGGAGGGGTAGAGAGAGAGAGAGAGCGAGAGAGAGAGAGAGAGGAGGTCCAGCCAGCAGCGTCAAAGTTTGGTCGTAACGTAACGTAACGTAACGCCGGATGAATCTACGCCATCTGCGCAGAAATAACGAGAAATAATCCTTCCTTCCTCACCTCTATCTCTCTGTGTCGGTACCGTCCACCATGACACCGCCGAGGTCCTCTTCTCTCCTCTTCTCTCCTCTCCTCTCCTCTCCTCTCTCTCCTCTCTCTCTCTCCGCTCAGTCCTGACTGCCTCTGCCCCGTGTACTGGGAGCGGAGAAAACACGGAACTGGTGCTGGGGTCTGGCCCAGTCCGCCCAGCAGGCAGCAGGCAGCAGCAGGCAGCTCCGCTCTGAGCAGCGGTGGGCGGGGAGCCACCAGGCAGCCAGGCAGGCAGGCAGGCAGCAAGGCAGGCAGCAAGGCAGGGCTGGGAAACTGAAAGCGGTTGTGTAACTGAGTGACACTGTTGGCCTACAACACGCGCACACACACAGACACACACACATACACTCAGCATGCACACAGACAGACGCTGCACACACACAAATATGAGAAGTGCAATAACTAATCAATAAATCGACTAATAGTCGAGAAATCAAATAGTCAATAACTATTACAGTAGTCAAATATTTTATTTAAGCATTTAGAAAATATTGATTTTTTATTAGTAGTAGTGGTACTAGTACATAAGTAGTGTAGTAATATTGTTTTAGACATAAAGTCAAAAGTCTCAAGAATATTTATTGATCTCTTGCTTCATTTGTAAACTAACTTTGAGTTGTGGACAAAACAAGATGTGAGCCTTTGTAAACTTTTTGTTCTTATTATTATATTTTTGACTATTTATAGACCAGAAAATGAATCTATTAGTCATAGAAATAATCGATAGGTTAACTATTAATTTTAACTTGTTAGAGCTAGAGCTAAAGCAGCTAATCAATAAGTCAACCGACCAATCAAATAAGTTGAATATTTTGAGCTATGAGAGAAAACAGATGTTAGAAAACAAGATGTTCACCTTTGCAGATCATGTGACCACCATGTTTTTATATATTTATGACTTTTCGACAGACAATAAATCAATTAATCAAGAAAAAAAAACTGGTGGATTAATCAGATATGCAAACACACCCAAACACACATGCATACCCTGGCCACACACACACACACACACACACACACACACACACACACACACACACACACACACACACACACACACACACACACACACACACACACACACACACACACACATGCATGGGAGTACCTTAAGAATAAACCACATAGACCTATGGGGAGAACATGCAGAAAGGTCTTTGGTCCAAATGGGATTGGAACCAGAGAACTTGTCGCTGATCACTTGGTTCACGTTCCATGCTTTATGCTTTCCAAGCAAAAAAAAGCCAAGACAGGCATTTCCAAAGAATGAATAAATACACAAAGGTACAAATTTTACAGTGTTAAGTTTCAAAACTTTGCTCGTACTCCAAATGCTTTAAGAGCTGTGGGCTTGTCTGTGTCTATGGGTGTCACAGACTCCCTGTAAAGGCACAGCTGATGTGGACTCTTGCTTTGCATCTCTGAAACTCTGTGTCGTACATGTATCACCTTACATGGGTAGATATGACACCTGATATACCGCATCCTGTTGGTGTGGAATCAAGGGGACACGCCTCTCACCATTCTTGTTCTGTTCTTTTTTTTTTTTAAGTTTTATTTCATTTTTTTGCTTTCTTGCCGACTTTCGGTCTTGCTCCCGCACACTGACACACATCGAGGGGCCACTGGAGGGAAAACAAAGTCTTCAGTGACATCACCCTGTGGGATATGACCTCTTGTTTTGGGATGTGGAATGCGTCGCCATGGCAACGCAGTTCCCAGTCACACAGTTGGACAGTCTTGCAGACTGTAAATTCTAAAATGAAAAAAAAAAAACATGTTAATCTCTGGGTTTGTTAAGTGCCTCTGCTCCAACCATTTCCACACGTACAACTTGTAAGTTAACCTATCAAGTAGATAACCCAGGTTACTCGATAAATTAGTAAATCATGCTAATTAAAGAAAGAAGATTTACTATAAAGCTTTGCTATAGTGAGAAAACAGTGTCTCTTACCATCTAGGAAGTAGCAGAGTTCTAATCTATCAAACACCTGCAATACATAGAGAGTGAGTGTTCAGTTATAGGAAGCCCATACAAAATTGTCTTTGAAATAAATGACTTGGAAATGATCATGTATTCCTTTGCTTCTCTCTGTGCTGCAGGTCAGGTTAGAAGGTTTGCACATGAATGGTCTGTAAATGAATCATAATTCCCAAACATCCAAGATATTATTCCATAAATAAATCATAGAATCTGAGTGCACATCTTATAAATCAGACACCGAGGGGCAGGAGAGGAATAAACATCAAAGCAATCCGGGCAAATGTACGAAATTTAAGTTGAAACTCTACAAAATGGAACATCTCTAATGCATAAGTGTATGTAGTAACAACTTTATAATACAGTCCATGTTTGCAATGTCCTGGAAAAGTCCTGGAAAAAAATGATTCAAGGAAATAGCAGGAGCCCTGCAAAAAAGAGAAAACATGAAGTTTAACTGGTATAATACCAGTCCCACCAGCAATGCTCCCATAACCCTCCCACAAAGAATAACGTAGTTTGATTAACTATGCATAGGAGGTGAGTGAGGAAGACGACAGTACATTGAAAGGAGGTAAGAGAGATAATATCAAGTCATTATAAGAGGGAAAGCAAAGAGAAAAGACATCCTAAACATGCATAAAAAGAAGGCAATTTATGGAGAAAGAGAATGAGATTGATGAGAGATTAAGATTATGCACTCAGTTATGTATTTGCAGTCAACGATAATGAGATAAGAAAAAAAGAGGATGGGGAGATGCGTGAAGGAGGAATATGGGGCAGAAAATGAATAGAAGAGAGATAAGAGGAAGAGGGTCAAATAGAAAGAAGGGAGATAAGAGAAAAAGATGACAGGATACTGATAGAATGGATGGATATCAAAGCGGAGTGGTAGATATTAACCTGCGGAGACAGAGAGGAGAGCGAGAGTACGTCAGAGAGTGCGCTTCAGCTTCTCAACATGACAACAGCTTCACCGGTTTGTATTTTTATCCGTTTATTTAAATCACACAGGCGTCATTCTTCCTCAGAAGTCCACATGGACACAGGAGCTAAATATACATATCAATGATTCTCACTGCTGCAGGCAGGGTGTTGTTTATGTTTTGTGTGCATCTGTATTTTTTAAATTTTCAATTTGATGGAACATTCTCGCTCTTAACGTATGTGTTTGATTTTAGTTACCATATTTGAGGAGTCTTCAAACTGGCAGTTTTGTCTTCCTTCTTCCTCTTGTTACGTAGTTTCAGGTTGGATGGGACAATGGGATGGGACAAAGTAGCCAGAAGTCATTTTTTTTCAAAATAAAAGCACCCAACTTGACACCACAGCATATTTAACCGAACTACATCCACCAGACGTCATAGAAGTGAAACTGATCTGCTTCTTATTTTTACACACACATGTTGTTTTCCCGGGCATGAAGATGGGTAGTTTCATATGTTTATGGCTCAAATAGAATCACCGATGGGTGTCAGACATTCTCTGGACCTTAGACATTGGACTCTAGTTTTCAAATCAACAACAATCATCTACAGGTCGACAACAACAATCTGCACATTTACAGTACTGTATTATTGGATTTTGTTGGATGTTTCTGTACTTAACTAACTCATGTGTGACGAATGCCAGCCATGCACAACTTTCATTTTTAACTTTACATAAGTGACCATTATTCACTTCCACTGAACCAGATACAAGTGTTTGTGGCTTGCAAAAGATCCCGTGGACAGTAGAGGAAGTCCACATATGCTTGTGTTTGGTTGGAGCTAGCCAAACTGTGACCAAACCCAAGAAGCATAGGATAGAGTGAAGAAGAGGTGAGGAAAGGGATGTTTCTATCTTGTAACGATTAAAAATGAAGAGGACCAAGGTAAGGAGTTGTCAATCATGGCTGAGGAAGCGCTGTGTATGATGTGTAACTAGCATGTGTTACTAAAGAGCCTCTGTTGTTTCATTTTTATGTCATAAACCCGCTCTTCCTCCTCACCACATTTACATATCTACCTCAGAGCGATGTGCTACCTTGCTGCTGAATGTCAAGGAGCAACATCAGAGTAGTGTATGAAACATTTAGCTTTAGACCAACCTCACAGCAGAGAAAAAGAAAATGTGACATTTCAACGTCTCGAAATGTGTCAGAAACATGCCGATGGTTATCACAGAGACCACCGAGCAAGCATGGGGGGAGGGAAACGAACATCTCTCAACAGTTTGACTGAAGACTGAAGATGAGTGAATAGGATACCCATGACTCAATACATTTCCTCAGCACTGATGTAAATAATGGGGAAACGCTGTGAGTGAGAGCACTGAGAGCAGCATCTGTCTCCACCAGGGTCTCATGGTTTGTCTCTGCCCTACATACGCTCCTGGCGGCCATTGCTCTATATCCTCACTTGACAGGAATGTGGATCGACTCCCCGAACCCCCCAATTACTGACCACTGCTTGTGCATTCCCCTCTCCTTTCTTTTCCTCCTCTCTGATGTGCTCTGTTTCCTCTTTTCCCCATCATGTCCAACCTCGCTACCTTTTGTCATGCGTTCCCTCTCATTTCCACCTGAAAACCTCTGATTTTCTCGTGAATGTGCTCTTGTTGTTTTCGTTTTCCATGGCTCGCCGGCTGCATCCTACCTTCCTCTCATCTTTAATTTGTCTCTCAGAGGCCTCTTCAGCAGCCTCCCGACAGACTGACTCATCCTCAGTCTTCATTTCACTTTGAATGACTCATTATTCTCCCTCCATCATTTACATCGCTCACATTCAGAGAATCACTTTCATGCTTACAAGCAATGCTAAGGACCAGTAGCTGCATGGGTTAAAGCAGTACTAAGAGCATCTTAGAGCTGCAGCTATAGCCGTGGTTGGTATAGCCTTGAATCCTCATAATCCTCATTTGGTTTGGCTGTGAAGCTGAACCGTGTTCAAAGTCTGCACATATCACAAACGTGACAACAGACTTAGCACTGATTTCACTCTGATGTCTTTGTGGATTCGAAAGGCATAGTTTGACCTTTAGAGAATATACATCTGAGCTGCCCTGGAAGAATAGGAGCTGAAATGCCTCGAGAGATATTTCTCTATTTCTGGGAAATCCATTTATTTGCCATAGCACCAAAGAGAGGATTAATGTCATTTCCATCTGAGAATTCAACAGAGGTGTTTCCTTTCTTTTCTTTTTTTTTTTTTTGGATGTGCTTGCTCTATCTTAACACACGGACTGGAAACCTCAGACAATGGATCAAAGGATCAAGCAAGCAACCTTTAGATCCTTTGAAAATAAATATTTCAATGCAAACACACAGTATGTTCACTCCATTGATGAAAGAACCAAACTGCTTCATTGTAAGCTATGGCCAAATGGTTTAAATACAGTCATTATAAAACTCATATTATCATATTAATGCAATGTTGATGGTGTTTCCAGGACATAAAAGATATTGTTTTCGGAATAAAGAAAACAAAATGTTCCAAAGTCCATAGGCCAGACTTTGGATGGAGCTGGTTTAACTTACTTCCTGGATGTCAGGATGGACAGTGTGTGGGAGTGAAAGAGGAAAAGCTTTAACTTTGGGATATATATCGATCTTACCTTAACAACGCTCATGGTTAGGGTTGTTTTTCTGTTTCCTGCCTTCGTGTGTTTCTCCCCCCTCTCATCACAAATCATATCTCATTAGCACCTTCTCTCTCATCACAGTATTCAAGTGTTGACTCACTGCTTTGCTTTCATCTCTCTACCTCCTTGTGGTACTTCCTCTTTTTTTCGCCCTTGTGATTTTTGATTTACTTGCTCACTTGGAAAACTGTAATCAGCTACCTTGTGGTTGAAGCAAACTAAGTTTTTCTTTCCTACAGCCATTAGTTGAACTTTTGTAGCATTGCTTTGGTCATTTGTATTTGGGTCGTGTGGGTCCTTGAGCTTTTTGTTTTCCACAAATATCAAAGGTCGTACTGAGGACTCATTTGTAGACTTTCTACTACGCAGGTTTAGTCAGAAATTATTTTGTCAGATCCAACAAAGCAAATAATTTGCATTCATTTCCATTCTTTTATCCAAAACCAATTGGCAATAGAGATTCTGTCCTGATGAAGGGAAGTGCATTTCAAGCTGTCAGACATCTGTTAAAATATTCTGGGATTGTGTTGCTCCCCACTTGGTAACACACACACTATAAAGGTCCATTAACACTGATGAGGGACATGAGAGCACATCTGCCACAGTTTGTGAGAGTCTCTGAGATATTTAACAGTGAAATAAAGAGCTACTTATATTCATCCTCTTCACACACACACACACACACACAGAAAAGCATCTGCCGCAGTTTCATACTCATTAAAAATGTATTGTAATGTGTTGACTTAAAGCATTCATGCTGAAGCTGTCACAATTTTAACGCAGCAGCTAATAGTTTAGAAATAGAGATATCAGTTCGTGTCCAGTCGCTCCTTTAGCCAGATCAGCACCCGCAGGCTCTTTGTGTGGTGCCAGCCCCTGGTTTTATATTTACCCTCGCCTTATATTCTGCATTGGCAAATGCTCGGGTTGTGTGCCCAGCCCTGTGGATGAAGTGTGCGGCAGCTGAACAGCAGCTGAGTCAGAAAATACTGGGAATTGTTTACAGGGTGCGATGGGCGCCAGTGCACGGAGTTCCCTCTGCAATGCTCGGGGCAGATCAGAGAGGACGGCTCAACGGGCAACTCCGAGGCGCTTCTGAGTCGACGGAATGAATGTTTAGGATATTTTCAATAATCCTGATGTTTAACCTTCCCAACACCGCATAACCTTTGCTGGCAGAGTCGCCGGACCGAACGCTCAGCTGCTCCTGCGCCGGGACAGAAATGTTAACAGTGATGATCGACGATACTTGGAATGAGACGCTGTCATGTAAACTTCATCATGATATCAGCAGATATAGGGGAGCGTCTCATTCCAATGTGTATTATGTTATGTCAAAACAAGATGTAAGGAGAAATTGCACTGTTCGGATGAGGGTGAAGATTTCGAGGGGTATGAATGTAATGGATGGATGCAAACCAGGGGATGTTTTTCAGCAGATGGCTGAACAAATGGGATACTTTGCAGTTGTCTGATCATGCTGGAGACTGTTGGAAGATTCTGGAAAGCAGCTGCGATGCTCTAACAAAGAATCAGAATAACACTAGGGGCTACGCTCCTTCTTTCCACTTCCTGTTTCTACTAGTTTCCCACGTTTCCATTTCATTCCATGTTAATTCCAAACAGAACAGGCCCTCAACAGAAACAAGAACATGAAGTCACGTGAATGCTATAATCAAACTATTGGGTATAAGGTGAGTTGCTGGTGCAGACGTAGAACTGGATATGAGCAGTTAAACTGGTTAAACTCCTGATTAAAGACTGATAGATGAGTCGAAAGAAATAGGAAAAGAACAGAGAGGAAAAAATGTGCCACATAATGTGTCGTAAGAGCTCTAATTGTACACCTGCTATGTGTTTGCTCTTTCAGCCAATGTAGCCGGGGTATGTTGTGATATATGAGTCTATGAGGGGCTGTAGAGTCCATGATGTGGCAGTAGGGAAGATGCAGGAGTCTCTATTGCGGGAAAGGAGCCTCAGGGATGCTCATACTTCAATATGGGACACAAAGCAGACAAGGACAGGAGGAAACGTAACATAACAACATGGCACGAATACTGTGTGTGTGTCTCAGCCATCAAAACAAATCATCAGGGTTATTTTGGCTGGTTTTATTGAGTTTGATTGAGATTCCTACAGCATTAGAAATACTCTCGGTAAGCAGCTCTGTGTTTCTCCGAGATGTGACATCACTAAACTCTCAGCTCTAGAACCTTCTCACTTTCCAGCTCACGTTTCTCGCTGCCTCAGACCTCTGTGTGGCCCTGTCGGCGTGACCTTGTACGTGTCGAGCGATTTCCCCGGCCGGCCGCTCTCTTCATTACGACGAGGCCCCCCCGTCTCTCACCTTGAACCCGAGGATCAGCGTTCCACTCTGCTCCTCGCCGTGCGGCCTCTGACGCCCCGTCACTGCGCCTGCTCCACCTGTTGGTGGCGAGCAGTTGGCATTCTGGCGCACACATATCCCAGGAAGTGCACAGACGCACACACATGCATGCAAATAATGCACGTGCGAGCCGCGGGATTATTGCATTTGTCTGGTTTCGCAGCAGCTGATGTGCACGCCACTAATAATATTCAACGCTGGGGATGCAGAGACGCATTCCTGTAGATCTGTCGTAATGCGATCCTGAAATGCTCATATGTCACATTAATGGATTCACATATTTTCACTTCTCTAAAAACTGCATTTTTTTGAAGAAATGAAAATCTGCATTGACACTGATGCATTGATTACCTGACAGATATCAACATCAAAAAACATGTTGACATGTTACGAAAGTAGTCAGTGCACTTATATTTCTTTATATATGTTATAAAATGTAATAGAATAAACCACAAGTGCATATCACTGAGATATTGTAATGAGGATTTTCAAGATATGTAATGAAATAACAATTTTCGATTTACAATGCAATAATCCTATATTACAAGCCACATGTGGGACAGAAATTTCTTCATAGTTTTATTCATAGTAAAAAAAATGTCTGAAATATCAAAACAAGGGGCTTGACCCACTTGTGTTTACCTTCTCAACCTACTTTTTTAAAAATATGTTTCTTCCTAAAGATAGATTCTCCTCATTAAACAGCCCCGACGTTGAGCTTTGTCTGAGGCGTGATGGAGATTAGAGGAGGAATACGGATTGTTTATCATAGGAGGTGACGGACAGAAATAACTTGTATAGGCTCTAATGTGTAACTCTGTGTGTGTGTGTGTGTGTGTGTGTGTGTGTGTGTGTGTGTGTGTGTGTGTGTGTGTGTGTCTGGTTACAGCAGGTGCTGGTTTTTTTGCACTTGAACTTTGGCCCCACTTTTATGAGGTCGATCACATGTACACATACGAAACCACACACACACACATACACATGCACACAGTTACCCCATGCACTTGAGCAGTAGATCTCTCTAATTTTGTGGCGCCCACACACCCTGACGTCTGCATGTGTGCATGTGTGTACCTATGTGGTCCACACATGTTTAATCTCAACAAATCTCTAAGATCTTAAAGGGACCCTCATTACTGCTGCAAAGCTGTCTGAGTCTATTAATACACATCAAGAAGCTTCAAACTGAGCTCTATTAGCGCTCATAGAGGAAGTGTTTACATTGTACAGGATGGGAGTGGTTGGTAGTGGGGCTGGGGGGGTGCAGGGGGCAGGTCAAGCCGACCAAAAGCTGACCCGTATCCTTTCGGACACATGCCACAAAATTCACGCTGACCTCGTTCTCACGCTCATAAATTTCTGCAGGAAAACAGCACATGTCACGCGCAGAAAACACAGCAACACATGGAGGAGAAAAACAAACGGTGTGGATTCATTTGTGTCAGCACCTACCGGTGTGTGAGAGGACTTTGTGTGAGAACAGAAATCTGTGACACAAAACAACGTGGTGAGAAGGTGAATTGGTGGTTGCCACTGTCAGCTCACACTTTGTATTTGATTCTTACCACTATAAATAAAGCTTATAGATATTTGACGTCTGGGTTGAGGTCAATAAGAGACATTAGATTGTTTCTAAATGTAAGTGAGGGAGTGTGTGCTCTATAATGGACCTGTCCAGGCACCATTGCCATTGTTATTAGGTATAAGGCAGGATGTATAATGCATTTTTCAGCTGTTGCTTATACTGTTTTCATGATTTCTTATTCATTTTGATGGACAGACCTGAAGTCCATTATTCTCCTCTTGTTGTTTTGGCTCCATGTTTGGTCTCCACCTGCTCCTGAGGGAGCTCTGTCATTGTCGCCGCTATAAATGCTGCACCGTGCCGCTCCAGCTGCCTTCCAGCTGTGTCCGTCTGCTGTTTGCAGGTTGTGCGCTCTGGCTTTTAACACTTCTTTTTCCCCCTGAAAGTCACACTACGAGCTTCTTGGAGTGAGAACAAGGGCAGGGAAACACCGAGTCTCTGTGAAGCTGAGAGGAGCTGCAGGCTCAGCCCGAACAGAAACTCTCTGAGGCTTCATTACTACGAGAAACATTGTTTTCACTGTGTCATAACTGCAAAATATCGATTAGGTCCAGAGGAGAATGATCTGAGCATTAGCGTCCAGTCCCACTTCTCCTTAAAATGAGCAATGAGCGCATTAATAACCTGAAGGTGAAACTGTTTTATTCTTCGGCAAGCGATGCGATAACGTTGCCAGGCAACAAATAAGTTTAAAAAAATCAAGCTTTTGGCCGGCGGCTGCTTAGCAACAAACTTTATTTCCATAAGTTGTTTCCAGGAGGAAACACCTGAACCAGCAGGTCCTGAGGCGTCTCTGAGAGGAGCGAGCGCAGCTCTCGCAGGACGCCGAGGTCGTGACAAGCGTGAGTTATTAAACGCTGATGAATTTCAACCCCCGTGCAGCTTCATTACCGCCTTGGCTGCGGTTAACATACGAGCAGACTCAAACTCGCATCTCAGAGAATTACGTCTAGGATGTGATTCTCAAACATTTCTCAACACGTTTTCCCCCCAAACCCAGTTTCCCATTCAGCCTCTTCCCTTTCCTCTGGATGGGTTATGCTACACGATATCTTGTTTTTCACTCAGAATATTAGCAAATTAGCATGTAATGAGTAACTTAATAGAATTTAAAGGAGCAAGTTGTATGAAACATCTTGTTAACTCAACTTTTTTGGCAACTTCAAGTTCCAGACCTTTCCCCTCGGTTTAGAAATCAATGTGGCAGGTGGAGATCATCCAAAGCTGGCATGTAAATCTTCCTAATACCGCCGCCACTTCATTAAAATCACAACCTGGCGCCCTGTTCCTCCAACCTGCATTCGGAGCGAGTTATCTTCTCACCTCCACCGCCACGAGATCCCTGTCACATCTCGTCTCATCTCTGCCGCGGTTGTCGTGTCTCCTTCGTCCTCGGTCTGAAAAGGAAAAAAAAAAAAAAGAGTGAAACGCAGAGTGTGACAAATTACCTTTAAACTTCCAGGCTGTCAGAGTTACAGCTCTTTCAGACTCTTTCTCTCAGACAGATGGATGGAGGACAGTCTGGGGACTGCCGGGCCCTCGGGCGCTTGTCAGAAAGCAAACAGTGTGGTGAATTACAACCGGACGGTTTGTCTCTCTGAGTGAAGGATTATCTTCATACGATGACACAGTCGTAAACAGCGCTGCGGCCCTGCAATCGATCTCACAGAGGCACTGCCCCCCCCCCCCCCCCCCCCCCCCCCCCACCCCCCTCACCCCCCCTCCCACCCCTGCCTCACCCCTGAATGGGTATACTGTGTGAGAGCAGGATTTACACAGCTAATAATAGAGTTAACTAGATATATTTCCAGAGAAGGAATTCTGCACGGGACCTATTTATAATTACAGAATCCTATGATGTATCGCTCTGAGTTTATCGCCAAACCAATCGCACACACACACACACACACACACATGCACACATGCACACACACACACACACACGCACAAAGACAGTGTCATCTTCACCTCTCCCCCTTTAGGCTGCTGACAAGTGTGAGAGAGGAATAGGAGGTGTCTGCTCAGGAGCCGGCTGGAATAGGCGCGGGGGTGGGGGGGGGCTTTATTTCCGTGAGCTGCACCTTCTTGTTTTTAGTCTCGCCGTCGGGCGCCAGGCGCTCGCTCGCACAACGCGGCGTCGCCTGCTTCCTGTCAGCAGAGCCATCACGGGCATCATCGCCCACAAAAATAACAAGAATCTTATAAAAAAAAGTTGTTGCTTTTTATAAAAACTGCTCTGCTCGTTTGTGGGTCAAGGTTCACTGCTGCGGAAGATGTTCTCATGTGATGGAGGGATGGATGGAGGGATGGATGGATGGATAGATAGATAGATAGATAGATAGATAGATAGATAGATAGATAGATAGATAGATAGATAGATAGATGATGGATGGATGGATGGATGGATGGAAGGATGGATGGATAGATAGATAGATAGATAGATAGATAGATAGATAGATAGATAGATAGATAGATAGATAGATAGATAGATAGATAGATAGATAGATGGATGGATGGATGGATGGATGGATGGAAGGATGGAAGGATGGATAGATAGACAGATGGATGGATAGACCAACGGACAGACAAACAGATAGACAGATAGATAGATAGATAGATAGATAGATAGATAGATAGATAGATAGATAGATAGATAGATAGATAGATAGATAGATAGATAGATAGATAGATAGATAGATAGATAGATAGATGATGGATGGATGGATGGATGGATGGAAGGATGGATGGATAGATAGATAGATAGATAGATAGATAGATAGATAGATAGATAGATAGATAGATAGATGGATGGGTGGATGGATGGATGGATGGATGGAAGGATGGAAGGATGGATAGATAGACAGATGGATGGATAGACCAACGGACAGACAAACAGATAGACAGATAGATAGATAGATAGATAGATAGATAGATAGATAGATAGATAGATAGATAGATAGATAGATAGATAGATGATGGATGGATGGATGGAAGGATGGAAGGATGGATAGATAGACAGATGGATGGATAGACCAACGGACAGACAAACAGATAGACAGATAGATAGACAGATAGATAGATAGATAGATAGATAGATAGATAGATAGATAGATAGATAGATAGATAGATAGATAGATAGATAGATGATGGATGGATGATGGATGGATGGATGGATAGATAGGTAGATAGATAGATAGATAGATAGATAGATAGATAGATAGATAGATAGATAGATAGATAAATAGATAGTTCTAACAGTTCTGACAATGTGAAAGCAGACGTTAACGTCCCATGTGATTGCTCGCTAACTCTAACCACTTCTAGTTTCACACTCTTTTCCTTTTTTGCGGCTAGTGCGAGACGTCTCAGCGTCACAGCTTTCACAAATCTCAGACTTCTGTTCTCAGCCGGCGGCCGAGCATGACAACACAAAGACGCTCGGCGCGTAAACCAGACACGACTCTGCTGAGAGAGCGATCCGCAGACACGCGGGAGCCGCTCGGACTCTGAGGCTCTGCCAGACCCCGTAACAGTCCGGGCCGACCGCTGACCACTTGTGTTGGGATTTCATTACTCACACACATTAGCCACACATGCAATCACAAGGTGTTATTTTTTGCAACAAAGACAACAAACGTGATTTAGGAGGTAGCGACAACAGGCCGGGGAGGGTTACAGAGCAGCCTGTCCTGTGCTGGCCGCTCCAGTGGTGTCCTTGTGAGAGGCTGGATCAGATCACAATGTGTCTCTGAGCTCATCGACACTCATACTTAGCGCTGTCAACTTGTGATTCAATCACTCGGGAGGTGAAGTGTAAAACAGAGGGGGAGGGGTCCAAATCTGGAGAATCAGCTCCGGCACAAGGTCACCGATTGTTCCACGGTGCCTTTGATCGAGAAGCTCGACGTCACCCTGCGGCGACATATAGCCGTGAAGGTGCCCGTCCAAAACATTTTCCCCGTTTTAGCATCTATTTCAGTCACAAGGTCGGGGTCCAAAATAGCCCGCGGCTCTGAACTGACTTTGAGAGGAGCGGAGGGGTCAGGCGTGGACAACACAGCGGCTCCGGTTCTGTTTTGATGTGTGAAGCGTCTAAAACCACAAGAGAGAAACTTCTGTTTGTGTCTCATTCTCCCTCAAAGTCCAGATTGTTGCCCTGGACTGACCTTGTGTGTTCTTGGCTGACACATTACAGTATGTTTATCATATTGTGATTATGGTTGTTTCAGTTATCTGATTAAACACACATACACTTACAAAGTACATGACAAACATGCAAACCCCACATGAAATAGTCTTTGATCCAACCGGGATCTAAACCTTCTTTTGTGCGGTTCACCTTGATCCAGAGTTACAAGAATACGTTTTTTTCTCTATTTGTCGTCCTGCATCACTCGCCACCTCTGTGCAGCCTCGTGTGATGGTCGATGCGTGAGCTCAGGCGGCCTGTGACCGTCAGGTGTCATCACCTGTCGGACGGAGCATGTCCCGACCTCCGCTCCCAGATATGCAACACGCAGTTCTGCCACATTCAACAGCAAAAAAAGCACCTGACGTGACATGACGTCACCCAGCGCCGGCTGTCAGTCTGACACGCAGGCATCCGGCTGACCTCTGACCTCTGACCTCTGACCCTGGCCTGGGCCCGGCTCGCTCCGCCGCCTCCGGCTGCAGGACGTTTGGAGGTGTGACTATTTATTTCCCGGCCGCCGTGAGCCCAGGCGACAGGTTCACGGTGATATCACCGCATTTCTGCCAGCACATGCACCGCGTCACGCTGTCAGAGACATCTGAGAAGATGAATCACTCTGAACTTTGAGTACGGGACAGCATGTGTGTGTGTGTGTGTGTGTGTGTGTGTGTGTGTGTGCGCGTGTTCTCCTTATGCAACTGATTGACAGGAAATATTGATTTGTTCTGTCTGGAATGTGTTCTTTTAATTCCTCTGACTGGGGTGGGGAATAGAACAGAACAGCTTAGAATAGAATAGAATAGAATAGAATAGAATAGAATAGAATAGAATGTTACTTTATTCGAACCATAACAGGGAATTTTAAACTCACTGAGTGACTTTTGGCTCGCAAAAGCAATTTCGCCTTTTTCACTTTTTGGTCCTTTATCTCTGTTTTATATCCCAAGAAGACTTATGAGGGATAAATATGAACAAGTTCAGGAATTTCATGTTAGTAAAAGACAAGTAAAGACTGAAATTGTTAATTCACAAAAGTGTCTCGGATGTCAGGTTTGTGGCTCATTTCCACAGTGACGTTTTTCCACATCTCATCGGACTGACCTCTTTGTTGTCTGATGGCACAATAATGTGAGCTCCGGCAGAACGTGACCCCTGCAGAGTGACACCTCTCCCCTCATGTCCAGCTTTGCGTGATGACAGAGAGAAGCCAGTAGCAGCCCATACTGGGCAGAATGGATGGATGGATGGATGGAGGGAGGGAGGGAGGTTAGGTGATGTTGGTATCTGTAACTGCCAAATGAGCACATGAGGACGGTAATGTGATCCGGGCTGCAGGGCTGCGGCCGGTCTATAAAAGAGGCCGTGGCTGCAGCTGCAGTAGGACGAGACAGGCGAGCGAGGCTGGGAACATCTCCCCCGACCAGTGGACTTATCTCTGCAGAGCGGCGTCTTACCCAACGATCACATCACATCACTACAATGGGACTGCACAGTGTGGAAGAGCTGGTAAGATCTACAATTATGTACTACTTTTTTTTTAATCGAAAGGAGAAAGTTGGAGAAGAGCTGAAAATCTGTTTGATTTTTTTTAGATTTTGTTGATTCAGTCGTTTCTTTTCTTAATCATGAGTTCTTCAAACAAGAAATTAAAACAGAAATCAAAAGTGATGTTGCACTGTGGAGAGATAATGGTCTAAATAACTCCACTGTGGATCATTTCTTGAACCTTTTTTTTTCAATGCATCTGCCTCATTTAACATAATTAAAAGACTTAAACACCAAAACTACTCAGGACTCAATATTGTCCTCGAAAGCATTTTCTCTTTTCCTTTGAATGAAATGACACGATTCATAAGCACTCATGGGCTCTGATTCTCCTGAAAGACTTGTGTAAACAGTCTTAAGTTTTGAAGCGTGTGTGTGTGTGTGTTGACATAACACTGTAAGAAGCAGGATTTAGGAAACAATTCCTGCTGTTGCCTCAGGACCAACACACAGTCATGTTGTTGTCTTTGCTTTATCTCATCAGATCTGCTTCAGTGCTTAGGCTCAGACACTCCTCCTGATAGAAAAAAATTAAAAGTAGGAGGAAAATAAGATGAGCTATCACCTGTTTGGAGCATTGGAACAGAGATTTATCCTTTTCTTCTTCTTTTTTTCTTGAAACCAGAGTGAATTATCACTTTCTGTACTTTCTCCTCTGTACCACTGTCATCACTCACTTGGCTTACCTCTCTCTCTCTCTCTCCCTCCCTCTCTCTCATTCTCGCTCTCTCTCTCTCTTTCTCCCTCTCCTTCAGGTGTCCGGGAAGAGGTCAGAGGGCAAGGAGGCGGAAGACTTCCAAGGGGGCGAGTACGAGGCGGCTGTCAATCAGGAGAAGCAGGATGACCGCAGGTCGCACAGGGAGCTGGTGGGCGGGGAGCTGTCGGAGGAGAGTGGCAACGAGCAGGAGGAAGTCAGCGTGCTCGCCCTCAGTGTAGGAGCACACACACACACACACACACACACACACGCATACACACACACACAAGCAGATGAGTAGTCAGCTATAGGTCCCTCTCTTCGGCTCGGGATCGGACAGAGGGTCTTTTTGTGTGAAGCTGAAATGTTCTCCTAGTGTCTAAGTAGTTTTTTTGGGTGTTCTTTGCCTCTTCTTACTGTCAGAATCATGCATATTTAGGTTGATTGAATGGTGTCTGTGCACCTTGTGATGGACTATTGTGAGTGCGTTTGAGTAGAATGAATAGAAAACTGTAAGACTGGTATCAGTGGGAATTATGGGAGTAATACTGGTAGCTGCAATAATATCAAATGTCAAAGGCAGTGAGAAACTGGGCAGAGGTTTGCAGGTGTGAAAGGGGGCAGTCGAAGAGTTTTGTTAAGTTTAGGTCTCGCTCGCTCCATCCATTCATTGCTTTACTTGCTTTCTACCTCAACAATGGTAGAGTCTCCAGGCTACTGTAACTGGATGTCTTTGGACTGTGGAAGAAAACCAAAGTAACTGGAAAAAAAATTCAAGGGGGAAAAGATGTAGAGAACTTGCAAACCTCTAACAGAAAAGATGCTCAGTCTAACCTTCTTGCTACCATGTTTTGCAACGTTCTCTTAACTAAACCAAG
Source organism: Karalla daura (assembly GCA_029224185.1). Taxonomy (NCBI): domain Eukaryota; kingdom Metazoa; phylum Chordata; class Actinopteri; order Chaetodontiformes; family Leiognathidae; genus Karalla; species Karalla daura. The sequence continues at coordinate 20,738,708 of CM055200.1, read as the reverse complement.
GATGTTCAGCATTTCCCAATTAGAACAGGTGAAGATTAAACTCAGAATTACATTTGGTTCACAGTAGCTTACTTCTCCATGTATAAAAGGCTATTTGTAATAAGATCCAATCAGAGAAACATAAAGAAAAGGTGGACAATTTGTTAAAAACAGGTATCACGATATAAAGAGCCATCAATAAGGTCTTCTTCATTGACTGATGTGTGGTATGGCCAGGGTTAACAGGAGTCTCCTGAGCTTGTCACCGTGTCTGTGCTGCCCTCTGGTGGCGTTTGGGAGAACAACAGGTTTCTGGATCTCTATCACAAATACATCTAGAAACGTCAATGTATAGATACATTTTCAGCATGCAGGTCCAAACACGATGATTCGAAAGACACCCTCTTCTCTTGGTTACTGAATAGTTCCAGGTATTTTATAGAAGCAAACAGGCAATTATGTCTTCTCTCCTTCTCAGTACGACTGCCAAAGTTGCTGCAGCCACAGCTGCATCTCCTAAACAATAATCCTTTTTTTTTTGCACATTTGCCGCAAACCTTTTGTTTTTCTTTGAAAGCAGCGACTACACTGTTTCATATTCACAGACACAACCTAAGAAGCGTTGTCTCATCTTGTCCTCTGACCTCTCTCTGTCCCCACAGACGGACAGGAGCGGCAGGCTGAAGTTGGAGACGGTGGACGACTTGTTCAACATCCTGCAGCTGAGGAAGAGGAGAAGGGAGAGGAAGCCTCCCGCTCACAAGAAGCAGCAGCCGCAGCCCGAGATCGTGGTGAGAGGCCCGACCTGCGACTTTGTTCAGTTTCACAGAGATCCTCTCGAAACCCAAATGAACCTAGACGCTTCCTTGTTTTTCTTGCAGCCAGAGTTTGTGAATGAGCAGCTGTTCCTCACAGCAGCGATGGAGAACAAACTGCCTGTGGTGGAGAAGTTCCTCGCTGATGGAGGAAATCCCAACGCATCTGACCATGTGAGCAACTCACCACCTCTCCCTCTAGAAAATGCATTCATTAACCTGTCATATCCATGCCATGAAGAGTATTCCTCAGGCATGGAAAAGGCAGGAAAAAACCTGGCATCTGATATCTGCATCTTTCAGATTTGCCATTATATATAATTGTTAATTCAGCCCTCACGTATCAGCCAAGACACACCTGACCGATTTAAACTTGTTGAATCTCGTCTAGTTCCAGAGGACGGCTCTGCACAAAGCTGCATTCAAAGGACATGTGGACATTGTGAAGAGACTCTTGGAGGCTGGAGCTGCCATTGATAAGAAAGACAAGGTGCATGACTTGAAATTCTGCCTCAGTTCACACTTTCCTGCTCTCATGATGACGGCCACAGCATGTACTGTAGCAGTCACTTGACATGTGAGTGTTGTGTGTTTCAGCTGGAGGCCACGGCGGTGCACTGGGCCTGCAGGGGAGGGAGTCTGCCCGCCCTGCAACTCCTGTTGGACCAGGGGGCCAAGCTGACCTACAGAGACAAGGTTGGTGGCCAGAATATAGCCAAGTATCCGACTCCACGCTACATGCATCAACATGTTTTGCCATACAACTGCTCCCTCCTACAGTTGATATAATTCAGATATGATTATTAATGCATTTATAAACCTGAACCTTCCCCTCCTCCTCCTCCTCCTCCTCCTCCTCCTCCTCCTCCTCCTCCTCCTCACCCCAGCTGCACAGCACCCCCCTCCATGTCGCGGTGAGGACAGGACACTGCGAGTGTGCGGAGCATCTCATTCACTGTGGAGCCGACGTCAACGCCAAAGACAGGGTGAGGCCGTCTTCGCCCGCTTCAGTTCAGACATCAGACACTATGATTGTACCAGAGACCCTGAATAAAACATCCAGCACATCGAGCTTGTTGTCTAGTGCCATGTTGTCGTATAGCAGAGGGGAACTTTGGGTCATTTGATCTGGAGGAATGAGCCCTGAAGCAGGAATAAAAAAAATCTAGTATAAATGAAGGAGACATGACATATCTGACACGACACCTGTCAAACTGGTGCAGGCTCATTCTTAATAAAATTTTTGGCACTCTTTTACCCAAGGATGGAGACACACCCATGCACGATGCTGTGAGAATAAACCGGTTCAAGATGATCAAGCTGCTGATGATGTATGGCGCCAGTCTCACCACCAAGAACTGTGTAAGTACTGAGCAGTACATGCAGTACTCTTCCCCCGCAGAGCTGCTCCAATGAGCCGAGATAACCAGACGTGATCGTTTTCATTTTCTGCAATTTTTCTTTTCTTTTTTTTGTTTCTGACCGGATCTTTAAACTCTAAAGCATAGTGTGTGTGCTGGTGGTATTCCAACACATTATTGCAACCTTTCGTTTAAGGTAAAGGAGGTGTCTTAAATGTACACCCACATCGACATGAAGCAGAATAGAAGTTATGTAAACTAGGCTAATTAAAGTGGGCTGGGTACCTGAGCACTAGGATATCCCTAGGCAATGTATGCTTTTGAGAAGAGTGCTTCTCTAAAGTGTTTGCCTATCTGACTATCTAATGCATGGGCAGGCAACAGCAACAAGAACAATGTCCCACATGCTTTGCATTGCGACCCTACAGCTAATACTCCCCTTATTTTTCAAAGTTTTGCTACGCAACACATTTACATGAGTCCAGCTCAACCACTTGTTATTCTTGAGCCACAGGAAGGACAGAAAACAAAGTGCCAACAATATTCTGAAATTGTGGTACGCCTCTGTAGCTGGGGCTGCAACGCATTTCTGTGAAATCAAAAAGCAGTTTTGTGTGTCTGTCTCGCCCCCGCAGGATGGAAAAACCCCAATGGAGACACTGTATTCATGGCAGAACGGCGCAAAGAGCCTCCTGTGCAACTTCAGCCAGGAAAAGCCTGACCAGTAGAGCATGACACCTTCCAGAAAGTGTTTTGTCTTGAGATTAGTCAAATGGACCAGCTGGCTTACGCAGAGAAAACGGAAGCAAAGAGGGGAAAGAATATTTACCCAGCCAATATTAGCTTGTCTACACTGCAGCTTACTGAGCGTGGAAATTTGTTTATTATCCCCCTTTCTGAGTCAGCTGGAGATGGAGAAGTCCCATAGGGAGAGCAAAGGCCAAGCCAAAGCAATGTGGGTGACGGCCTAGAAAATAACTATGACGATGATGAAACAAATAGTTACTTCTTACTTCAAGTAATTTCACAGCACTGTGTTCCTTACTCCTCCAATTCTAGGAATTTTGTGAATCTTGAACAAACCTCGATGTTATCAAGAAAATGCTGGAAAGAGCGCCCACACACACACACACACACACACACACGCACGCACACATACTCACCTTTGCAGAATGTGATAGATTCATTGATTGCCATATTGCTGGACAATGTCTGGGCCGGTAAGATGTCTTTGTCTTTTACTTTAAGCTGAGTTGAAGTCAGCGATGCTGCATCGAAAAGATGATGTGTTTATTGATTTAGGACAGTTGTCAGTAAATACTTTAGCAGGTTTGATTGATTTCTTAACACACTAAGCACTTAATAACTGAGGGACTGTCTAGAGCTGTAGCGTAGCTGCTTTTGTAATTTTAGCCATTCATATAAACTCGTGATTTACCGCTTTTGATTTCCTGACAGCTCAGAGTTTCGAGCTCAGAGTGAAAAACTGGAAGAAGGTAGAGGCTCTTTTCTCCTCTGCTCTCCAGCAGATGACTTGTGTTGTGAGACTCAAACATTCATGTAAGTTAAACCAAAGTTTTTTGGTCTTATGCAGTTAAAGATTGAGAAGAAAAGGAAGGCAAAGAATGTTTCCTGGATCAGGCTGAGATAAAGCTCTGCACTTACAAGTGATCAGTAGAGTTTCACTTTACTCATTTTCTAAAACAATTCCATTGATAGATGATAGATGTATTGCATTCAAATGATATTTGAGATATCTGATACTCATTGAGTATTTTGATATTTAAAGTTTCAAATACACTTCGAAAAAATTGGCCATTTTAAAGCATCTTGTTTCAAGGAAGCTGCATGATGAGCAGCAATTCAGTCACAGACTCTTGTGAGGTATCTTACCTGCCAAGACAAATAGAAAGCGGAAAGACGAGTTATTTTGTCTCAAAGCCGCATAACGAGAGGGGTTGAAATGTTACAGTTGGTCCAGAGGATGTTTGCAGATGTGATTAAAACAAGTCTTGGTAAAAGAAACTGTTTTTTTATTGTTGACGACATATGTATATTTTGGCATGTATGAATGGATTGTTTGAATAAACTGACTTTGAATCTAAGCCTTGTGGTTTTGTGCCAGAGAGCGAGAGAAATGTGGGCTAGAAGAAGGAAAAACATTTAACCTTTGTAAGTCCGACTGTTTCATCGTTGTAAAAGCGAAGATATTAACAATACACAATCAATCAAAATACATTAGAGACTATGAACAATATGTACAAGGGCTCTAAATGTTAGAAAATACACATGTCTATGTGAAACATTCTGACTATATTGCACAGAAATAATGAAGCATGTAGTATACTGAGTGATATTTACTGAAATGATGAGCTAACCTGATCATGTTCATTCATAGATAATCTAAATCATGAATTCTTAAAATCTCTGGTTTGGAGCCAATGAGAGTGTTTTGGTAGACACCTAAAAGCCTTGTTTGGATTTCTTTTTCTCTGCCTTGCACCTCAGTACTTTTCCACTCACTGATAGCAGACGGGTCTGTGGGAAAGGAAGACCTCTGTGTTGTCTATGACGAGTATGCAAAACTACTTTCTTTTTCTTTAACCCTGAACAGCAGGTTCATGCACCACTCGGAGACAGTATCCTGATTTTGTTGAGTTAAAGCAAGAGAAACGTTTCCTTTATGGTTTCTTCAATTCTCCAAATGCACTCTGGCATCTATTTTTCGACACATTTAATAGCACAGAAGATGAACAATCCCTTATAGGACAGAGAGATGCATTTAAAAACAAACTGCTTTTACCGCTAAAAAGCTGCACAGTTGATATATCAACGTTACAATGTAAAGGGGTGCAGGAGGGGTTCAATAGGGAAAGAGCTGGAGATTAAATTATTGTGTTAATTCAGCTAAAAAAGTGATGCCTCTGATGCTATCAATTGGAAAATATTATGTCTGCAATGAAATACTTAGATTGCAGCTTTCGCTTAGCTCTCGACAATGCAAATGCAACATGTGGGGATGTTTGAGAGTATTATGCAGTGAACTGTAGTGTACTTTTCCTTTGCACAATGCTATCCATTTTGAGCAAGTGCCACACTTTTGCAGGTTATCCACTAGGTTCTGAGGTTTGTACGACTTGTTTTTGAGAAATGCACTAACTGCTGTGCAAGTGTTTATAGTGATGTGGGCAAGGCACCAAAGTGACAGTAATGTAGTGTTCAAGAGTTCGTGAGTTTGGGTCCCTAAGGGTAGACACTGTCTGTCAGTCACTGAGGTGTCGGGCTGGGTTGTTCACATTCCTCCAAGATTTCAACAAGCATGCACAAGACCAGTGCCAGCTGTGATCAGGTTCTGGTGCTGGATGCCACAAAGCTCTTTTGTTCCTTTTGATGTTGTCTGTTTTGTTTCATCTTGGTTGTCTCCTTATTTAAACATTGTTAAGATTCCAATGTTATGAAGGATTATTTTAATGCGAGGTGCACTTTGGATAATTTACTGGTCCACTTTATGCACTTAAACAGTACATACTGCATGTGAGGACAGTGACAGCACTTAGTATCAAGTGTTTGTTTCTGACAGTAGAATATAAAACTACTACTAATGCCTCCAAGTCCAGTCACAGTCAGATGGAATTTATGTAACTGCAGTCACTTTACCTGGCACCTCCCTCCTCTCTTGCAGGGCTTAGCCTGTTTGTAACTAAAGTCCTTCTAGGTAAGCCATGCCACTCAGCATCCCACAACTTGTAAATGTAAGAGCGTTTCAGTAGTGTGTATGAAAGCATTTCAGTAGTGTGAATCACAACATTTCAATAGTATGTTTAAGATAATCATGTGTACGACAGTGTTTCAGGAGTGTGTATGAGAGCGTTTCAGTAGAATGTATAAGAGCATTCCACTCGTCTGTATGAGAGTGTTTCATTAGTGTGTATGTCAGCATTTCCCTAGTGTATATGAGAGCATTTCAGCGGTGTGTATGAGAGTGTGTGTGTATGAGAGTGTTTCAGTAGTGCTTGCGCCCACTCTGCTCACACTCACTACACTAGCAGGTGCATGCATACATGGACAGTGTGTGAAATTGTGGCCCAGCATAGATAGTGAGCAGTGGCCTCTATAATGTGATTTCCATTACTGTCTTGAGACATGAATTAAATGTGTCTAAAAGCTTACTTTTTAATCTTATAGACAAAAATAGATACAGGTTAAAGATACACATACAGATAAACAAATCACAGACACACAGGCGTATGATGCTACATTTCACAGGAAAATGCAAGTGTCTGTTTATACTTACAAATATAATGATGCCATTACTATTCCAGTTGAACCCACAGCACTGATCTAAGAAGCAACATCAAACTCTTACCAAAAATGAAAGAGGAGCTGTAGGCGACCAGCATCACCATTGTCCAGATTAGTCCCATAGAGGGTGTGTACACAATGTCAGCTATGCCGACAATGAGGGCTCCACCGACCCAAGTAGCTAGACGATGATTAAAACAAAGTAAGGTACAAGGATGGATATACCATTATATTGCTTTAATATGGTTAGTGTTTGTATAAGCTTTCTAACAAAAAGAACAATTACAATGCAATTGCATTGCATTCCCAGGGTAAAATAGGTCATTACATTAATAAGTTTCAATAAGTTTCAGTCCTGCAGTTCTGCAGTAGTTCTTTATTCTGGAAAATCAATCAAATCAAATCAATAAATGATAGTGATAATAGAGAAAGTAGCCTAATGGTTTATCCACTGTTGCTTAGTTGTTTAGAAATATGTTGTTGTGCAGCTGGTAAAAAAACATCTTTCCAAAAACAAGCATCTAGCAAAATATATACAAACTATATACAAGTAATTTTATTTGTTATATCTTAGAGGTCTATAACAATTCTTTATCCCCTTTGTCCAGTCTAGTAAAACACATATATGTACATTCTGAGATTTGTAAAGACATTGCTGTGCAGCCGGTAAAAATAACACCTGTTACAAGGAAGAATATCTTTCAAAATATTGATATTATGATACGTTATCTAATGTATTTTATTGTCCCCTCCTCACCTGTCATAGTGAAAACCCCCAACACCTTGTTGATGCTCCGGTTTCAGAGCAATAAAGGGCTAAACCATAGTATAATGCAAGGACAGTCAGTTCATGTTCCTCTTGCATTACATCAAAAAAGATAATTACAAAGGTAAGTGCTGTAATACATTCCTGGGAAAGAAATGTGGTTTCATTTACATTAGGAGTTTCAGTCCTGCAGATCTGCTGTAGATCTTCATTCCAACGGAGATTATTGTGGTTCACTGAGGAATGTGTCTAATTATTTGTCCGCTCTCATTATATTGTCTCCCTCCTCACCTGTCATAGTGAAAAACCCCAACACCTTGTTGATGCTTCGGTTTCCCAGCAGGGCCATGTCCATTCCAGTGGCTGCACTTTTCTTCTGCAGCCTCCTGGACTTGAAAGAAGCCCAGATGCCAGTTCCAAGAACCAGCAAGTAGAAAAAGACCATCGCTATTACTCCAGGTATGTTTGCAGCCATGGTGCACTGCTGGTCTTGCTTCCTCGCTCTCTGATGTCCGACTGACAGACTGCTGAAGGAGAAGGTGGGACCTGCAATTCTGAAATGGAAAGATGCCCTCTAGTGTAACAAACAGCTTTGTTGAGTCTCAGAAAACAATTCATGGAATTATTTCTAATTCTAATTCTTTCTTTGGCTTCCTTAGAGTCACGCAAAGAATTCAACAATTCTACATAGTGAATTCTACATAGTGCACTACATGTATTGCACTATGTAGGCGTTAGGGAATAGGGGTCAGGGGGTGGTTTCGGACACAGGCCAGATCAAAATGTTGCCATATAGGTGAAACCCTCTCCTTCTTGGCCGACTACATCGAAAAACACTCTCTCAAACGCAAACTCACAACAATCCACCCAACTCCAACAAACTTCCTGCGAATCCATCGACCTTATATACTTTCCAAAGCCCCAGCAAAAAAAAACGCTTCATGAACCACGGCATCAATTCCTGATGTCACTCGCCCCTTAGAGAAGCACGCCTTGATACGGACTTCGCAAAAAACTTCCAGGATTACTCGGCACACACTCCGAAGCTCCGGTGCAGTACATCCCATCACTACTTTTTGGCTGCACTGGGTTAATAAAACAGTTTGTTTTTTCATCTGCTGCCTGCTTGTGTCCTCCTTCCAACATCAATTGTCCAGCTGCCACTCCCTCACTTGGGGTGAACGCTAATCACCTCACACAGTTCATAACAGTTCATAACAGTTCATAACAGATGTTATCTCAGGGCACTTTACAAAAGAGAGAAACCTCAAGGTGAGAGACAGAGGAGGGGACAGTATACAGAGATATAAGGATTGATGGCTTACAATTTGGATTTTAATCTAGAGGTCAAATGAGTCCATAGTAGACACAGTGCATGCAGCAGGAAGAGCTATGGTAAAGTATGGGTCCTGGATCTCACTCAGCATCTACTGTATTCGTATTGGTAGGGGAGAAAGCACAAAGACTCTTGGGACATGAGGTCACCGGTCCAACATGTTAGTCCTACAGAATCAAGGGATTACAATTGAGAGGAGTAGGAGGAGGAGGATAGATGAGGAGAGACAGACAGGAGGGTGAGAAAAAAGAGGGAGCGTGTGCCCAAGCCAAACCCACAGAGAAGAAGGAGGAGATGGAGCTCAAAGTTCCAGGGGGACGCCCTGGCAATTTCTTTCAGATAAGACAAGAGTTTTGACTGGCTGCAGGCAATGTCTCTCTGAAAATACAGAGATTCAACAGTCCGTCATAATGCGCCATTCATTCTCTACTTCTGAAGCACTGCCTAGAAGATCCCTCTGTAGACAGTTATAAACATTCTCCAGATCCACTACGCACATGTGTACTGGTTGAGCAAGTCCCCATGTCCCCTTCAGCACCTTTTGTGAGGGGGTAAAAAACTGATTATGAGCACCAGTTTGGTATAAGCTGGCGCTCACCCTTGACAAGTCCAAACACCAACTCTGGTCTAACAAAATGGCATTAGTAGTTTGGTTTACATGGAGCCTGTCTCTGTCTCTCCATTCAGTGTCTCATTCTCATCGTCTTCTTTGGTCCCCTTTAAAGGTGCTGCTGGTTGTTTTGAGTTCTTTCACTTTGAACATATCCCAAAGTGATGTGTTCAAAGACATTGCCGTGCAGCCGGCAAAAAACATCTCACAAAACATTCATATTATGATATGTTATTTAATGAATTTTATTGTCAGGAACAGTATCTTGGAACCCGTCAGCTAAAGAAGAATGTCTTAATTCCGTGGGAACATTCATAAGCTTCATACAATATCCTCGTTTCTAAGTGCAATCATGTTTTGCATAGTTTGTGTGGTGCACTGTGGTCAGTTCACTGGTCAACTTCAACAGTACATGTGAAGACTAGCACTCAGTGTCAGTCACTGGCTCTGATGTCTCTGCTTGGGGATTGTCTTCATTCAATTTTTCATTTTCATCTTGTTCTGTGGTGCCACTCAGTTTTGAGTTCTGGGCTTTCACTTTGAACACATCCCACCTCTCAGGAAGAATGCCTTTGTTGAAGAGTTGAGAAGCCAGGAAGGAAAACAACAAGATGGCTACAAAGGCAGACAGCATAGAGATGGTCTTGACTGGAGAGTACTGCACGTAAACACCATCTTCTAGAGTGCATCCTGGGAAGTGTATGACTGGGTCCAGTCCCAGAGATGGCTCTCCACTCAGCAATCTTAGCACACCTCCCAGCAGCCAGCCCATAATAGCTCCGTAACCGTTGGAGAAATTGAAGAAGAGGATGCAGACGAGTTGAGGGAAGACGATGACGTAGGCCAGTTCAGCTCCGAGGAACCAGAATATTAAGACGCTGTTATTCAGCATGGTGAGGGACGTACCAACCAAGCCCACTACCAGCACAGAAGCACGGATTGTCCACTGCATCTCTCTGTCTGATGCCTGGAGAAGAATCAGAAGTGGATGGAAGGCAGGGAAATTAAAAATACTTCTCTTCTTTCTTGCACATTTTGGTCTTGTAACCTTTGGTTTTGGAATATGCTGGATTTTTCTTTACCTGAGGCCTCAGGACGCTCTTGTAGATGTTTGTAGTGAAGACAGATGCTGCAGAAAGCAAAGCAGAATCAGCTGATGACATCACAGCTGCAGCCACACATCCAATCCCAACAATGGAGATGAATGCCGGGGTGAGATGCTGCAGGGTGATGGGCAGAACTAGAGCTGCTTCCCCACGTTCATATGGAGTGGGTGAACCGTAGGTAGTCAGGTTCCAGTCTGGGGCACAAACCAAAAAAAACATGGAAAAATCACCTCTTTGACTGATTTTAGGGGGAAAATGAAATCTTCGCTTTTCCCAGATTCAGTGCCTCAGTGCCATCTCAACATGTGAACAATTGAGTCAGTTGTAAAAGACAATTTAATACCTGTGGATGCAGCAGCTGCTCCAAGCAGTATGAGTGGAATCCCAAATAATTGAAATGTGAAAGCAGCAGCAACACATGTGACCTTGGCAGTGGATAAGGAAGAAGCCGACAAGGTCCTCTGGTGTATACACTGGTATCCCAGAGATCCCAGTGCCTTGAATGTAAATCACATAGTATATCTATTTGATTATTTGTGAGAAATTCACATTGAAGCTATGGAATGGAGGAACAATGTAGTGTTTCCTTCTTACAAAGAATAAGAAGTTGTCAATCATTATCCAAGTCTTGTTTAGTCCTGGTTTCCCGATCCATGGAGCATGTAAGGTGTTGTTCATCAGCGTCTGGCTGATGTCTGAGGAGTAGGGACTCGTCAGAACAAAGGGGACACAGAGCCACTGCAGAGAAAAACAAAACTGTGAAGGACAGATACACTTGACTGTTACAGTCAACCTTTATAAAGGACAACACACTCACCAAACTGATGAATATGAGAATAAGCTGGATAACATCGGTGTAGGCCACAGAGTAGAGACCTCCCAACAATGTGTAGATAATGACAATAGCTGCAGAGATCCAGACACACACACTGAAGGGCAGATCTAGGACCACGCTCATGGTTCCTCCTGTCAAACACACTTTGGTTTTAACCAATACTGTGACATCAGTTATTGTAAATATGCAAAGTGCATATTTTGATGCTTTACCTAAACCAGTCAGTGTTGTAGGAAGCCATACAACATCCACTAAAAGCGACATGAGGCTCAGTCCAGCCGTTAGTCCTTTCCCATACTTGTTTTGGAAAGGGTCCAGCATCGTCACACAGTTTCTGTCCCTCAGTGGCTTGGCAAACACCAAGCCAGCTAGTTTTGAAAAGACATGGACAACATCAGAAAAAGAAACAAGTAACGATCAAACATCTATGAGTTTCTCGTTCATCCATGTCATCAAGCAGGGCGACCAGAATCACTATAGATTCTTGACAATTTCAATCTATTTATCATTAGTTTTTCAGAGTAAAACCAAAATTAAAAATGGACAATGACTTTTTTCATTTCCAATTTTGTGCACAATGGATGCACAAATGTTGTGATTTGTGAGGAGGACGCAGGGCAAGAAGCTGTCAATCATGGCTCCAGAAGTGCTGTTTGACATTAGCTGTCAAGCACCTTCACTGTTGTAAGGTTTCAGTAAAGATTTCCCCCCTTGAAAAGCAGCTAATCTCGGGAGGACTTTACAGAGTTCCACTCATCGCACTTTTGCTCTTTTTACTTTCTCTTTATTTTGTTGAAATCAGATACAGTTGTTGATAATCAGGTTGATAATCAAACTCTTACCAATAATGAAAGAGGAGCTGTAGGCGAGCAGCATCACCACTGTCCAGATTAATCCCATAGAGGGCGTGTACACCATCTCAGGTGTGACAACAATGAAGCCTCCACCCACCCAAGTAGCTGCAGGACAGATGAAAACACAGAAAGGGCTAAACCATAATATAATGCAAGGACAGTCAGTTCATGTTCTTCCTGCATTACATCAAAAAAAGATAATTACAAAGGTAAGTGCTGTAATACATTCCTGGGAAAGAAAGGTGGTTTTATTTACATTCAGAGTTTCAGTCCTGCAGATCTGCTGTAGATCTTCATTCCAACGGAAATTATTGTGGTTCACCGAGAAATGTGTCTAATTATTTGTCCGCTCGCATTATATTGTCTCCCTCCTCACCTGTCATAGTGAAAACCCCCAACACCTTGTTGATGCTCCGGTTTCCCAGCAGGGCCATGTCCATTCCAGTGGCTGCACTTTTCTTCTGCAGCCTCCTGGACTTGAAAGAAGCCCAGATGCCAGTTCCAAGAACCAGCAAGAAGAAAAAGACCATCGCTATTACTCCAGGTATGTTTGCAGCCATGGTGCACTGCTGGCCTTGCTTCCTCACTCACTGATGTCTGACTGACAGACTGCTGAAGGAGAAGGTGGGACCTGCAATTCTGAAATGGAAAGATGCCCTCTAGTGCAACAAACAGTTTTGTTGAGTCTCAGCAAATAATTCCTTTCTTAGGCTTGCTTAGAGTCACGCAAAGAATTCCACAGTATCCTTCTGTGTCCTATTTTCAATTAATAATTGGATCAAATCTTCGTTTGGAATGGAAGTGTAAATCATCTCTGAGACAAAGAAAGTTGTTGCCACCACTGTAGAATTTAACCAGATTTATAAAATATGGATGCATCTACTTCAACTTCAACTTTTATTTGTTTTAAGTGCCATATCATAACAGCTGTTGTCTCAGAGCACTTTACAAGGAGAGCAACAATGTGTACATAGTGAAAAAACCCCTCAACTCAACTCAACTCAACTTTTATTTGTTTTAAGTGCCATATCATAACAGCTGTTATCTCAGAGCACTTTACAAGGAGAGCAACAATGTGTACATAGTGAAAAAACCCCTGTCCTTAGACCCTCGCAAAGGCTGAGGAACAACTCCCAAGAAAAACCCTGAGAGGGAAAAAAGGGGAGAAACCTCAGGCTGAGAGACAGAGGAGGAGATCCTCACCCAGGACGGACAGGCGGGCACAAACAAAACATTATTGATGGCTAACAGTTCAGGATATAAATCAATGAATTGAATTGAATCAGTCCATAGTAGCAGGCAGGAGGAACCGCAGTGAGATGAGCCGGGTAGAGGTGGTCCTGGATCCAGCTCAGCGTTGATGGAAGTCGGGAGGGAAAATAAAAATAATAAAAATAAAATGAAAATTGAAAAATAAAATAAGAATAAATAAATAAATAAATAAATAAATAAAAAATAGAAATATATATATATATAAACAAAAATAAAAATGAAAATAAAAATAAAATAAAAATAAAAATAAATTGAAAGATAACAAAGGAGAGGGGGAGGAGAGGGAGGAAGAGGAGGAGATGGAAAACAGACGGGGAGAGGCCAAGAGGAAAGAGAGAAGCTAGAGGGAACGTGAACCTGATTCACACCCACAGATACAGGTACAGGAAGCCAGTGTAGTGAGGCCAGAACAGGAGAGATGTGATCTCTCTTTCTAGTTTTAGTCAGGACACGGGCTGCCGCGTTCTGAATGAGCTGCAGAGTTCTCAGCGACCTATTGGAGCTTCCAGCCAGTAGAGAGTTGCAGTAGTCCAGCCTGGAGGTAACAAAGGCATGGACCAGCTGTTCTGCTGAATGGAGAGGGAGGAGGTGTCTTATTTTTGAAATATTGCGGAGGTGGAAGTAGGCAGTCCGTGAGATCGATTTTATGTGGGAGCTAAAAGACAGGTCTGGATCAAAACTAACACCTAGGTTCTTAACAGTGGTGGCAGAAGAAGTCGCAAAACTACCTTGTAATGCTATGGCATCAGATATTGAATCGCGTAGGTGTTTAGGACCTATGAGCAGCAACTCTGTTTTTTCAGAGTTCAGAAGGAGGAAATTATTAGTCATCCAGGCCTTCACATCATCAAGGCAGGACTGAAGCTGCTGTAGACGGTTGAGCTCGCCCGGCTTGATAGATAGATATAATTGAGTGTCGTCAGCATAACAGTGGAAATCTATAGAGTGACTCCTGATGATATCACCTAGAGGGAGCATATATACAGAGAAAAGAACTGGACCAAGCACAGATCCTTGCAGAACCCCGTGGCTGACTTTAGTACGTGGCGATTGGTTGTCGTTAACACAAACAAACTGATATCGGTCTGAAAGATAGGACTGGAACCAGTCTAAAGCAGTGCCTCTAATTCCGAGTTGATATTCCAGTCTCCTTAGTAAGATCTGGTGGTCAACCGTATCAAAAGCAGCACTGAGATCTAACAAGACAAGCACTGAAATGAGACCCTGGTCAGACGCCATGAAGAGGTCATTAGTGACTTTAACCAATGCAGTCTCAGTGCTATGATTTATTCTAAAACCAGACTGGAAGGATTCAAATAAACTATTGTTATTGAGGTGTTCACAGAGCTGGTTGGCAATGATTTTCTCAATGATTTTTGAGATGAAGATGAGGTTAGAGATGGGTCTGTAATTTGCTAAAGTTCCTGGATCAAGGGACGGTTTCTTGAGGAGGGGTTTGATTATTCCGACTTTGAACGTAAGAGGAACGTAACCTGTTGTTATGGACATGTTGATGAGGTCAAGTAAGGAGGTGGCGATTAAAGGCAGCACTTCCTTTAACAACTTGGTCGGAATCGGGTCAAGGAGGCAGGTCGAAGATTTAGAAGAGGAGATGATAGTGGTCAGCTGATGCAGGTCAATGGGGTCAAATGAAGATAGTGACCTGGTTATATCCACATCTGTGATCTGAATGGCTGCAACAGGGGGTTGGTTAGTTGCCATGCATGCTGAGTGGGTCGTAATTGTTTGTCTAATATTTGTAATTTTGTTGTTAAAGTAGTCCATAAATTCACCACTGCTGAGATGGGTAGGGACACACTGCTCAGTGGAGTTATGACTCTGAGTCAGCCTGGCTACAGTGCTGAACAGAAACCTAGGGTTATGCTTATTTTCCTCAATTAGAGAGGAGAAGTATCTCGCTCTGGCATTACACAGAGCCAGCCTGTAAGTCTTCAGACTATCTTTCCAGGTAAGAAAAATACTAGTGTTTTTGGTGGAACGCCATTTCCTCTCTAACTTACGTGCTAGCTGCTTTAGGTGGCGAGTTTCTGGAGTAAACCAGGGGGCGGATCGTGGTCTAGAGATAGTCTTTTTTGTTAGGGGTGCAGCCGAGTCGAGAGTCTTGCGAAGGGAGGTAACAAAGCTATCAGTGAGGTGATCGATGAGGGAGGGACTCAAGCTTTCATAACAGAGAGGGGGGGATGCAGTTCCAAGAGACAGGGGGATAGCTTCTTTAAAGTTAGATAAGACACTGTCGGTTAAGTGCCGTGTATATATACTGCTCTTCTTTCGCACACAACCGGCTAGAAGGAAGTTGAAAGTAATTAAGGAATGGTCGGAAATAAGTGGATTAGGGGGTGAAACGGTCAGGTGTTTAATTTCAACACCATAAGATAGAACAAGGTCCAGGGTGTGGTTGAAGCAGTGCGTGGGTTCATGCACATGCTGGCAGAAGCCAATGGACTCGACTATAGAAGTGAATGCTGTACTGCAGCTATCACTGACCACATCTACATGAATATTGAAGTCACCGATGATAATGATTTTGTCAGTTTTGAGAACTAGGTTTGAAAGAAATTCTGGAAATTCAGCCAAAAAATCTGTCCTTAGACCCTCGCAAAGGCTGAGGAACAACTCCCAAGAAAAACCCTGACGGAAAAAAGGGGAGAAACCTCAGGCTGAGAGACAGAGGAGGAGATCCTCACCCAGGACGGACAGGCGGGCACAAACAAAACATTATTGATGGCTAGCAGTTCAGGATATAAATCAATGAATTGAATTGAATCAGTCCATAGTAGCAGGCAGGAGGAACCGCAGTGAGATGAGCCGGGTAGAGGTGGTCCTGGATCCAGCTCAGCGTTGATGGAAGCCGGGAGGGAAAAATAAAAATAATAAAAATAAAATGAAAAATAAAATGAAAAATAAAATGAAAAATAAAAATAAGAATAAAAAGAAAATTAAGAATCAAAAAATAAAATATTAATAAAAATTAAAATAAGAATAAAAAATAAAAATAAATAAAAATTGAAAGATAAAAAAGGAGAGGGGGAGGAGGGGGAGGAAGAGGAGGAGATGGAAAACAGACGGGGAGAGGCCAAGAGGAGAGAGAGAAGCTAGAGGGAACATGAACCTGATTCACACCCACAGAGAAGGCAGAGAAGATAATGCTCAATGTGCCGGGGACCCCCAGCAGACTCAACCCATAGCAGCTTATCTTGGATTTATCTGTAGGCTCTGTCAAAAAGGAGGGTTTTTAACCTACTCTTAAAGGTAGAGAGGGTGTCTGCCTCCCGGACTGAAACTGGTAGATGGTTCCATAACAGAGGGCCTTGGTAGCTGAAGGCTCTGGCTCTCCATCTAGACTTAGAGATAGACATCTACCAGTGTGCATGTACATTATATTATTATACAATGTATAATTTCTGTCTGTCTCTTTCAGTGCATAGGGATCTTCTTTATAATGGTTTTGGTAGCTTCTGGCAGACAGAAACTTTCAAGGATTTCATTCTCCCAGGCAGCTCAAATGATGTCCAACGTCAATGGTCTCAATACTGTATTGGTATATTAGATAGTAGCTTTGTGCGTGTGTGTGTGTGTGTGTTTGCTTGTTTGTTTATTTAAAGTTCATAACGACTTCGTGAGGAGATGATCCTGCCTCTTCTCAGCGCTATGCTGCACAGTCCATAACTCACCTCGACCCCATCACCACTGGGTAGCTAGGTACCTGCCACCTGGTCCCATGTTCACACACATTCACCCTTCATGTCCCACCTCAGTCACGAGTACACGACCCCAAACACTCACTGGTCACTGCCAGCTCCAGCTCCATGGCTCCCAGGCAGGTGCGGGCCCACGGCAGGTGCCGGGGTCTCAACTCCGCCCTCTGAGCTGGGGATGGGTACACTGAGCACGCTGGAGGGGTGTTTGATGCCTTTTTGGTTGGTGTGAATGATTATGTTGATTTGGTGTTGGTTTTATAATAATATATTGTTGTGTGGTCACTGTTATTGTGTTTATTTTTATTTACAATGCATTGCCATTACTGTAAATATGTTTTTGGAACGGGGCTACCTGTTCTCTGGATTGGGTCCAATTTGGTCCAATCCAGGGAACAGGTAGCCCTTTATAAACTGACCTCAGTCCTGCTTGGGTGAGAGAGAGGAGCTACATGCTTGTTGAAAGTCTGTGAAGTACTTGGCTTGAGCCCACCGGAGTGTAAAGCTATTTATTTTTCTATTGACATTTTTGGTTCAAACAGTCTTCTTTTTGTTTTTGACTATTTTGTTTCCATTTTCATGATGGCCAAATGAAGCTTCCTGAACCGTTGAAACTTTCCACCAAATTGGTTCAACAAAGGGTTCATTTCTCGTGGCACACAAACCCCCCTGCTGGTCAAAACTGTCATTGTCATTTGGACTACTACGATGAGCTCTTGGCTGTCTGGCAAGTAGCAAGAGTAAGGGAACTTAATGTATCCCACAGTGCACCTTGATTCCAAGTGCCAGTATTTAGTCCGGTATCCAGGTCTTATAATACATTCACGGAAGAGAGAGCGAGACAACAGCAGACTCGGCACAGCAGCTGCTGTACAGATATGAGTAAATTACCCTTTAATGAACTTTGTGAAATGTGAATGGTTATATTAATGAAATGAACGCAAGTCAATTACTTATGTGATATTTACTAAAGTTCTACCGTCCTTGTCTTTTCCTCCAATTTGGTACGTGTAATGGAGGGAATAACAATGGAAGGAATAACAATTGAAAACGGAGGAAGGAGGAGGAGGATAGACGAGGAGAGACAGACAGGAGGGTGAGAAAAAAGAGGGCACGTGTGCCCAAGCCAAACCCACAGAGAAAAAAGAGGAGATAGCCCTCAAAGTTCCAGGGGGAGGCCCTGGCAATTTCTTTCAGACATCACAAGAGTTTTGACTGACTGCAGGCAATGTCTCTCTGAAAATACAGAGATTCAACAGTCCGTCATAATGCGCCATTCATTCTCTACTTCTGAAGCACTGCCTAGAAGATCCCTCTGCAGACACAGTTATAAACATGTGTACTGGTTGAGCAAGTCCCCATGTCCCCATGTCCCCTTCAGCACCTTTTGTGAGGGGGTAAAAAACTGATTATGAGCACCAGTTTGGTATAAACTGGTGCACACACTTAACGAGTCCAAACACCAACTCTGGTCTAACAAAATGGCATTAGTAGTTTGGTTTACATGGAGCCTGTCTCTGTCTCTCCATTCGGTGTCTCATTCTCATCATCTTCTTTGGTCCCCTTTAAAGGTGCTGCTGGTTGTTTTGAGTTCTTTCACTTTGAACATATCCCAAAGTGATGTGTTCAAAGACATTTGTAAAGACATTGCCGTGCAGCCAGTAAAAATAACATCTTTATAATGAAGAATATCTCACAAAATATTCATATTATGATATGTTATTTTATTGTCAGGAACAGTATCTAGGAACCCGTCAGCTAAAGAAGAATGTCTTAATTCCGTGGAACATTCATTGGAGTTCATACAATATCCTCGTTTCTAAATGCAATCATGTTTTGCATAGTTTGTGTGGTGCACTGTGGTCAGTTCACTGGTCCACCTTAACAGTACATGTGAAGACTAGCACTCAGTGTCAGTCACTGGCTCTGATGTCTCTGCTTGGGGATTGTCTTCATTCAATTTTTCATTTTCATCTTGTTTTGTGGTGCCACTCAGTTTTGAGTTCTGGGCTTTCACTTTGAACACATCCCACCTCTCAGGAAGAACGCCTTTGTTGAAGAGTTGAGAAGCCAGGAAGGAAAACAACAAGATGGCTCCAACGGCAGACAGCACAGAGATGGTCTTGATTGGAGAGTACTGCACGTAAACACCATCTTCTAGAGTGCATCCTGGGAAGTGTATGACTGGGTCCAGTCCCAGAGATGGCTCTCCACTGAGCAATCTGAGCATACCTCCCAGCAGACAGCCCATAATAGCTCCGTAACCGTTGGAGAAACTGACAAAGAGGATGCAGACGAGTTGAGGGAAGACGATGACGTAGGCCAGTTCAGCTCCGAGGAACAAGAACATTAAGAGACTGTTCTTCAGCTTGGTGAGGGACGTACCAACCAAGCCCACGACCAGCACAGAAGCACGGATTGCCCACTGCATCTCTCTGTCTGATGCCTGGAGAAGAACAATTAGAGGAAAAACAGGGAAATTATACACACTTTTGGTTTGTAAACCACATTTCAGATTCTGTTGAATTAGTCTTGTCTACTTTTGTGGTGGATATGATGGGTTCTTTTCTACCTGAGGCCTCAGGACGCTCTTGTAGATGTTCGTAGTGAAGACAGATGCAGCAGAAAGTAAAACTGAGTCAGCTGATGACATCACAGCTGCAGCCACACATCCAATCCCAACAATGGAGATGAAGGGTGGGGCGATATGCTGCAGGGTGATGGGCAGAACTAGAGCTGCTTCCCCACGTTCATATGGAGTGGGTGAACCGTAGGTAGTCAGGTTCCAGTCTGAGACATGGGGAAAAAAGGTTTTGTTTTGGGGATTTTTTTGCATCTTTTTAAAGTCCTTGTATTAAGGAACCTGCAAAGACACATAAGAGTTGGACAGATGTTCTAGGGATCGTCCCTTCTGTGAATATAAAAAAATAATCTCTGATCAGAATGTAGACATTAGTTATCAATAATTTAGCTGAACATTTCAATACCTGTGGATGCAGCAGCTGCTCCAACCAGTATAACTGGGAGTCCAAACAGAGGTAAGATGAAAGCAGCAACAATGCATGTGGTCTTGGCAGTGGATAAGGATGAAGCTGACAAGGTCCTCTGGTGTAGGCACTGGTATCCCAGAGATCCCAACGACTTCAATGTAAAACAGCAGGTCCATTTGATTATTTGTGGGAGATTCACATAAATGCTTTCAAATGACTGGCACTTTCATTTCAACATTTAGAAATATGCTGCTTTAGAGGACAAGACAAGTACGTAATTCCCAACTTAACATATCTATCAGAACTAGACAGGTAAAACTCTACCAGATGAATGAATTGCCTTCTTACAAAGAATAAGAAGTTGTCAATGATTATCCAGGTCTTCTTCAGTTCTAGTTTCCCGATCCAAGGAGCATGTAAGGTGTTGTTCATCAGCGTCTGGCTGATGTCTGAGGAGTAGGGACTCGTCAAAACAAAGGGGACACAGAGCCACTGCAGAGAAAAACAAAAATGTGAAGGACAGATACACTTTGACTTCAAAAAACCCTCTGAAAAGTACAACACACTCACCAAACTGATGAATAAAAGAACAAGCTGTATAACATCGGTGTAGGCCACAGAGTAGAGACCTCCCAACAATGTGTAGATAATGACAATAGCTGCAGAGATCCAGACACACACACTGAAGGGCAGATCTAGGACCACGCTCATGGTTCCTCCTGTCAAACACACTCTGTCAGTCACAGTTTTCAACCAATTATCATCACTAAAATTTTCAAGTTATATGTTGCAGAACTGCACTTTTTTATCATGCCGTATATATAACAGTATATATACCATACCTAACCCGATCAGTGTTGAGGTAATCCATACCACATCTTGCACAAGTGACACCAGGCTCAGTCCACTCGTTAGTGCTTTTCCATACTTGATATAGAACGGGTCCAGCATGGTCACACAGTTGCTGTCCCTCAGTGGCTTGGCAAACACAAAACCAGCTTGATTGGCAATGAAGACAAAATTAAGATTACGTAATCATGTCAAATTTAACATAAGATTGAACTCATGCAGTTATTGTTCAGATGATATTGTCAAATTGTTATACAGTGGAAGTGTCGACATTATGAATCTCGGGTATGCTAAATATTAGGATGTTATCAATTATTCTATGATCATAGCGAGGGGATTGGATGGGGGGGTGCGAAGGAGAGGGTATAAATTTGAGGAAGGAGAAACTCCCATGCAGCAGTAAAATATTACAAATCAAGCTTTATACAACAGACGCACTCACTGTTTCTCTCTCTCTCTGAAAACTCTTGTTCATTGCATTTTGCTTCATCGTTGTTGCCTAGGATGTTTTGTAATCCTTGATGCATTATGGTTTTTCGTGCTGACGCGATAACTTGAACACCATATGGATTTTAATTTTGATATTTGGCAGACAGATTCATCACTCATAGGGGAGGAACTGACTCCATTTTCACAAACAATTGGGTCACGGATTGTACGTGTGGCCACAAGAGGTAGCACTTTGGTTGAAAGATTGCATTTGTGCTTGTAGCTCCAGGCCGATTGATGTCAAACCTGATGAAAATGAAGCAACACGGATTGTTCAATCGTGTCTCGGGGCGTTTGGGGATATATCCATTGCATTTGAGCCGAATGTCAAGCAAAGAACTGATGCTTCTCCGACACTGTTTTTGTTTTCCTTTGGCTATTAAAACAGAAATAAAGCTGACAAACTAAGCACTACCCCAGTCTAGGACCAGCACTGCTTCGAGTTCTGGGTATTCTCAGTTTGTACATCAAACCGGTTGAACACCTGAGGCAAAGTACGCACAAACTGCCAGTTAACCTCAAGGAGGCCTTCATGCACCCATCCCCCCACCCAACCACCCCCCACACACACACACCTACACACTAGTTTTGTTCTTAGCCTACTTCTCCTTGCCTTCCCTACCCTTAATAAAATACTTTTCAGCCTTACCTGAATGATGCATTCTGAGTTCTCTCTGAGTTTTAACAACTTCCATGGATTTAAAAAACATCCATTTCACATTCAGTCTGTGAATGTGCTCCCTCAAATTATGTGTTGTAATCTATGAGATATGCAAATGTTAATCTCCCTCTGTCACTACATGTTTGCTGATTACAATCTTAACACCAATCTTTACTGGTTTTCACTTTGTAATCTCGACAAACATCTATGTAAAAGCAACATGTTTTCTTCTTTTCTCATGACTGCATTTACTGACACAATGAGGCTGGTACAATGGCGTGATTATTACTAGTGTCTTCTTCAATGAATTGGAAGATGTAAGAGACAATTTCAAACTCTTACCAAAAATGAAAGAGGAGCTGTAGGCGAGCAGCATCACCACTGTCCAGATTAATCCCATAGAGGGCGTGTACACCATCTCAGCTATGCCAACAATGAGGGCTCCACCGACCCAAGTAGCTGCAGGACAGATTACAACACACAAAGGTCTAATGGTGACCATCCCATATCAAAAGAGATCATTACAAAGTAAAATGCTGTAATACATTCCCGGGAAAAACAGGCGTTTTCATTTACTTTCAGTGAATGTTTCATTCCTGCTGATCTGCATTTCTTCCAACAGGGATAAACCATTTTGAATTACTGTGATTTACTGAGAAATGTGTCTGTTGTGTTATTTCTCTGCTCTCCTCACCTGTCATGGTGAAAACCCCCAACACCTTGTTGATGCTCCGGTTTCCCAGCAGGGCCATGTCCATTCCAGTGGCTGCACTTTTCTTCTGCAGCCTCCTGGACTTGAAAGAAGCCCAGATGCCAGTTCCAAGAACCAGCAAGTAGAAAAAGACCATCGATATTACTCCAGGTATGTTTGCAGCCATGGTGCACTGCTGGCCTTGCTTCCTCGCTCTCTGATGTCCGACTGACAGACTGCTGAAGGAGAAGGTGGGACCTGCAATTCTGAAATGGAAAGATGCCCTCTAGTGCAACAACCAGTTTTGTTCGGTCTCAGCAAAGAATGCTTTCATTGGGCTTCCTTAGAGTCACGCAAAGAATTCCACAGTATCCTTCTGTGTCCTATTTTCAATTAATAATTGGATCAAATCTTAATTTGGAATGGAAGTGTAAATCATCTCTGAGACAAAGAAAGTTGTTGTCACGACTGTAGAATTTAACCAGATTTATAAAATATGGATGCATCTACCAGTGTGCATGTACATTATATTATTGTACAATGTATAATTTCTGTCTGTCTCTTTCAGTGCATAGGCATCTTCTTTATAATGGCTTTGGTAGCTTCTGGCAGACAGAAACTTTCAAGGATTTCATCCTCCCAGGCAGCTCAAATGATGTCCAACGTCAATGGTCTCAATGCTGTATTGGTATATTATATATTATTTATTTTAAGTTCATAACCAGTTCATAACAGTTCATGACAGACGTTATCTCAGGGCACTGAAACCTCAAGGTGAGAGACAGAGGAAGGGACAGTATACAGAGATATAAGGATTGATAGCTTACATTTGGATTTTAATCTAGAGGTCAAATGAGTCCATAGTAGAAACAGTGCATGCAGCAGGAAGAGCCGTGGTGAAGGACAGAGTCCTGGATCCCACTCAGCATCTACACGTACTGAGAGGGGAGAAAGCACAAAGTCTCTTGGGACATGAGGTCCCGCGTTCAATGTGTTAGTCTTGCAGAATCACAATAACAATAGTAATAACAACAACAGAAAAGAGGATGGAGGAGGAGGAGGATAGATGAGAAGACACGGACAGGAGGGTGAGAAAAAAAAGGGAACATGTGCCCAAGCCAAACCCACAGAGAGAAAGGAGAAGATGGAGCTCAAAGTAGCAGGGGGAGGCCCTGGCAATTTCTTTCAGTTAATTCATTTGGAAATGATCAGTTTCATCCTTGAGCTCAGATTTAGCCCAACATCCATGTTAAGCCAAAAAAAAAAACAAGCCATGTAACTGAAAGTCTATCTATTTAATGAAAGCAGTCCAAATTGTGGTCAGTAGGTTGTGGTTCAGCGTTGGCTGCAAAGAGCAGATGGGGCAGGGCTGACACACCTTAATTCTCAAGAGAGTTTAACTTACTACTTAGGCATTGTCAGTCAGACTCCTACTCTGATTATGCGCTATTCATTCTTTACTTCTGAAGCACTGCCAAAAAGATCCCTCTGTAGACACAGTTATCAACATTCCCCAGATCCACTACGAGCATGTGGACTGGTTGAGCAAGTCCCCATGTCCCCTCCAGCAGTTTTTGTAAGAGTGTAAAAAACCATATTGATCATGAGTACCACTTTGATATACATATTTGGTATACATACATGGACACTTCTACCTCATTTCAATATTTAAATAGTTTTCTTTTTTTCCTCGGTCACAACCCTGAGAGAACCCTTTTGTAGCTGGTTGATCCTTAGAGATGAAGAAAATACACGTTTCGTTCCATTTAGGATTGTCAATCCTGACTGAGGTGTTTATGTGGAGTATTTTACTGTCACTTGAAGTTGATCATCGTCTCTGTCTCTCCACTCAGCTTTTCATTCTCATCATCTTCTTTGGTCCCATTTAAAGGTGCTGCTGTTTGTTTTGAGTTCTGGGCTTTCACCTTTAAGACATCCCACCTCTCAGGAAGAATGCCTTTGTTGAAGAGTTGAGAAGCCAGGAAGGAAAACAACAAGATGGCTCCAACGGCAGACAGCATAGAGATGGTCTTGACTGGAGAGTACTGCACGTAAACACCATCTTCTAGAGTGCATCCTGGGAAGTGTATGACTGGTTCCAGTCCCAGAGATGGCTCTCCACTCAGCAATCTGAGCACACCTCCCAGCAGACAGCCCATAGTAGCTCCGTAACCGTTGGAGAAATTGAAGAAGAGGATGCAGACAAGTTGAGGGAAGACGATGACGTAGGACAGTTCAGCTCCGAGGAAATAGAACATTAAGACACTGTTCTTCAGCATGGTGAGGGAGGTACCAACCAAGCCCACGACCAGCACAGAAGCACGGATTGCCCACTGCATCTCTCTGTCTGATGCCTGGAGAAGAAAAGTTAGAGGAAGAGCAGGGAAATTATACACACTTTTGGTTTGTAAACCACATTTCAGAGTCTTTTGAATTAGTCTTGTCTGCTTTGGTGGTGGGTATGATGGGTTCTTTTCTACCTGAGGCCTCAGGACGCTCTTGTAGATGTTCATAGTGAAGACAGATGCAGCAGAAAGTAAAACTGAGTCAGCTGATGACATCACAGCTGCAGCCACAGATCCAATCCCAACAATGGAGATGAAGGCCGGGGTGAGATGCTGCAGGGTGATGGGCAGAACTAGAGCTGCTTCCCCACGTTCATATGGAGTGGGTGAACCGTAGGTAGTCAGGTTCCAGTCTGAGACATGGGGAAAAAAGGTTTTGTTTTGGGGATTTTTTTGCATCTTTTTAAAGTCCTTGTATTAAGGATCCTGCAAAGGCACATAAGAGTTGGACAGATGTTCTAGGGATCGTCCCTTCTGTGAATATAAAAAAATAATCTCTGATCAGAATGTAGACATTAGTTATCAATAATTTAGCTGAACATTTCAATACCTGTGGATGCAGCAGCTGCTCCAACCAGTATAACTGGGAGTCCAAACAGAGGTAAGGTAAAAGCAGCAACAATGCATGTGGTCTTGGCAGTGGATAAGGAAGAAGCTGACAAGGTCCTCTGGTGTATACACTGGTATCCCAGAGATCCCAACGACTTCAATGTAAAACAGCAGGTCCATTTGATTATTTGTGGGAGATTCACATAAATGCTTTCAAATGACTGGCATTTTTATTTCAACATTTGGAAATATGCTGCTTTAGAGGACAAGACAAGTACGTAATTCCTCCCTTAACATATCTAACAGAACTAGACAGGTAAAACTCTACCAGATGAATGAATTGCCTTCTTACAAAGAATAAGAAGTTGTCAATGATTATCCAGGTCTTCTTCAGTTCTAGTTTCCCGATCCATGGAGCATGTAAGGTGTTGTTCATCAGCGTCTGGCTGATGTCTGAGGAGTAGGGACTCGTCAAAACAAAGGGGACACAGAGCCACTGCAGAGAAAAACAAAAATGTGAAGGACAGATACACTTTGACTTCAAAAAAACTCTCTGAAAAGTACAACACACTCACCAAACTGATGAATATGAGAACAAGCTGTATAACATCGGTGTAGGCCACAGAGTAGAGACCTCCCAACAATGTGTAGATAATGACAATAGCTGCAGAGATCCAGATGCACAACGGGAAGGACAAATCTAGGACCACGCTCATGGTTCCTCCTGTCAAACACACTCTGTCAGTCACATTTTTCAACCAAATTTCCTAATCAACATTTTCAAGTTATATACTATATATACCATACCTAACCCGATCAGTGTTGAGGTAATCCATACCACATCTTGCACAAGTGACACCAGGCTCAGTCCACCTGTTAGTGCTTTTCCATACTTGATGTAGAACGGGTCCAGCATGGTCACACAGCCTCTGTCCCTCAGTGGCTTGGCAAACACAAAACCAGCTTGATTGGCAATAAAGACAAAATTAGGATTATGTAATCATGCCCTCAATCATGTTCAAATTCGAGGAGAAACTCCCATGCAGCAGTAGTAGTATAAATTTTACAAATAAAGCTTCATATAACAGACACACTCACTGTTTCTCTCTCTCTCTGAAAACTCTTGTTCATTGCATTATACTTCATCATTGTTGGCTAGAATGTTTTGTATTCAATGATGCATTATTCATGTTCCGTTTATAAAGAATAATAATTTCTTTAGTATTGTTATCTGAAGCCAGAGGCTAAGTAATTTCCCAATCAGCCAGACATACAATCAACTTGGGATCAACCCATAAAATGCCATGCTTGAAATAAAATACCTGTTCCAGCCCCACCTATTTCAAAACAACTTCTGTTCTAAACTGCGCCCACTACTGGCTGCAGATAGAGGTGTACTCACTCATTGCTAGCAAAAACATGCAGAAACAGCCATATGCACATATTATTTACATAATAAATTAACACGTGTGTTTTTCCTCGGCCATCCATTTGTCAGATGTCCCTTTTTGTGTTCTCTAGAATCCTTCTTTGCTTTTTTATATGCTGTTTCATCATGTCCATGGTTTCACTTGTATGGCAAGAAAACACTGCTGACTGTCATTCTTGCTGGTCTCAAGGAGCCTGCTTCTTATTTCTGGTCAAGCAAAGAACTGATGCTGCTCCGACGCTGTTTCTTTCTTTTCCTTCGGAAATTAAAACAGAAGTAGCTGTGCCAAACTAAACACTACCCGAGTCTAGTCCAGACTAGTCTAGTCTTTGAGTCCTGGGTGTGCTCAGTCTTTACTTCAAACAGGTTAAACATGTGAACAAATTTCAGCTTATCTAAACCATGCCCTCACATGCCTTCCACCTGCTTTCCCCACTAGTTTTGTTCTTTGCCTGCTTCCATTGTGTTCCCTATCCGTAAAAAACTAGACTTATGCATTCGGCACCAAAGGCAATGGATATGTCCCCGAACGCCCCGAGGCACGATCGAGCAATCCGTGTTGGTCCGTGTTAGTCTGATAGCTCTGGAGATATAAGCGCAAATGGAATTTTTCAACCATAGTGCTGCCCCTTGTGGTCAAACGAACAATCCGAAACGCATGAGAATCAAATCAGTTTTTCCCCTGTGATTGATGAATCTGTCTGCCAAATGTTGAAGTCTAAATCCAAACGGTGTTCGAGTCATCGCGCTAACACGAAAAACATGCGGCGGCAGACACGGAGGCGGACGCGGCGTCGGTTGCGTTCGGGGATATAAGCACGTTTCAACCTTACCTGAATCACGGATTCTGAGTTTTTACTGAGTTTTTACAACTTCCATGGATTTAAAAAACATCCATTTCACATTCAGTCTCTCAGGCAAACTGACAGAGTCCGATTGCCCAACATCTAACAGGAACAAACAAGAGCTCGGTGACTCAGTGCTCCCTCAAATTATGTGTTGCAATCTATGAGATATGCAAATGTTAATCTCCCTCTGTCACTGCATGTTTGCTGATTACAATTTTAACACCAATCTTTACTGGTTTTCACTTCGTAAACTCGACAAACATCTATGTAAAAGCAACACGTTTACTTCTTTTCTCATGACTGCATTTACTGACACAATGAGGCTGGTACAATGGCGTGATTATTACTGGTGTCTTCTTCAATGAATTGCAAGATGTAAGAGACAATTTCAAACTCTTACCAAAAATGAAAGAGGAGCTGTAGCCGAGCAGCATCACCACTGTCCAGATTACTCCCATAGAGGGCGTGTACACCATCTCAGCTATGCCAACAATGAGGGCTCCACCGACCCAAGTAGCTGCAGGACAGATTACAACACACAAAGGTCTAATGGTGACCATCCCATAGTATTACGTTAGGTCAATTAGCTTGTGTTCCTATGGTATCATATCAAAAGAGATCATTACAAAGTAAAATGCTGTAATACATTCCCGGGAAAAACAGGCGTTTTCATTTACTTTCAGTAAATGTTTCATTCCAGCTGATCTGCATTTCTTCCAACAGGGATAAACCATTTTGAATTACTGTGATTTACTGAGAAATGTGTCTGTTGTGTTATTTCTCGGCTCTCCTCACCTGTCATAGTGAAAACCCCCAACACCTTGTTGATGCTCCGGTTTCCCAGCAGGGCCATGTCCATTCCAGTGGCTGCACTTTTCTTCTGCAGCCTTTTGGACTTGAAAGAAGCCCAGACGCCAGTTCCAAGAACCAGCAAGTAGAAAAAGACCATCGATATTACTCCAGGTATGTCTGCGGCCATGATAGACTGCTTGCCTTGCTTCCTCACTCACCGATATCTGACTGAGAAACTGATGAAGCAGGAAATGGGAACTGATATATTCAAGTTCAGATATGCCCTTGAGTGAAACGAATGCTGTTTTCATGCCTTAAGGCATAACAAAACCTTCATTAGACTAAACTAGGCCTCAGTAGAATTTAACCCAAAACATGTTAATAGAGAAAATGTAAATGGCTCTACCTGTATGCATATATATTACATTATCATAAAAATGTAAATTTTCTTTCAGCCTATTTCAGTGTGCATAGGCATTTTCTTCAGAATGGTTTTGGCTTCTGGCACACCTGCCAGGGCTCTCAAGATTCAAGCAAAAATATTTACCTGTGAAACAGAAATATGTCAGATTCAGTGTCAAGTCTGTTACTCTGTCTCAAAAGCCACTCTTACTTTAGAAAATCTATCCATTAAACAATGATGTATCCTCTAAAATTGAAAGTTGATGCTCTCCTAAACATAAAATATATGGGTCAACCCGCACTTTATCACTGCACATCAGTGACAGTGAGCGAGTTTGGAAACTGAATTGAAATTAGGAGCACTTCTAACAAGATTAGTTGTCTCAGTATTGCAATGCTATGGTGGCTTTCAATTGATTATAGTTAATTAATCTGAAGATTAACAGTTTCATCCTCCATCTTACATTTAGCCCGACATCCATGTTAATGAAAAATGAATCAAACACTGTACAGTAATTGAAAGTCTAATGAAGGTGAAGGCAGAGCCTGCAATAAGACTGTGACCTTTAAGGAACGTGACTGTGCCCTATGGTGGACAACTGCATAGAAGTACCTCCAAAAAATGTCTTGATGTCCCCGAACGCCAAGTGTCCGGGGTTTTATGTTTTGGGCCCGACCGCCACCGCAGCCGCCATTTGTGCTTATAACTCGAACACCATTTCAAGATGAATTTTAATATTTGGCAGACAGATTCAACACTCATAGGGGAAGAACTCATTCAATTTTCACACATTTCAGATTGTACATTTTGGGTTGTTCGTTTGGCCACAAGGGGCAGCATTTTGGTTAAAAAATGACATTTGTACATATATCTCCATTTGACTGTTAACTTTGGGCCGACATAGGAAAACGTGCTTTTAGTTTTGCTGTTGCTTCGGCCTGGAACCCGCCACAATCTAGGCTGAAAATGTCACTTTCACATTCTGAAAAAACACACACTGTGAGTCCTTTTGAACAGTGCCTGCGTATTTTCATAATAAAGGACATGAGAAAATCTGTCTAGGCAGCAGATGCTGCCGAACACTTGGGAACACTGTCACTTAGAGTCAATCATTGTCTCAGATTCTTCTGTCTCTCCATTCAGCTTCTCATTCTCATCATCTTCTTTGGTCCCATTTAAAGGTATTGCTGTTTGTTTTGAGTCCTGGGCTTTCACCTTGAACACATCCCACCTCTCAGGAAGAACACCTTTGTTGAAGAGTTGAGAAGCCAGGAAGGAAAACAACAAGATGGCTCCAACGGCAGACAGCATAGAGATGGTCTTGACTGGAGAGTACTGCACGTAAACACCATCTTCTAGAGTGCATCCTGGGAAGTGTATGACTGGGTCCAGTCCCAGAGATGGCTCTCCACTCAGCAATCTGAACATACCTCCCAGCAGACAGCCCATAATAGCTCCGTAACCGTTGGAGATGTTGAAGAAGAGGATGCAGACGAGTTGAGGGAAGACTATGATGTAGGACAGTTCAGCTCCGAGGAACCAGAATATTAAGATACTGTTATTCAGCATGGTGAGGGAGGTACCAACCAATCCCACGACCAGCACAGAAGCACGGATTGCCCACTGCATCTCTCTGTCTGATGCCTGAAGAAGAAAAGGAAGAAATGCAGGCAAATAGGAAATGACAAAATATTTTTCTGTTAACCACATCTGTAACCACTGCATATGATCATCTGCACTCTACTGCTTGGCTTATCTGAATAAATGTCACATTTTGCAATATCACATTCTAGTCTTGTAAGGTTTGGTGGTGGAGATGCTGGATTTTTCTTTACCTGAGGCCTCAGGACGCTCTTGTAGATGTTCATAGTGAAGACAGATGCTGCAGAGAGCAAAGCAGAATCAGCTGATGACATCACAGCTGCAGCCACACATCCAATCCCAACAATGGAGATGAATGCCGGGGTGAGATGCTGCAGGGTGATGGGCAGAACTAGAGCTGCTTCCCCACGTTCATATGGAGTGGGTGAACCGTAGGTAGTCAGGTTCCAGTCTGAGACATGGGGAAAAAAGGTTTTGTTTTGGGTTTTTTTTTGCATCTTGTATTAAGGAACCTGCAAAGGCACATGAGAGTTGGACAGATGTTCTAGGGATTGTCCCCTCTCTGATCAGAGTGTCGACATTAGTTATCAATAATTTAGCTGAACATTTCAATACCTGTGGATGCAGCAGCTGCTCCAACCAGTATAACTGGGAGTCCAAACAGAGGTAAGATGAAAGCAGCAACAATGCATGTGGTCTTGGCAGTGGATAAGGAAGAAGCTGACAAGGTCCTCTGGTGTACACACTGGTATCCCAGAGATCCCAACGACTTCAATGTAAAACAGCAGGTCCATTTGATTATTTGTGGGAGATTCACATAAACGCTTTCAAATGACTGGCACTTTTATTTCAACATTTGGAAATATGCTGCTTTAGAGGACAAGACAAGTACGTAATTCCCAACTTAACATATCTATCAGAACTAGACAGGTAAAACTCTACCAGATGAATGAATTGCCTTCTTACAAAGATTAAGAAGTTGTCAATGATTATCCAGGTCTTCTTCAGTTCTAGTTTCCCGATCCATGGAGCATGCAAGGTGTTGTTCATCAGCGTCTGGCTGATGTCTGAGGAGTAGGGACTCGTCAAAACAAAGGGGACACAGAGCCACTGCAGAGAAAAACAAAAATGTGAAGGACAGATACACTTTGACTTCAAAAAATCCTCTGAAAAGTACAACACACTCACCAAACTGATGAATATGAGAACAAGCTGTATAACATCGGTGTAGGCCACAGAGTAGAGACCTCCCAACAATGTGTAGATAATGACAATAGCTGCAGAGATCCAGATGCACACACTGAAAGGCAGACCTAGGACCACGCTCATGGTTCCTCCTGTCAAACACACTCTGTCAGTCACACTTTTCAACCAAATTTATCATAAAAATTTTCAGGTTATATGTTCAGCAAAATCAGACTTGTTTATTATACCGTATATATGTCATACCTAACCCGATCAGTGTTGAGGTAATCCATACCACATCTTGCACAAGTGACACCAGGCTCAGTCCACTCGTTAGCGCTTTTCCATACTTGATATAGAACGGGTCCAGCATGGTCACACAGTTGCTGTCCCTCAGTGGCTTGGCAAACACAAAACCAGCTTTAAATAAATAAAGACAAAATTAAGTTTACCCAATTATGTCAAATATCTTTTTTTTTTACATTTCATACTTAGATCTGTTTCTACCAGTCTACTTGTGGTCTGTCATTCTCCGGAAGGTCCTGTCTCTTCAAGTCGGCATGTACAAACATATAAAGTGCAAAATCCGCTAAATGGTGCAAATTCATTTTCTGTTCAAATCATAAACCTCTGGTCGACGATTCTCTCTAGCAACTGCAGCTCCTTTGTGAGATTGCTACTCAATATGTTTTTAATAACACATCTAAACATTTGTAAGATTTAATTTAGACTCTTACCAATGACGAAAGATGTACTGAAGCCGCCTAACATCACAAGCGCCCAGGTTAGTCCCAGGGCGGGTGTGTAAATCATCTCAGCAATGCCAACAATGAAGGCGCCTCCGACCCATGTTGCTACAGGAGAGATGAAACCAGAGAAAGCAATCAAATGGTAAACAACTGCCTTTCCTACAGCATCATGTCTGACTCATCTCTCAAACTCTCTCAAGATTAGAAAAGAGTGTACAGTCTACACCAGAGGTGTAACTAATAGGCAGTTCACAGGTCACTGAAAGGCGTGAAGTCTGATGGAAGGGTGTTTGTTTGGTGTTTGTGTGCATGTGCGAAAGAGAGAGAAAGATTATGTGAATTACATTGCAACTTATAATGATGCTTCATGTGATGATGTTTTCTCTCTCCAGACCTCTTCAAGTTGTAACTGAAAAAACAGGGTTGTTACATTGTTACCAGTGCATGTATCTGTTATTCTTATTCTGGTAAATGGGCTGGTTCTCCTAGTTTTCATGACCAGTTAAAGTGTTTTTACAGACACGGGAACATCCACCTATTCATACACGTTTACGTACATTGGTGGTCACAGAGGTTGCATCACCTGCTCCACCTGCTAAACTGGTAATGCATCTTGATCAGCACAGCTGAGCAAGGTAAGCAAGAACTGGTGGGGTGGCGGGATTCCTCCACTGGTCAGTTTTTGGAGTTAGAAATTATGCAGAACTACTCTGTTAAAAAAGTGGTGTTGAAAATTGTAACAATGGTAAGCAAAAATCAGTAAAATATGCACAATGTGTCTCATTTAAGAAAACCATCAAAACTAGTCAGTCAATTAGTTGTTCATGTGACAGTGTAGATCTTGTTATAGAAAGGTGGCCTTTGATGTTGTTAAAACTTAAAATAAATGTTAAATGTATTGTATTACATTGTCTTTTTCCTTAAACATCCTTAACTATATGTACATATTTTTAGACATTACTTTAATCCCATTGCTTTAAAGGCAATTTAAGTAAGACTTGGCACTACTTATCCCACTCTCCCCTAATGTGTTATCATATGTATTTCATCGTGCACATGTTTAATCAAAGTTATGCTTTGTGCTAGTGCTTCTTTCTGGAACCTTCTTGTCATTTTTCAGCCAGCAATTGAACACTCATCATATTTGTGATACTAGATTTGTAATGTGCTCCCTCCTCACCTGTCACGGTGAAAATTCCCAACATTAAATTTATGCTCCGGTTACCCAGCAGGGCCATGTCCGTTCCAGTGGCTGCATTTTTCCTCTGCTTTCTTTTTGACTTGAAAGAAGCCCAGATGCCAGTTCCAAAGACCAGCAAGTAGAAAATCACCATTACAATTACTCCTGTCAAATTTACAGCCATGATGAACTGCTTGCCTTGTTTATCCACTGAGAGGAAGGCGCAATCTCTTCACTTGATTAAACAGGGTAAACGACAGAAAGTGGAATGCTCCTCCCCCTTAAAAACTCACCAATGAGAAATGATTGCTGCTTCACTCAGTGCAAAGATGCTGCTTGCATATTTCAATGTTTTCAGTGTCATTTATATGAATAAATCTCAAATACTAGCACCTAAGATTTGTATACTTGTTGATTTATTGGGGATTATTCTTGTGGAGAGATTCCATCTCCATTTCATCACATTTTACAGGACATTTATTTTTTTTTAGCTCAGTGACTTATGGTGGTGTGTTATTTTGCAGGATATGATAGGGAAGCCAAATAGCTCATGACCAGATTCCAAGAGAAAACTATACTTTTCCATAAAATAAAACTTATGCCAGAAGACTTTGGCAAATCAGTCATCTTAGCAAATGTGTGTCTTTTCAGCTGATTGACAAAGATCTCAATGCCAACATCTCATTCAGATGTTGGCTAACATCTCATTCAGATGTTGGCTTGATTGCTTACCAAGATCCACTGGCACACACTAGTCTAATATCTAGAAATTATATTCATTATATCCAAACAAATTATTAAATTATTATTAGAGGTTATCAAAATATATGCACGGTACAGTACGATTCTGATGTGATTCTAACTTTGTAACCTATTTGCTGCTGCTGATGAACCTTTACGGATGGTGTCAGTAAAAGATCATTGGCTGAAAAAGAAGCAGACAGAAACAAAAAGGGAAAGCGCTTGTTATGAGATTTCCAACTACAGGGGGAACCATTGAACGCAACACCGCAGTGACGCAGGTGCAGCTTTGCTCGCACCTGATTGGTCAGTTTCAAACGCAGACCGCGGCTGTGTTGTTGTGTTTCGTTAGCAACGCTAGTTAGCGTTAGCACAAAATAGACTTTTCTGTTACTGTTCCTAATGCTCCAAACAAAACTGCCAGGTAAGTGCTGAGTAAATAAGCCGGTACGTTTGTCGGAGTGTCAAGGTTATTCGTTTTTGCGTTAACGTCAACTGCAAGTGTGTTTGCTTGCCAACAGAAACTGTCCAGGCCTAAAGACGTTAAGTTAGCATCGGTACTGAAAGAACGACACACTAAAATAAACGAGTGGGATGTTAAAAGTAAATGTGATAATTAAACAACATCACACAAACATTGAAATGTGCTTTTAGTATGTGTTAAATGGACCACTGCGTTATTAACCCCGACTTTGCACCATTGTTTAGAGTTAAGCTGCTGCGTAATTGTGAATGAAGCGATTATAGGAAAATATGCTGGTTTCTCACATCATGTTCGGTTTTATAGTTTTGACTTCGACCTGTTGCAGAATGATGGAGTCGAGCCTGGGCAGCAAAGCAGGCCAACCGGAGCAGGCACAGACTGAAGATGTGAAGAGGAATCCTCTCTCATCGGAATCCAGCAATTTACCCGAGTTTCAGGTGAATCTGCATATGTCAGACATCCTCAGTGATACTGTGATACTTTTGGGTGCCATTTGCTTCTTAAAACAGTGTCATAGATACATAGAAAACCTTTTGACTAGGCTTTTTGCTGCAGATGGCTAGAAACTTCCACTTGGGTAAATCCAGGTTTCAGACTACAGCACCATCTTGTCTTGACATTCCCAAGCAAGCCGAGGGATATAATGTACCCAGGGATGTGTGCTCTGACCACTCAAAGTGCCTTTAAAGACACAAATCACTGGTTTCAAAGGTTGATCTACACAGTCACTTGTGTAACTAGTAGTTTTAACTATTTGTACACTAATAACAGCATCATGTGCAGTTTGGGGCCCAATATTATCTTGCTATGTAGACTCCAACTATGACACGAACAACTGACCTTACCATCCTTGGATTTCCACTCCTGAGGTACAGTCACAAAATCAAAATACAAAGAGGCAGACGATTTATGTACCAGGGCAGCTGCAGATGTGTCAGCCGTTTTGTTGGACGGATCAAGGAGGTAAATCTTTTGCTGGCTTGTGCACTGAAGCTAGTACAATAATATTACAGGACTTTACAAAGGATGCTCTCATACGTGATGTTATGGGCTTCATGTACTGGTAAACTTGCATGGTGTTTACTGTGCTGTTGAAGCAGACTTTGGGAGTAGTTAGCAGAAATCACACATTAGGAGGACCTGGCTCCTTGCTTAGGAGATTGTGATGAAGTAATGCATCTTGATGACAGTTGTGATGACAGTGTGAGATCTTAGTCACTCACTAGTACAATCTTTGAAAGCCTTCTAAGGATGAAGTAAATCTCAAGTAGGTGCCTACCTCGTCTCCTGTTTTTGCTCAAACTGTGGTGTGTCGTGTAGCAATCCAGCACTGAGGAGAAAGAGCACCTCCAGGTCTACCTGCGTATCCGACCCTTCACCTCAGCAGAGACTGACAATGGAGAGTCACAGGTAAAAATGCCAAAAGCTGTATGATTTTTGTGATTATCGCATTCAGTTTGAACTTACTAGTAGGCCATGACACACTAGTCAAAAGAGGGATCATTGACTTTTATTACTTAAGCTTTACGTCTTTTTCCTCCTTTATAACAGGAGTGTGTCATTATTGAGACTCCAGACACTGTTCTATTGAAGCCTCCGAGTTCATCTCTCACAGTGAGGCTCAGCACAGAGAAGGCCCTGCCACACACCGGCCAGCGTTTCCAATTCTCCCAGGTGAGTGTTTCCTCGATGATGAGAAGCTCTATCGTTGTTCAACTTTGACCTGATGCAGAGTTACTTTAATCATTCGATCATGCAGTCTTTCTCATCCCCCTTAAAGATGCAGAATAAAATATGCCCATTTTTCCAGGGTTGCTCCAAACAAATGTGAAGCAGACTAGTACAAGAGTGACTCTTGCTATCTTTTGATAACTAATTATCATTAACCATACAACCTTAGCTAGAAAACTAAGAGGTTGGGGAGGACTGAGAATGGGCTGAATCTTTAGCTTGTTCATCTGATCAAGTGTTGTCTACTGGACATAGCTGTTTATATGCCACATTTTTCAGCCACAGTGATACTGAAACTCTGAGGTTAAATACCTACGCACAATTTCTGATGAACTGCCTGTGATGAGAAGTGATGCCTTAAAGGTCAAGGTGCAGATTATGCTTAGATTACCATTAAGTACCTGATTAAGAATCCACATATAGGCCTTTGTTCACTGAGGAAGCACATAAATTGCTGCAAATCCAGGTGCAAATACACACACACACACACACACACACACACACACACACACACACACACACACACACACACACACACACACACACACACACACACACACACACACACACACACACACACAAGGACTGACCTGTTATGACATTTAGTCTTACAGTATGCTTGTGTCCAAGCTGAAAAGTGCTGAATATTCTGGTCATATTCTCCCAAGTTTCACGTCAAATCTGAGGGAAAAAACAGGATCACACACTAAAATGGGTTGAGAGACCCCATGAATAAAGGAGTATTATGACTTTGTAATATTTTTATATCTACCCCCTCCCATCAACAGGTGTATGGCCCTGATGCATCGCAGAGAGACATCTTTGAAGGCACAGTGAAGGACTTGGTGAAAGATGTTCTGAAAGGAGGAAACTCTCTGGTTTTTACCTACGGAGTCACCAACGCTGGGAAGACCTTCACATTCTTGGGTCTGTCAGCAGATATCAGGATGTCGTTTAAAATAGATGGTCACAACTAGGACTGTGTAACACAAATAATCTGGAGCTTCATTCATAAGTTCGGGCTATGAACTAACTTTTTAAATTGCTGTTTTTTAATTTGATGATTAAAGTCTATAAAGAGATTCAGATTCATTAGATTCATCAGATTAATTCATCAGCACTTATGTTATGAAAACTGAAAATGCTCTGTCTTGTGTGTTCAGTGTTCTTTGCATGACTACAAAAGAAGAGTAAAGAAATGAGTGGATGAAGACAAGTTGCAATGATGGAATGTCTTGTTTGTTGTTGCTTTCTTCATCGCAGGTCCAGATGCAGATGCTGGCATCCTGCCCAGGTCTCTGAGTGTCATCTTCAGCAGTATAGAAGAACGTGTTTTCACTGGGATGAGCATCAAACCTCACCGCTGCCAGGAGTTCACCAGGCTCACCCGAGAGCAGCAGTACGAGGAGGCTGTCTTCAAGAGGAGCCTCTTCAGGCAGCTCAAAGAGGTAAACAGATCTGTCGACTCGAGGGTCTAAACAGCCGGTTGAGCCTGCTGTGTAGAATAACCTGCCACACCTCAGCAGAGCAGCAGTTAAACAGGGTTTGAAAAGCATTTGTTCATGCGGCACTTCCACAGTA
This sequence comes from Karalla daura, assembly GCA_029224185.1. NCBI lineage: Eukaryota > Metazoa > Chordata > Actinopteri > Chaetodontiformes > Leiognathidae > Karalla > Karalla daura. The sequence continues at coordinate 20,700,457 of CM055200.1, read as the reverse complement.
GTCAGAATCTAAAGACAATTGCAGTGATTGTATTGCTCGTGTAGTAGGGTAAATGGATGAAGAGCTTGACAAAATGCATTTGAGTCAACTCTGATTCAGTACAAATGTTCGTATTGATGAAAACCGTAGTGAGCAGGCTGTCTGACTGACGGGACAAATCTGTTATAAGGTTAACTCAGTGTTCCTGAATTGCAGCCCGTATGGTCCACTGTCCTGCGTGTTGTAGATGTTTCCTGCTGAAACACACCTGACTTTAAAGGATCAGCCAGCCATTTACCTCCCCAGAGGCCAGGTGTGTCGGAACAGGACACATCTATGACATGCAGGACAGTGGACCTTGAGAACCAGAAAAGAGGAAAACTGCTCAAAGTGTTTCATAAATAAACTCGTGTAGAATGAACCCACTTTCAGTTATCTCGATGCAGTTGTGACATCTATTTTCTGTTTTCCTTGCAGAGTGAGAAGAGCAACGTCAGCCTGTTGAACTCGACCAATAGGACTCTACTAGAAGGCAAGATTACCTTTTTAATCGTGACATAAATGGCTCAGCCATTAGTGTGATTTATGTGTAGTCGTACAGGAAGAAGGCATTCTTCCGTCTGCAGTTTCTAACCGGTTTTATCTCTGCCGCAGACTCCTCCATGCTGGGGATCGCCACTCCTTCAGAGGACAAAATTAGCCTGGAGGCTGAACCGCACACTAAGTTCTCTGTTTGGGTTTCATTTTGTGAAATTTACAACGAGAACATTCATGATCTCCTGGAGGTCATCCCCAGTGGGGCGGCCAGGAGGACGGCGCTGCGGCTGTCACAGGATGTCAAGGGCAACGCCTTCGTCAAAGGTTCGCAAGGAATGGATGGAATGAATGTTCTCCTTCGTAGACAGACTGACTCTTTTATTTTGGGAGTTTCCTCTGTTGGAGATTCAGGTTCCAGAGTTTCAAAAGCACACATCTTACAGGTTCAAAACATGACAATGTGTTTGCGCCTCTAGTGTGTGTTTAAGTTATCAAATGGTTTTAACTTAGTGACAGAAATATGCTCCTAAACTAGTGCTATAGGACTACGTGTGTATTAATGACTATGTTTCCTTGTGTTCTTAATCTCGGCCTTGCCTCTGGGACACTGGTTAGAGAACAACCTCAACATGTCACAATCTGATTTTCAGGAAATAAAACTTATCTCCACGATCTGGACAGTTGTCAGGCCTGGTTTTAGCTTGTTTTTCTGCACGTCTTTCAGATCTGCGTTGGGTGCAGGTGAATAGTGCAGAGGAGGCTTACAGAGTCATGAAGCTGGGGAAGAAAAACCAGAGTTTCTCCTCCACAAGACTCAACCAGCTTTCTAGCAGGAGGTGAGAAGGGATGTCAGGCATGTTAACAGAAAGTCAACATGTTCAGTTATGCTTATAGTTTTAGTGACATCATTTATTTGAACTAAATCCAGGCATCAAAAGCCACTTAAATACTGTTGTATTTGTTTCCCTTTGTGACTAGGGCTGTACTGACTTGTACTGACGTCTTTACAAATTTGCTGAGATGTGATGTTTTGCTTGTCCCTCTGCAGCCACAGCATTTTCTCCATTCGCATCTTGAGGATTGAGGATATTGGAACTCCGAGAGTCCACACAGTCAGCGAGTGAGCGATGCTGAAGTTGAAATTGCATCATGTGGTTGTAAATATAATGAATTCCCCCGGAATGTTGACCCTGTGGATAACTGTCCCCGTGTCATCAGGCTGAGTCTGTGCGACCTGGCCGGCTCAGAGCGATGTGCCAAGACCCAGAATAAAGGGGAGCGGCTGAAAGAAGCTGGGAACATCAACACGTCGCTGCTCATCCTGGGGAAGTGCATCAGCGCACTGAGACACAACCAGCAGGCTAAGTGAGACCATCACGCTGTCCTTTCATGCTGTTGCGTTAGGCTTCATTTACTGCATGGTCGTCCTGCAGGCCAGTCCCTGACCACCATAGGTAGATGAACAAAAGCAATATACACTATCTACCTGGCTCCACTTCAGAGGACAGTGAATACTGAGTACCTAAAGGGACACCTTTTCTCAGCAGTTGGTCTTTGTAAGCCGTAACGTGTTTGTTTCTGCGTTTACTGCCTCAGGCTGCTCCAGCACGTTCCCTTCAGGGAAAGTAAGCTGACCCACTACCTGCAGGGCTTCTTCTGCGGCCGAGGCAAAGCCTGCATGATCGTCAACATCAACCAGTGTGCGTCCATGTACGACGAGACCCTCAACGTCCTCAAGTTCTCTGCCGTCGCACAGAGGGTACACGAGCCGCTTCCTTCCACCTCGTGCTTCGCCCTGGAAGTTCTGCCTGTGCTGCTGAGTAGCAGGCCGACAGCTCAAAGGGTTTACAACTAGCAACGTTCCTGCAGATATCACGCACTTCATTGTTGTATTCTCACTGTTTGTCTTCTCTGCTCTCGGCTGCCTCTAGGTTGTGGTTTTGTCCTCCAGGCTCCTTCCCATCGTGCCCCAGAGGTCAGAGGTCTCCTTCATCATGAACAGCACAGAGAGGAAGACTCTGCATGGCGACAGGAGGAGCTCCCTGATTGGCTGGGATTGTAGCCTAGAAGACGTACAGGTGGGGTGGCCTTTCTCCTCGGCTTTCTATGTCAAGTTAAAACAACCTTCTAAATGTTCTTTATACTTGTTTGTCCAGGAGGTTGAAGGTGATGAGTACGAGGAAGAACATAGCCTGACGGAGGACACGATGGATCAGACTGACAATGAAGAAGAAAAAGTGGTCATTGGTAAAAGGGCGCACCAGGTCTGTCCCTTGTATTACTAACTATCTAAAAGTGCTGGGTAGTCCTAAGCAGAGAAGGTCAGAAAGACTGTCATGTCTCTCCTCAGAAGCAGCAGGAGCTGTTGAAACAACTGCACTTGGATCTGAAGAAGGAACGGGCCAACAACCTGGTCATGGAGGCGCAAATCCGAGAGGAAATCAGCAGAGAGTTCTCAGAGCTCTTCTCTGAAATGCAGAACGACTACAAGTGAGATTTTTACTGATATATTAGTAGTTAGTTGTTGGATAGTTGTCACGCCAATACTGACGTCGTACTAAGGCGTCCTTCCTCGGTTCAGGGAACGTCTGGTGAGGGAGAGAGAAATCATGGAGGAGCGAGCAGAGCGGAGGCTCGAGATCTTCAAGAACCTCATCGACAAAATGGCTGCAGCTGGACCCAGTCCAGACGCACAAGTCACGGTAACTTTCTTTCTTCATCCTCCAAAACAATGATTTTGTAATATTTATTGTAGAACTGCAACAAGCAGTCTACGTAGGAAATAATTCGCAACTCTTGTCAGTGATCGGTTAGTTGAAACATGTAAAACACTCAGGAGTTTTTCGTAGCCCTAATTTAGCTTCTGCTGATCAGATGTTTTAAAACAAATATGTGAGGAAGCACAGAAATGTAAAAACATGTACCAGCTGTTTTCAAACATCCAGTCACCGCTTGCAGAGCTGACTTCCTTTTTTAATCGAACCCGTCTTTGAGCTGTTCTCGACCTCCATCTTGCTGTTGAATGAATAATGAGTCCTGTTGGGACAACTTTATCCAGCATGACAGCAAAAGAGGCTGCAACATTCAGTAGGAAGACCAGACTGTTTTTAATGGCCTCTGGTAATAACTCTCCAGGGAGGTTAATGTGTAGCTACTCAGACCGACATGGGTCAAGCATTGCACTCCAAGTTACTCAGGAGTGACTGGGCTGACTCAGGATCACAAAGCTGGATGTTTGCACTGTGGTAATGTGCTCTCTAATACCCCTGACTAATAGCTCTGATGTTTCCCTCCTTCAGGACAATTCCCTGGCCCTCTGCTGGTCTGAGGCGGCAGGCGGAGGGGAGGCGTCCCATCCTACTGAAAGGTGTGTGGGCTCCAGACAGACGGGAGCTCAGGGAGTCCAGAAAAACACGGTAGAGGAGCTGGAGAGGAAGGTGCTGCAGCTGAGTGAGCAACTCCAGGGCCGGATGGCTCACGGAGCAGATGGTCAGTACACACACCAGTCCATCCGAGTTTTGTTGTGATGAAGCAGCTCAGACGATGTAGATGCACGTATAAATGTAAGTTCTCAGAACCCTCAAGTTCTGTCAGGAATTTTCATCTGGGGGTAATTTTTATGTCAATTAAATTTTGCCAGAGAATCGTATTTTTACATGATATTTTGAAATGTGATTTTTTTTAAACGGTGTGTGTAAATGACACTGAAGCTGACAGAACCTTTGAAACTATACACTGATCACTGACAGTATTGTGCATGATCTTTATCTGTATATATATATTTGTAGTAGAAATAGCAGTAATGTTGTCACTGTTATTTTGCAGGCAAAGCCGGTAGAGCAGAGGACGAGGATCAAAGGAAGCGTCCGCCTCAGCTCCGGGAGCAGTCGTCACAGGGTTCCTCCTCGCTGGTCGAGAAGGAGCGACTCCAGGTGAGGAGAGACTGAGCTGCTGAAGAGCAGATTTCTCATTAGAAGCTATTAAAGGCTGGGCTGAGCTTGATCAGCATCCAGTAACTGGTGTTCGCTAACACATTTATTTTCCAGTATGTCCGCTCCGTTTGGTTAAGCTGCTTTGTGCTGAAATGCCAGAGACACTGACCAAAGAGCTTCGTTAAATCACAGGGAGGTTAAAGCTTTTGAAATGGAATCTACATCCCTTTCATTTTGAGTGCTCATGCCTATGTGTATGAAGACTATGGTCTGCATCCTCGTTTGATGAGTTAATCATATCCTCTCACAGCTTCATTTATGGGTGATGCCAGTGTGTGTGTGAGTTGGACCCTGTCTTGATGCAGATGAGCTAATTGAACAACTTTTCTGGCTTTTTTCTATCGGTCCTCAAACCTCATTACAATTATTAATTGTCTCTAAAATGTAAATATAGGAATGAATTGCATCTTCTCTGTCACCTAGGAGGCCTTGGCTGCCCTTGAGAAGGAGAGAAGATCCAAAGAAGATGCCCTGGCTGCTTTGTCCTATCAGACAATTGGAAAAGAAGAGGCTCTGGAATCTTTAGAGGAGGAGAGGAGAGCAAGAGAGGAGGCCGTGGCCACGTTAGCAGAGCTGAAGAAAAGCAGAGAGGAGGCACTGACCTCCCTCAGAGAGGAGAGGAGAGGCACCGAGGAGGCCGTCGCAGCCCTGCAGGAAGAGAAGCAAAGCAAAGAGAAGGCGCTGGCTGCTCTGGGAGAAGAAAGGCGTGGCAGAGAGGCGGCTCAGGCTGCGCTGGAGATGAGCAAGAAGGAGATGAGCTGCCTGTCTGACGAGAGAGACAAGACACAACAGGAGGCTGACGCACTTCGGCAGGAAGTCGCAGAGCTGACTGCCAAACTTGAAGCTGCAGAGCACAAGGTGGGCACCACAATCATCTCAGTGTTTGGGTCAATGCAGAAAATGTGATCGGTTTTAATCAGTCAGTGATTTGAAAGAATACCCATCAGTGATATTAGGCCATTTTTCCTTGAAATTGATTTATCAGTATTTAAGGGCTCCAGCAAAGCTAATCCATCTGTTGGCTTTTGTCTTTTGTCAGAATAAATGTGAAAAATGTTTGTTTTACAAATTCTAAGATGAAGCCCCTTTGAAGGCACATTTGAAGGTTTTGGCCGCCCAGATAGAAGAAGATTATGGTTGCTTTGTTCCCTGTAGTGTGACAGTGCTAAAATAGAGTGAAATGGTTTGTTAACCACGACAGGTCACGGCTGAGATGGAGAGAGCTGAAGAAGCTTTGGTCCAAATCCAAGAAGCCCGGACCCAACTGGAAAAGTCCTCCACAGAGATCCAGGAGAAGTGCCTGCAGATCCACTCCCTCACACACGAGCTGCAAAGCTTGAAAGAGGAAATGCAGACTTCAGCGTTGTCGTCCGGTGCCGTCAGCGATCAGCTGAGGGCGGAGCTGTCGGGACTGAGGAAGAACCTGGAGCAACAGAGGGAGAGCATTGGCACTGAGCACAGACGAGCACTAGAGCTGGAGCGAGAGCTGCTGCAGGCCAAGGAACAGCTGGTCCAGAAGCAGCAGAGCTCTGAGGAGCAGCTGGAAGAGCTGAGACGCCACCAGCAGCAAACTGAAGAGCTGCGGCAGAAGCTGCAGGAGCAGGATGAGAGCTCGCAGCAGCAGCTCCACGAGCTCAGATCCAAGCTGCAGCGGCAGGAAGGTGCCTTCAAAGAAGAGTTGGAACAACTGAATGCAAAACTCATGGAACAGACGCAGAGCACGGAAAAGCAGTTAGAGGTTCTCAACCATAAGCTATGTGAACAAGAAGTGACATCAAGGCAGCAGGTGGAGGAGGTAAAATGCCAAATGGAACAACAGTCCATGACCTCCAGCAAACTAGTGGAAGATCTCAAGCAAAAGCTCAGAGAGCAGGAACAAGCTGCAGACCTACTCAGGGCTGAAGCTGAAGGAGGACGGTTGAAGGCTGCAGAAAGCTCTGCTGTTGAAGAGGAGCTCAGGAGGTTGAACTGTGACCTCCAGACTGAAGCTGAGTCCCTGAGGAGGAAAGTGTCGGACCTGGAAGAAACCCAGCAGTCTGCCAGCACCTTGGAGCACCAGAGGATGCTCAAAGAGAAGGAGCTGGAGGAGAAGATAGCAGAGCTGCAGAAAGCCTCTACAGACAGCGAGGCAGAGCTGCAGCAGAAGCTGCTGGAACAGGAGGAGCAGCTCAAATCCCTGGAGAAGAGCCTGCAGGAGGCGAGGGAGCAGCGGGATGAGGAGGAGAGCCAGGCCGTCCAGGAAGCTCGGCGGAGGGAGGTGGAGAGGCGCAGGGAGCTCCTGGCTGTGGCCCATGAAGCCATCGCTCAGAAGGATGCAGAGCTGGAGAAGAAGACAGACGAGATCAACAGGTAGCCACCCTGCAGATTCATCGCTTATTCAAATACCTGTTGATGATTTTAGAACTCGATCAATCGATAAGTTTTTGCAGCTCTAATGATAAAATTAAAATGAAAAGAGAAGCAACTTGGGCTGAACAGCGCTGTATGTGTCCTTAACTTCCCCCTAACCCCGTATCAAAGACGCTGAATGTTGTAAAACAAACCTTCTCTGAGGACTTGACAGAGTCTGTGGTAGCATAGTGAAATGATGCTTCAAGCCAGTGGTGGTAATTATAATAATACACCTTGATGTTTCACCATTCTGTGAGCCTTGGACAACTTATTTTTTCTGCTGCAGAAAATGCTTTAAAAATTAGAAAATGAGATTGTGTCTCATGGTTTGTTCCTCCACTGTTATTCTGTGATTTCCAGATGCATTTACTCTTCTGTACTGAGCCTTTAATCTGTGCAGAAGTGCATGGAGAGAACTGCACTTACCCATGCGTTCACCCACTGCTAAGCTTGGTTTAACTGTAGAACACAGTCTATACATGTTTACAGCCCATGATTGAAAAGGACAGCTGCTGATTTCTAGCTTTAGACCACCTAATAATTTCACCATCCTGTGAGGAATGTTTTTCCCCCCACTCATGATCCTGTCTCTCCCCACTGGCAGCGTTTCATTGTCCTCTCTCTCCCCCAGGCTAAAGGAGAACGCCAAGCAGGACTTGGACAAAGCCAAAAGCCTGAGTGTGGACCTTCAGAGGAAAGAGGAGGAGTCATCAGATCTAAAAGAGAAATTGGCAGACTACAAGAAGCAAATCCAGCAGGTCCAGAAAGAGGTACATACATTTTGAAAACTTGAAACCTTTTTGTATTTCTGAGAAAAGCTTGAGAAAATAGATAATCCACTCCTACCCTTTGGTTACGAACCCACAGTTGCGGCCTAAAGGTTAAAGAAAAAAAAGCAAATATAAAGTTAATCGTCCCACAATGACGATGGACAAAGAGCACAAGATACTGTACTTATGTAGGTACTCGCTGTGATTGACTTGTCTCCAGTGACGCTGGAAATTAGAAGCAATGTAACATCGAACAATCTCCCCATGTTTCTCTTGGCTTCTCAGCTTGAATCCAAGCCAGACTGCCTGCCTCAGTCCTCGGCACCTAGACAGATTCTGTGTGATTATACTGTGTGATTGGAACGCTTCCCGTGAGGAAAGCTCTGCCTGGAGGCTGGTGTAGGATGGGAGATGGTGTGTGTATGTGTGTGATCCATCATCACTGGGGACTTTTCCTCCCTGAAGATCTCGGCCATGAGAGAGGAGGAAAAGCTCTCGAAGCAGAAGCTGTCGGACATGGAGAAAGCCAGGAAGCAGCTCCAGAACGACGTGGCCAGCAGGGACAGAGCCATCCAGCAGCTCAGTGCGGTGAGCCCACCTCCCACCTCTCCACCCGCTGGAGTGATGCATCGCCACAATGACCCTGATAAATCTACTCTCTGACTGTCCTGTGCTTCAGCTGCATCTGTGCCAGTTTCCTGATGTGCTCATCTTCTTCTGTCTTGTAGCAACAGCCATCAGAGCCCAAGTCTGACCAGAGTATGGAGCTCTACCAGAAGGCCTCTAAAGGTCAGTTACAGCTCCTGACTTCCTCTGTCTCTACATGTGTGTCAGGGACTCTGGACAGACTCTCAGACAGATTGACTGACTCTCCGGAGTGTCTGTGAAGCTGACCTGTGATCTGTTTATGGAATCCAGGTGAAGAGTTCTGCAAGTCAAGTTGTTGTTGTTGTTGTGCAGATCTTGAAGTGAAGGAGCGAGTGATGGAGGACATGCGTTTGACTCTGAGGGAGCAGGAGGAGACGCAGGACCAGATGGAGCAGGTTCTGGAGGAAAAACTCAATCTGATTCAGGAGCTCTCCAGCGGTAAGACACAGACAGAAAAGATGGGAAAACAATTGAGCAGTCTCTTGTCCTGCAGGGAACAAAGTAAGTTTCTTTGAAGATGGAAATGAATCTGACTAAAACATGCAGAATATGAAGTATGTAGAGCACAAGAACATGCACACAGGAGAGGAGAAACACCACAAGCTTTACAGCTATCTTTATTTGACCCTTGTTACATTGCATTTACTCCATGTTTTGCCAAATTTTACATGTTTTACTATCCATGAGGAGTTCTGTTCAAAAGCATTTCCTTTACAAAGCACTCAGTTTTGACCAAACATTTTATCTGCTTAGATCAGGGGCAACCTGTTTGACATGGTGTCCAGTTGTGGGCCAAACATAACATGGGCCGAAAGGATCCACAGCTGCAGCAGCTGACAAATGTGGACATTTCCTTCTGTTTGCTGTCACTCAAACAGGAGCCAAGAGACCGTCGTTCATGAGGAGTTATTCCATAGCGTGCGAAGTACCTATTCGAAATACCCGTTTCACCCTCTGCTTTGTGCCATTTCAGAGGTAGAGAAACTGAAAGGGCAGCTGTTGCAGCAGGTTTGTGGAAACAACCCGCACAGAGAGGACAACCCATCGGAAGCACTCAAACTGGTCAAACGAGAAGCTGCCGAGGCACAAGAAAGCTTGAAGGTAATGAAACAATGAGACCAGACCTTCTCAGACCAGAAATACGTGTTGTCAAGCAAGCAAACAATACAGAGCTGTGTGATTTGTGTGATGGCCAAATCAATTAATGACAGGATAATAAATTGAGGTAAGTACTTGGTTTATCCCTGGAGGGAAGTAGTTTTGTATAGCAATCAAAAATGACACTGTCAAGAATGAATGCAAGAACAAGGAGAAACTACCACAAAATACCTGGCACAGGCAGAATGACTTTTGAAGCTCTGAAATTCCCAGTGGGGAATGCTGCCATCTACTGGCAGTCTGTGCAAAATGATGTGATGCTCAGCGTACACTGGCTCCTCTACGGAGGAGGTGTGAGCTACAGCAGGAGGTGACGTCTCAACAGAGGAGACAAAGGGCCGCAGCTAAAAACCTCACTCACATACGTGATAAATAATGCTCTTATTTCATAGTTACCAGCCTTTTTTTATTGATGTAGGCATTTTATTGTATAAATAAGTAACAAAATAAATAAGGCAAACTTAAATTGTGTGCAGCTGTGTACAGAGAAGCACCAGGCGGAGCGCAAGAAGTGGATGGAGGAGAAGCTGTCCCTGATCCACCAAGCCAAAGACGCAGAGGACAAGAGGAACCAAGACATGAGGAAGTTTGTCGAAGACCGAGAACGCTACAATAAGCAGCAAGGCCAGTTGGTAAGAGAAATGTCTGTGAAAAGGTCTGGCACCAGCCTGTCAAGCCCCCCAGTCGGTAGTAAATCAGTGTTTGGCATGGGATGTAGCTCTTATTGTAGGCATGTAGTGCTCTCCACTCACCCACTCACTTCCCTCCCCACCAGGAGTCCCTGTCGTCGCAGCTGGCTGAGAAGGAGCAGACCATGGAGCAGTGGAGGATGGAGAGGGACACCCTGGTGTCAGCTCTGGAGGTCCAGCTCAAGAAGCTGCTCTCCAGCCAAGCAGAAAAGGACCAGCTCATCCAGCAGCTGCGCCAGAGTGCGCAGCCGCCACAAGAGGTCAGTGCCACATAAAGATAAGATCCCGAGAACACACTCTCAGGACCGCACGCCTCCCTGCAGGATCAGGCAGCCACACATGCCAGATTAGTGTCTTATTCACTCTAAGTACTCACGGTGAAGAACTGAATCAGTCACTTGTTGTCACACTTTTATTGTCATAAATGTTTCCAAACGCTTCTGGTTTATTTTCCTCTTTGCAGCTTTGGTCCTCAGCTGACCTGAGGTCTCTTGTATGGTTGTGTGGATTTAACTGTTCTTTAAGTTGTGGATTACAACTCTGAGGGGCTTTAAAAAGTCTTAGAAAGGTAATGAAATTAACTTCAGGACTCTTAGACACCTCGTCTTAGTCGTCCTTGTTGTAATGTTCCTGGGCTTGTAGTTGATTAATCAACCTCGACAAACAGACACAAGTAAATAAATGTAACTGCTGTCCTCGGAGACGTTTAACCTCTGCAGACACTGCAATCGGTGACGGCAGAGCAGCCCGTCCTCATCCTGCGGTGGCAGTATCGATCACAGGGTTGAGTCCGGGGTGAAACTTTCCTGATAGTTTGGACCTGTGGAGTACGCAGCATTGACCGCTTTCTGCCTTCTTTCATTGACCGTGCATTCACCTCTCAGACGGAACGGAGCAGTGGTGCTGTCAAGGGACGGAGTGACATTACTGCATCCCCACAGGACACCCAGGGCAGCGCCCAGACCCAGCTAATCAATGGGCTTTATTAATTGTTGGGTTAGTCTGTGTCTTCCTCTCTATTGAGTGTGGGGAACCATATCTCTGCTCCACACGTCTCATCTAGGTGCTTTTATCTGTGACACTTTGTCCTCTTAGAGCTTTTGAAAGGGTTTTCTGTGTCTGTCACCCCGACCAGACGGCTTTTGCAGGGCAACATCTGAACAGAACAGACAGCGTGAGAGAGACGGGCAGGTTGTGACGAGTCAACTAATCTGATTTGAGCCCCAGTGTTTGGTATGATTGTATCGATTGTCAAAAGTTGGTATTGGTAAAATTCATGCAGAGGACTGCAGCTCATTGGTATTCAGCCGCCTCAGTATTGGAAAAATGAGGGAAACTCTGAATATGTCACAGGAGTGGAGACATCCAGACTGCAGCCAGTGGAAGTTGAAAGCCCTGATTGTTAAAGACTTTGTGGCTTCATTTCCATCCATTTCATCCGTATCCCTGCAATTTATGCCTGCTATTAAGATGTGATCTGTGTCCTGATACTTTATCAGGATAATAAATGATCCAATCTCGCCTTTGTGTTTACGCCTGATATTTTTACGGCGTTGCATTGAGATCTGATCTCTGTCCTCCAAAGAAAAACTCGGTAGGTTTGTGAGGTGGCTGAGGTAGTTGAAACTTTGAGAAACTTTGTGGAAAAGAACATAAACCATATGCTTTGTTGACAACAGACACTGTGCTTTGGACACACAGTTATTTCTCGCTGTGTATCCTTCATTTATGGCCAGAATGGATCTCATTTGTCACACAGCTCTGTCGGATGACAACACCTTTTGGGAGTTTTGTAGCAACAGAAGTGAGTTCGAACATCGACCTTTAGTTCATATCAAGTAAAATCCAATATCTGTGAAGGCTAGACCCAAGTCCAGAGAAAGTTTACACAGTTGTTCTCCTACTGTTAAGACGAAGAGGCAGATCATATTTGAATACCTGGTGTATTAAAATGGCAGGTTAATCATCTACAGTTATTCTGACCAATGCTCTTCAGGGTGGGTTGAGGACAGAGGACCACAGTTATGAAGAAGTGGAATCAGCTCCATCATGTGTCTCATAGACAGTTCCATCCCTCCCACTGATTATGTTGTCTTGCACATTTCCCTGGGGGTATATGTTGTCCTTATTTCTGCTTCCATGCTTGCTTTGGTTTGTTTCCCCTCCTGAATTTGAGGGAGACGTTCTCCATCACAAATGTTGGTATTACAGAAAATGGATGTTTGACTGCAGTGTGTTTGTATAGCAAGGTTTCTCGTGACTCTGTCTGCTCTTAGTTCAGTTATTTCACCAATTCTGCAGCTTTAATGCAAGAATTGGGACTCCTCAACGTTTCTTGTTTGATCCTTATTGATCCTATAAACCATTTCCAAAGTTTTGCTCCTCGTCAGTGCTGGTTAACCGTCTGTTACAGAGCGGTGGTGATGGCGGTGCTGGCCTTGAAGCCATGCGGGCTGCTCTGTCTCTGAAGGAGGCCGAGGTCCTACGACTGAAAGAACAACTGAAGGCCTCGACGGCCAAACAGGAAGCCTCCATCACACAGGTCAGTGGCCGTCACAGTGGGACTCATCCATCAGTTAATGAGTTCTCACCTGCTTCGTACCTTACGCTGTGGCAGGGGTTCATGTAGGGAGAAGGCAGGCAATACACATCACAGGACACACACACACACACACACACACACACACACACACACAGACACACATGTTAAAGTCTTACGCATGCTCTGAGAGGAATCTGGAGTACCTAAAGAAAATCTATAGACATGTGGAGATCATTTTAAGTCCACACTTCCACTTGCCCATGACGGCTTGATTTAGATCCATTTCTTCTTGTTTTATGTCTGTCTTAAAGACTGTTGAGGTTATCTAAGGTGTAGTGTTTGTTCAGTGTTGTCAGTTGTGATGAACAGTTGAAACATTGCACTGGATTGATGATCAAAAGAGGAACTTGCCCAACCACCCCCTGCATTATAATGAGTTTTTGTTATGATTTTCCCAAATGAGCCGTGTCAGACATTGATCCAGTGAAAGCCACGCTCTGTTCAGTTTGAGCCGCAGCCGGTCCTTGTTTGTTTGTACTGCAGGCTAATGCCACGTGTGGTTGGCAGAACGGCAGGCAGCTGCATACTTCTGCTTTTCTTCTTTTTTAGATTTGGATTTTTTTTATGGCTGATGTTTGTTTTTCATTTCTGCACAGGTCAGATCGCCCAGGGTAGATAGAAAGACGGTTATTTGTCTTTTATTTTGAACGCTTGGTTTTCATTTTCACTTGAAAGCCTTCGTCGAAATTAATGTGACAGAGTTTGTTTATAAGCCGAGAATGTGATTGTGATCACAGTAAATGAAAGGAACGGAGTTTGTGGAATGAAATCAAAACAGACGACCTTTAATGTCACTGACGTTGAAAAAGCCCGTGCTTGCCAACCAGGCCACTTCCCTTTGACTTTATTTATTCATAGTTTGTCCTCGGGTGTTTCTGCCTTCAAAAGGAACAAAAATATGGACTTTGCAGGCCACCGACTAGGATTTGGATGTTTTTGATTTCCTTGTTGTGAACTTGAGTGCATCTTAACCACAAGGTACAAGGGAAAGGGTTGCTCGTCTCGCTCGCTCATCACTGTTTTCTGACATTGCTATTTTTAACTGTTCGCTCTGCACAACGTTGTTGATTTACCAGCATTGTTTGACATCCGTGTGGCTTAGTCAGTCTGATATCCCCTCAAAGAGGCTGCAGACACAACTCGGATGGAAAACATCACATCGAGTGCATCTGTGTAAATTGGTGTAGTATCCCTTATTGATTTCATTGTGTGTATCGTCTCGTTCCTCCGGCGGCAGACTAAAAGCAGTGAGAGTCCTGGAGCAGCGGCTGGAACGCCCCAGAGTGAAACCACAGCCAGGAGAACAACCAGGGCATCCGTCAGCAGTCAGGTAGGATCTGAGAGGACACGTCTGTGGATGCAGAGGGCACAGGACTGAACCCGGAAGTTATTTTCAGTTAACGCAGACTTATTAGTTGCTGCTGCAGCTCTCCGATATTGTGACAAACTCCATTTAAGCGCTTGAAATCTCCCACCCCGACACCTTTGTGTCCCCAAGCTTTACATGGCAAAAAGTCACTTATCATTAACCATTTTCCCAGTCAAATGACCAATCAATGATTAGAGAAAGTGATCAACAGATTTATCGACTACAGAAACAAGTATTTGTTGCAGTCCTGTCTCTATGCACACAAGCCTCATATTTTCCTAGTTTTCTCTCCTCCAAACGTAGCGTTTTCAGAGGTAGTTATGGGTAGTAGCTATGGCTGTGTCAGCCTCTGGCTCCATGTTTTCTCAAACCAACGCTGAGAAGTCACGCAGGTGCATCGAGCCATAGCATACCAGGTTGCTGATGATGTGCTGTGTGGCCAGACAGCGTTTGGCAGCCGCAGCCTGTTTGGATGCCATGTTGCTCAGCAACAGTAGCAGAGGTGTAAATACTTGTGGCAAATGACCTCAGCACCTGTAATGAGCAGAGTGCCCAGCCCGCATCCTCCAGGCTCCAGCAGTGCTAGTCCAGAGCGACCTCGGCGTGACCCCTCTGCTCTGGTCCCGCCTGCAGGGGTCGCCCGGCTGCCCCTCGGTGCTGGACGCCTCCGAGATCTCCACGGAGAACGGCCGGACGAGCCGCTTCCCGCAGCCCGAGCTGGAGATCTCCTTCAGCCCGCTGCAGCCCAACCGCATGGCCCTGCGGCGGCAGGGCGAGGAGAACGCCGTCACCGTCAAGATCACCCGCTCCGCTCGCAAGAGGAAGAGCGGAGAGATGGAGAAGGTAAGAACCTGCTGGCGCCTGTGCAGCCTCTCCACATTCAGAGGGTGGAGCCAGGCGTAAGCATGGCTTCAAAGTCATGTGCACCTGCCGAAAGAAGCCTCGAGATTCTCAGTAGATAAGACTTTAAAATTCAGAGTAGAACCAGTGGCCAGACAAAAGATTTGGAACAGTCCCAAAATCCAGGAAGTCATCCAAATCCTTTCCTGCCTGTCCCAAAACTACACTATAAGACCAAGGTTTGACTGTCCTGAGAAGACGAGTCTTTCTCTTAATTTAGATTTTATTTTCTGGTTACCATGCATGTGATTCTATGTGTAGAGTGTAGTTTAGTAGGTCATTGGGGGAAGTACCGGTACTTTCATCTTTCAAAGTGCTTTTGAAGAACTTGAAATGTTCATTTCTCATTTGCACACATTTCATGAAACTAGATATATGACATGCGGTCAATGCTCAGCCTCACATATCTCATAGTTGAGACATTTGTGAGGAGATTGATGATCATTGTCCAGGAATGTGAAAACGTGTGGCAAATCAGAGGAAATGGCAGTGGTGAACTGTGAGTGCAGTGACGATGCACACCACTAACTTGTAGATACTTTTCCTAGTGTGGTTTTCCCACCTGCTTTCCCACCTGAGATTTTTGAATACTTAAAAAATCTATATGTGTACTAATATCACTGTAGTAAATACTATGCGGAAACAGCAAAACCCAAACAAAAGTCCTCATTTTAAATCCATGTTCCCCTCCAGGCTGCCTGAAAATCCATCCTTCCTAAAAAACCAAAAACCAAAAAGTGAAACAACTGCACAGTGATTTTTGGAGTGCGTTTTCTTCCTCAGTTAGGTGGTGAAAATTGTCACCTTTCCCGCTCCCCCGTCAGTCCAGCACTGCTGGTGAGTGCACGACTCTCTCACCTCTTATTTCTGAAAATAGAGCTGCAGGTAAAGCAGGAAAACAGGGAAGAAAACCCTTCTACACCATTAAACAGCAAATAGGGGCCCGTTGCAACGTGTTCATTGATTTGGCATTTTCCTGTGAATATTTCTTGTAGATGTAACGACGCCAGGTAAAGCCAAGCACATGGGAAGAGACTGATTGCTAATATTGTTTTTGGGGAGATAATATATTGTGATCTCCCCTGTCTGACCCCGATCTGTCTGTCATGCACATGCATGAAGCCTTAATTGCACAAACAATCATCCAAGTGTGTTTTCGGCTCTCTTCCTGCTCTTGAAAAGGGATTTTCTGTGATCTCCACTGCACTGTGAAAATTATGAGTTTTTTTTTTGTTTTTGTTTTGAAGTTTCTGCATAACATTTGCTACAGTGACACTACTACACAGTTTTGTTTTGTTTTTTTAGTACAGCACAGAAATCACATCATCTCACAGTGATTGACACATAGAGGCTCTATGCAGTTCTTATGCAATGAGCTGATCTGAACCCGTGTAAATGGCCATCTGACAGTGTCTTGTACTTGTCGTCTTACAGTGTTAATTTGGGCCCCTGCCTCCAGAAAGGCACTTTGATCCCAACCTGGGAATGGACAGATTTACTTGTCCTTTCTCGCCACTATCCCCAGTAATGACCACCTCTTTGTCTTCCCTAAAAAGCTTTTTCTTTGTCTGCGTTGTCTTTCTCACTGTGGATTTGTGTGTCTTGCCTCCCTCCTCTGTTTCCTGCCACCCAGAGAAACCTCCCGACTTCCTTTGTTTTGTTATTTCATGCAACAGATGTCCCTGCAAAGATGGCAGGAGCATCAAATCAATGTGTAGACCAAATAGATGAGAGATAATCTTTCAAAGAAACATGTATGCATTGTAAACGGAGGTAAACACAGTGTAGCAACCACCAACTATCACAGATATAACAGAGTAAATATGAAACATATACACCAAAAGAGTCATTCCAGGTAATCTAGTGCACAGGCACACAGCACAAAGACATGGCTTCTCTTTATTTCTTATTTTTAGCTGCTGTGTACAGCAGTCGCAGGCTGAATCAATACAGTTTGATCATGTGTAGGCAACATGTGACCAGAGTCAGTAACAAGTGCTACGAGTCGGTCCCATCTGTGCCGCTTGAGAACTGATTACGGTCTTCATCCTGTGAACTGGTCGATGCTTCGGATGTACCGTGAGACAAATTGCAAGTAACACATTGTCTTGAAGACGTAATCCCAGAGCACACGAAAGAGGCTCTACAGAAACCAGACCAGACCCCAACTACTCATCTGTGCCAGTGAGGCTGAGCTGACGGGTGAGCACAGGACAAAGGTTGTCCTCAGGACATCTTCTCCCTGGAATTTGATTAAACGCAGCAGAGAGCGGGGTGCTGTTTTAACTAATGCAAAGGATCTAGGTTAATGCCTCTGTTACATTTGACACCCCAAGGCATGTGATGCCAATGCAAGAACATGCGCATGTACACACACACACTCACAGCAGAAAGAGAAAACAGGTGTTTTACAATATGAAGCCGCACACATTTTCACATTAACACGTCTTACACTCTGGTGGTGGATTTCCATATTACTCAGTTGGCATGGGTTTAGAGGCCATGGCAGAATATAAACTATAGTAGAATGAGGAGCAGATACGGAACAGAGGATCACATCTTCAGAAGAAATGGATCTGAATCTAAATAAAGGAAAACATATTCCACAAATAGTGTGTAAAATTCCCAGGAAAACTTTAGAGTGATACAGCATCATGGTGCAAGGGTTACATCGCTAGAAACCGCTAATTACAGTAATAGTCATAGTGGTAGTTGTAACAATTTAGTGCTGCTAATAGACGAAGGCATTCATTCTTTCATGGGAGAATTTTCACAGTTTTTCCCAAATTACTGAATGAAAAATTCACACTTCAAATGGTTTAAACAAAAGTCATAGAAGAGGGATGCTTAGAAGTCCTGACCATGCCCTGGGGAGGCTACTGCAGGGGGTTTACATTATATACAGTCTATGGAAGGTATAAATGTATACATTTTAACTCCAAAAACTCCTCAGTTTTCTCATATGGATATCAAGAAAAAAATACAGATTCCAGCCACTTTGTTTTCCTCTGGGAGTACAGGACTTGAATCTAATTTTGAAGAAGGTAATCTTCCTGGTCTTAACGTAGTCGATCAGTTCTGTATGGAAGTTAACTTTGAGTTGCACCATCAGCTGTTCCCAGTGGGGTTACGAACACTCACATGCATGTATTCTCCACATATGGCAGAGAGAAAACAACCTCATTTATCATAGATACTACTTACAAGGAGAAAAGCACATAGTCTTACTGTTGTGATGGCACACACACAGACACACACTCACACTCACACTCACACACACACACACACACACACACACACACACACACACACACACACACACTCGTACTCACACACACACTCACACACTCGTACTCACACACACACTCACACACTCGTACTCACACACACACTCACACTCTCTCTCACACACGCACACACACACACACACTCACTCACTCACTTCCCCCCAGAGAACGCACTGAACAAGCATCCGACTTGGAGGAACACAAGGTCGGGTACAGTTCACTTGTCACATCACTTTTCCACTGTTGCTGTCTGTAAAGGTTAAAGCTGGTTGCAGCCTGTGAAACGCCTCTGTTTGAACATGCAACCCCTTTTCATTTTATTATCTTGGCATATTGTGAAGTCATTCTGAGCTTTCGCAGAAAAAAAGGAACTAATACCAGTAGAGGCAGATGTGACAGTACTTTTTCTATTCATTTTATTGGCTCTGTTGATGTAAATACTGTATATTCGGACAAGATGTCCTCTAGATTTGTCCTCTCCATTTCAGATATGAGATTAGTGAATCTTTCCACTCCATCATCGCAGATAGAACCACTGTAAAGTTTATTCAGTGCTCAGCTATGTTGTATATCACTGTTAGTGGAATTTTACAGTGTTGGCTGCTCGTCACTCATCTTCTAAGCTTGAATTCCCCTTTGTGTCTGCATGAAGTGGCAGTGTGCTGGGGCAGTGGTGATCTATTCCCAGTTTTTTAACATCACCACTGATAAAGTTACTCCAGCAGCAACGGCATCGCGAGCCATCGATGAATTTTGTGCATGGCAAGCTAGAAATAAATAAGAGATGGTATCAAAAGGACAAGCAGAAGAAGTGCTTTGCTTCAGAGCGAAGGCAGGGAAGAGCTGACTTGGCAATTCTGCAAACCACAGGCCTGACATGAGCCATCCATATAGTGCAGATGTATGGATTGTAAGGTGTAAGTGGATAATTTGTAATGAGGTTTTTGTTTTGCATATTGCAGTCGTCACTCAGAAACGACATGATCTCTGCAGTAATTTGACATTTCAGTGTCGGTTTATTTATATCTCGTAATGTGTATCTGAAATTGCAACAGAATCAAAAGTAGTTGTAACTTTCCTTTTCCGCCTGAAGTGTCTGCAGTGTATTTGTATTGTTCATGTTGTTGTTGTTGGGGGCGGGTCGTGCGTACAGTGCCATCACTGCTGGCTGACAGATGTAAATCAGTCTGACACCCTCGCTCAGGGACTTGTTTGCAATATTTTGACACCGGTTTTCACACCCTCAGTGGCAACAACAAACTGAAACCTTGAATAACTTTTTGTCACCAAGGGCAAGGGTACAGACAGCGCGCTCAGGCTCGGGCCGCAGTGAAGATAATAAAAGTGACAGAGCTACTGATCGTAAAATCAGGATGATTCTGCTACAGCGAGCATTAGCCTTGGCCTCCAGAACAGTGCCCGAGACTTGTCGGCCGATGCGGTGCCATACGTTTTTGAACCAGATTTGTAATCTCAGACTGCGTGTGAATGCTCACAGGGCTTGTGGATGCATCTCGATGCACCTGGTCGGTGGCATTGCACTGAAAGGGAACCACGCTGAAGGAAAGGTGAATGTCGCAGGGGCCGGAGGGCTGGCGCATTGAGAGGGAAGCAGTTGAGCAAATGAATGAGGCCACACTGAAATGCAGTGTTGCTCAATAGATTGATGAAGTAGTCTAAAATCTGTCAGTCATTCAGTCATTTGCATGATTTTCCTTTAAAAATTGGGGTAAAAAAACATAATTAGTTTCAAGGGCTCACCAGCTTTGTTGGTTTTGTTTGTAAAACCTGCAGAAATGTGGTTGTGTACGCCAGGTTCAGTGTGAGGCTCCGGTAACAGGAGCCTCCCCAGTGTGTCTGCTCATGTGACGCCTCCTCCTCGGACCCGGCCAGCGTTTCCTCCTGACACCGGCGCTCAGAGCAGTTGTGGAGCAGCAGACGCTCCAAGATGAAACTCAAGTAATTCCACTAATGACTCATGGGCTGCTGACTGAGCCGAGTTGAAGCAGGAGCTGGAACAGAAGGAGGAGAGGAGAGGAGAGGAGAGGGGATGGGGTGGGAGGGGGTGTAATGGAAAGCCCACAAAAGATGCAGGCATTTGTCTCTGGCTGCACTTCCAAAATGATGGGGTGTAAGAAGTAAGATTTTCTTAATGTGAATCTTGGAGTCTGGGAATCTTTTTTTTCTTTTTTTGAAGACTGAGGAGGACACAGGCTGTGTCTTAATCAGCAAATGCTACATATTTGAAAAATTCCCGTCTTCTTGGAAATTTGATTTGCCATGCAGGCAATGTTTGTGAGGAATGGGAGAAAAGTCATCAAGGTGTTGATGATGATCTGTTCTTACAAACGTCTGTGCTCACTGCAGTAACCCATGTTACACCTGGGAAGAAACGCTCATCAGATCCACCTCCATCTGAACCAAAAAGGGGGTGGAAAAAACTGAAAGGGAGAAAACAAAGGGGAGATGATGAGTTTTAAACCAAGACCTGAACGAAATGAAGCAGAACAAATTGAAGAAAACTGCACCGAGGTTGGAGGTGGCAGAGAAATAAAATAATAATAATAATAATAGAGAGAGATTGGTTGAGGGTTTGGGGAGGACGAGTGGAGGGAGGGGACACAGCAGAGCAGACTGCGGGAGGAGAGGAAGGAGAACACATGGTGAAAGAGGGGCAAGGAGAAGGAGAGATGAAAGTGGCTGGCAAGCAGAGATGAAGCGAGGACGGAGGGGGGTCTTTGGGATGTTAGATGGCGAGATGAAAGATGTGGAATCGTGTTTGGGGAGGTTGAAATGGGAGCAGAGAGAATCAGGAGCTGAAAGTGGGAAAGGAGGGAGCGTCAGCCTGTGTTCAATGCACACATCAGTTACCACCACGTCTGCCATGCTCTCCATCTATCGCTGTCAGGTTTGGACATGCAGATGTGTGTACTTACTGTACTGACAGCAACCCACTGTCAAGAGATGGTGTAGCCCCTAAGTATTTACCCCAATGCATATTACAGGCTTACTTTACAGTCTGTGAGTCCACACCGCTTTGCAGAAACCTCCCGAGACTGTGCAGATAGCTTTGTCTGGCTGCATCATTAGCTTTATACCCCAAACACGCAGTGTGAAGTGGCGAGGCCGGCATTCACTCAGACCTACAGTCCACACTGATGCTTCTCTGACAGACAGGATTAGATCAGTCTTCAGCACCAAGGTCTGTCACATGGCAAGCTTTCCAGCAGGGGAAAAGAGGAGGGGGGGGCTATCCTGACCAATCTGACCTGAGCTTGTGCCAAAATTATAATAGGCCTTGAAACAAGAGCATTAATATTAAACATATTAAAACATTTAAAGCCCCATTGTGTAATATGTGAGAAAGTGGCACTAAATCATTGAATGCCTGGGAAGTTTTAGACTAACTAATAAATAGTTCAGAGTAACTCTTTGGACTTGGATAAATCGCATAGACACAAAGTGATCAACAAATGTTGGTTTAAATCTGCTGGCTGTGTGAAAAGTGTCTTTGTTGCAGGTTAATGATGGATTCACAGAATGAGACAGACAGAATGAGACAGAATGATGGATTGTGTTGCCCTTGTGGTTTGCAAAGCTTTTGAAACTGACTTTGAGTTGGTAATAAATGGAATACTCTCTGGACAAAGTCCCTTTGTTCATGGGAAGAGACGTGCAGCGTACGTGCCAGAGACGGTCTGAGGCCAGGTGAAACTGACCGGCAGGACACATCCCTGCCACATCCCTTCACTCAATCCCTCTCGCTGCAGGTTTGTCAGCCAGCGGGATGTTGGCCTATCCTTGATCCAGAGGAAAGTCTGCAGGGGTGCGGGCAGGGATTGCAGGTTCACTGCTGATTAATGGGGCAGAGCTTAATGGGGCCTGGCGGAGGTCAGGAGACAGTGGGAATGCACAGACACGGACAAACACTCAAGTCCTCAGAGCTGAAGTCTGTCGTTTGTCAACTGGAAATGGGCAAATTCTTCTTCAGCTCTCGATTTAGTCAGAAAGTGTAATGGAATATATGTTAATCTGAAATACTCGGATTCAGATTAAATGCTACCTTTCCCATGCAAAGAGTCCCTTCAACACTAATTGGGCATCGCTGAAACTGTCCTTGTGACCTCCGTTGAAAGCGTAACCTCGAGAAGGATTCCTCCATTCTGATTCTGTGTATTTATCCCCGACAGTAGGTTCCTAATGATGCTTAAGTTGCTCCCTCGCAGAGGCCAGCAGGGTGTACCACTTACTACGCTATCATCTTCGAGTGTGTGCGTGCATGTCTCTGTGTGACACCGAATTCACTGTTGTGAATCACACGATGCATGCGAGAAATACAAATCTCCAGACAGACACTCGGCTCACTGACTGCAGAGTGCAGCAAGACAGGCACCGACATCACTTCATATCCAATCCCATCAGGACTCCAACTCCATCAACTTTTAATGGTTCTTTTAAAACGACATGAAACTTTTAACTGTGTCAGTGCCTGCGTCTCATTAGTGTGTAAGTAGTTGGTAACAAATTGAAAATGCACCTGACAAGATAAATGGTTTCTGGAACTGTAGCTATACTGGGACAGAATCACTCCGGAGAAATGAATATAGGATCAAGTGGTCAACCATTAAGTGTGAGGACACTTTTATGGGGCTTCTTTGGACATAATTTGGAGGTAAAAAAAAAAGCAAAGTCAATGCTGACAGCCAGTCCACAGAGGAAACGGCAGGAAAAGAGGCCGTTTCCACCTTAATCATTTATGGTGTTTCCATTCAGTTCTACTGAAAGGTCTTCACGACGTTCCTCAGAGTTCAGCTACTGTGAACCAGACCGTAACACAGAGACGCATAGTTTCCAAACTGTCCAAACACTGAGACTGCGTTATCTGCTTTAGTTGTTTGCTTAAATGACATTAGTGGAGGGATGCGTCTCCGTGCCTCGTTTTCATTTACGTCCAGGTAACTCATTAAAGCCGAGGATGGAGAGTTGTCTGGAGGCTTATGACAGGAGCAGTTTGTGGGTGTGTGTTTCCGTTTCTCGAGGGGAAAAAGGCACCGATTGCTGCCAGTCATGCACATCACAACACACAACACCCTCCCCACAATGTGCTGCTGGGCATTCCTGAATCCTGGTGCTGATGGTGTCCTGGGAAATAAGTCGCTGTCTCTGCAACAGGAAACTGCAAATGCAGTCAACAAGTGCCAGTCCAAAGTGAAATCACCAGCAGAGCTAATGCTAGGGCTAAAGCTAACAATCTTTCTAGATGGACATGGTTCGATTCGTTTCCAGTAAAAGGTTTTCCATATTAATTATAACTGTGGGATTCTTCAACTTGTTTTTTAACCAACTTCTTTCTTTTCTTAAGTCTGGCATTTTCAGGAGGAGTAAGCGACGAACAACACTCGAGGTATTTATTTGTTTTTGTTTTGTCCAACGTCATTCATCGTTTCCATCGTTACAAACTCAGACATTACTCATCACAACCACCATCATTCACCACTTCAGTATAGTTTTCACGCCATTGCCTCGTTAGGAGTTAGTCATGTCACAAATATGATGCAAGTCGAATGTTATGAGGAGTGTTTTGGACCAGAGGTCTGCTGCCTCAGAGTGATGGGAAAGGCTTCTTTCTATCAAGACACAGTTCTGAAAGAGTGTTTTTACTTGTCAGTTTCCTCAGTGGCTCTTGACCAATGGCAGATATAAATGAATGAACTGGAATGAGGATATGAGGATGTAGAAATGTGCACCTGGCAACCTCTCCACCACAACTGCTCAATCTCCTCCTGCTTCATGGAAACAAGTAGGACGGCTGAGGCCGCGTTTACACCTAATCCAATTCTAGCCAGTGACTGGCAGAAGCTGTCATACCAATGAGGACGCATGGGTTGCTTCATGTTGAGTCCCATTCACTGGCCTGTTTCTAAGCTACAGCATCAGGCTCAGTTTTCAGCCTTTCAAAATAATAGTCTTCCATAATGACCTGCTGGTTCAGTGGAGGTTAGTAAACATCACTGTAAACAACACAACAGCTTCTCCAGCTACAGCCACTGAAACTGCACATTTTCATTGTTTAAAAATATATTTACTGGCTCCAAAACAGTCTGATTGTCCCCATTCATAACCATCATAACTCTTAAAATTGGTTAACACTTTTGTATTTCTGAGTTGTAGCCCTGACAAGTCCTGTCAGAAATCTCTATTTACATGTGTGTCAATGGGAAGAGGAGCTCGCTCTGGTCCTTTGGTCCTTGTAGCTCTGCTTTTACTTTTTAATGTCTTTGGCCCAGTGCGTCTGTCGTCTTTGTCCCTCCTGCAGGGAGGTCAGAGTCGACATCGAGCCACAGGGCTCTGCTCTTGAAATGTGATGGGATTCAGTCCCCCTCTCAAGGACACTTGAGCGTATAACTGCGGGTCGAAGAGTAAAATTATTATTACGGGGTCGCTTGTACGACCACAGGCCCACACTGCTCCCAGCTGAGAGGAGAGTCGCTGCAGGACTTACTTCTATCACTTACATCTTGGTAAAAGTAATAATGGTGATGGTGCTCAGCCTCAGCCAAAAACTGGGGAGCTCACAATTTTTGGAGATTGCAGATAACCACAGTTTTGTAGATGATGAATAGGTTGTTGAGGAAGCCTGCCCATAACGGTGATTTATGGCCCTGGAGAAAACATCTTATTTGAAGCAAGACATTAGCTATCCTCTCTCGCTGTAAAGACGAGCTCTTCAAATGATGGTCATTATTGTGTTCCCTGAACAGTGTCAGTATCAAATGGATCCTAAGAAATCTCTCCTCTTGGAAATGTTCAGATTAGCAGCCTTTATGGTCAAATCAACCTTCTCAGCTTCTGTTTGATGGGACTGCCCTGCAGAATTACTGTTATTGAACGGTTGAGATGACGTGTCAATCTGTCCGGCTCCAGCGTGGATGCTTAACTGTACATTGGGAAGATTGGTGCTCATACTGACTTTAGCTTGGAGGCTATTGTTGTATTTTCTTATTCTTTCTTATTGAATTATTTATAATATAATTTATGCAGAAGTGCTTCAACTCTCTTTGGTCTAAACTGGTCCTTAAAACAAGTACGAATCGTAAGCTTCTAGTTGTACCAGAGGTTTTGTCAGTCGGTAATTATATTGTCACAATCAATGGAATAATTGAGGTGTAATAGGAAGCTCGTAAATCCAGTGCTCTCACTCCACCCGTGTGACACGGAGGTGCAGAGGTCCATGGTGAAGTGGGCTCTTATCTGATGGGCTGAGGCGTGTAGGCATTGACCCCGCAGTGACACGCCAGCCCGTTTCATCACACTCCAGCTCTGTTCATTTCTCTTTTCTTTCTTTTCCCCCGTCTCTCTGATGTAATGGAGCTCGGCTGGCAGCCCTGAACATGCAGGCTGACACGATGCGAGCTCTGACGGCTTGACTTGTTGTTACGTCCCTGTCTCGTATTTTCCAACACTTTCTGTTTTTAAACATTGTTGTAGACATTTTACCCAGTTCTCCATCTCTCCTCATTTCTCTCAGCCCGTCTCTTCCAGGCCGGGCTGCCGTCTCTTGTCAGCTTAGCAGATAAGTTCCTAATGATTTATTGACGATGGTGTGGCTTTTTCTTCAAAAGGGAGACATCACAGCCGTCCCAAAAAATCTTTATCTGAGTTTTTTCTTTCCTGCTTTCATGAATGCGGTGTTCAAGTGTTGCCGCTGTTTCAACAGCAGTGTCAACAGCGACGTGCTGTGTTACTGTCACTTTGTTATTTTGCAGGATGACTTTCTTCCCACCTCTCTGTTTGTCGAGACTGAATCCAAATGCCACTCATTGTATAAAAATGGCACAATCTGCCTGAGAGAGCGCGTATGACAGCATTGGATTTGTTGGCGGAGCTGCAGGCACCAAACATGCAGCACACAGCTCTGGAACCTAGCAGTAACTAACAGTACTTAGAACGGCCCACGTGACGATCTCTGTCTCTCAACTAATGAAATTAACCTCGGTGGCAACCGAATTGACAAGTTGTTTATGCACTTCACTTTAGCTAATGATGATTAGCACAATAGTTCAGGGAGTGTGTGTGTGTGTGTGTGTGTGTGTGTGTGTGTGTGTGTGTGTGTGTGTGTGTGTGTGTGTGTGTGTGTGTGTGTGTGTGTGTGTGTGTGTGTGTGTGTGTGTGTGTGTGTGTGTGTGTGTGTGTGTGTGTGTGTGTGTGTGTGTGTGTGTGTGTGTGTGTGTGTGTGTGTGTGTGTGTGTGTGTGTGTGTGTGTGTGTGACTTGCTTCAGTACCTAAATCATCACATATGTGCACAACGCTCCCCATGGATGCATGGAAGAGAAGAGTTTGTGGGTCGTGGGTTTTCACCGGCTTAATTGTATGCGCATGCATTCCAACATACTCTAGTAGGCTCTGATTGGAATGTATGGGGTCAAATCACACAGACCCTATTTACACCCGGCATTTACATGCATCTTCAGGACCACTTTTTTCATTGCATTATTTAGGTTTTCACACGTCTAGGGCTGATGGAAGTGAATCTGTTGGAACACCCTAGGTGATGTGTCCGAGGTGGTTTTGAAGAAGCGGGGCTTCTTCAGATTTCTGGTCTCATGTTTGGAATGTATTCCTAATCCAGGGAAGGATCCTAATCCCAGAAACCATCTGCTGGCAGCTCATCTCAGCCTCTCACTATCTGCTCTGTATCCATGTGCTCTCTTGATTAGCCTTATCTCATGTCTCATTTACTTTCTTCACACGCTCTTATCTCTATCTTCTCATCTCCGTCCTTTTTTTGGTGGCTCTCTCTTTCTTGCACACACGCGCACACACGCGCACACACACATGCACACACACGCGCGCGCACACACACACACACACACACACACACACACACACACACACACACACACACACACACACACACACACACACACACACACACACACACATACATACACACTATCTTGTTTACTTTCTCCACATTCTCCAATTACAGTTATCGCTACAAGTTATCACTGCTCCTCTGTCGTTCCACTTCTTTCTCGTGCTTTTCTTCCTCCTCCCTCCATCACACACACATGCACGTGCCCCGTGCACCCACTCCATTTCCACTTTGTGCTGTTCTGTCTACAGCGATCTCCACTACCTCCTTCCTAAGACTATTTTTAACAAACCTCCTCTGAGTCACTGAATACTCCACTTTTTGTTTTCCCCCTCTCCTTGACTCCCACCACGCCCACTCCTCTGCTCTCCCATTCAACCTCCCCCACAGGTCGGCCTCGCCCCCAAACACTAGAGAGTGAGTCAGGCCAGCTTCATTTGCTGGATTACTAAAAACTGCCCAGGGATTGTTTTTCACTGAAATTACTCAGGACTGAGGTGATAAAGATACGGTTTAGTGATTTATTGTGGGACGGTCGAGTGCAGGAAGCTGCATGTGGGCAGCCAGTGGCATCACTGTAATACTGCAAAGCATCAATGAACAGTGAGGGTAATGCCTTTGTTATACGTCCAAGAAGTTCCTGAGAAATGTTGATCTATTTGGAAATAGTTTATCTGGTTTTCTTTATTATCTGGTGTGGCCCATAACGTCTTCCATGGATGATTTTAGTTTGGAATCGTTTTCAAGGTTAAGGCAAAGAAATGCATAAAAATCATTGAAATATGAGAAAATAGTGAAATTAAACTGCTGTCTTCTCAGACTGTCTGAGAAGACAGCAGTCACCATTAAACGGTGACTTAAAGACAACATTATCCATATATATTGAATGCATAAAGGGTCGTGTTGGAGTTCAATCCTCTCAGCTTCACTGGCTGCAAAATAAATGACGTGTTCAGTTAATTCATGTGATTTATTAGGACACGGCTGAGAGCTGTGTGTCTTCTGTCTTTTAGTATTTCAGATTAAGATGCATCTAAATAAGGGGAGCAACAAGCACACCAGGGCTCAAATGTTTTCAGTTTTATGGTCGGTCATCCTTGATTTACTCATATGCCTCATCAGCCGCAATGTCATCCAACTCATCACTTTTCAAACCGCAGACGAGGATGGAAAATGTCAGATGTGTCACTTGATGAAAAAGCTTTGCCAAAATTGCGTCTTCTTCCTCTCCAAAAGCTGAGCGCTCGCCTCTACACCCTGGAGAACGAAGCGTGAGACGTTTGTCCCTGGGTGCGCCCTGCTAATGACAGGTTCTCCGAGCCTGGCTCGACAGGCGTTTGTCACTTACGGCGGAGTATTGTTTGAACGTGAAAGCTGCAGAATAATTGTCTGTTTGTGAGACAGCCAGGCATACACACCCTGACTGGCTAGTCGTTGAGCGTGTCAGCTCCCAGGGCTCCGCTGGCAGGTAAATGACACTAGATTGGAGGCTGTTTTCTCTCTTTAGGAATTATTCCAGCTGGTAAAGCGCTTAAAGTGGAACTGAGCGGCGAGGCCAGCCAGCAAAGTGCCCGAGCCATTTTCTCCTCCTCGCCTCTGTCTTGTTTGAATGACCGGGCCCCATGTCAGACCATCCAAACCCTCATGATCCTGCACTTGTTTCCATCTGCTCTTTCTGCTCTCCCTGCTCATCCCTGTCTTACTAATTGTCTAGCACAGATGACTCAGTGCGTGTGTGTGTTTGTTTGCATCAGCCTCTGCATTTCCCTGGGATGTGTCTGTCTGTTCTGACAGGAGGAGGTGGAGGCCGAGAACAGAAGGAACACGAGGACCAAAATGACGCCAAAGCTGACCCCACACCAAGAGGAGGTGACACACACACACACACACACACACACACACACGGGGGCAGACGCATGCATAACCATGAACATGTGCTCTGATGGAACATACATGCTTCTAGATGATTAATTCATCAATAACCCTCCTCGGTGTAGCACATCCTATGACTGGAGAGCTCTGATACATGTTAGTGGGAGGCATCAAACCGTCCCGCTCTCAAAAGGAGGCCGTTTTGATTCTCCGTTCAGTTCTGTTTTTTTTTCCTCCTAAGGCCCGACGGTATTTCTGAATCATAATGTTCCATCTTCTAAATTATTCAGGTCTCTTACTTGGGCGCTCCAGTCGACTTTAACATGTACAAAATGTGTTTTGTTTTCTTTTTTTTTTTTGTCTTAAAATGTTTCACGCAGTCTTTCAAAAGTTAAGAGAAGTTGAAGTTTAAAAGTTTTGACAAAAGATAAGAAAAAAAGAAGCCAGTAGCCAGTGTTTCCAGCAATGTTTTGCATAGGAACAGGAAGTCACAAGCTGGTCATGTGACATGACATGTGGTGAGCTAGAACTGGTCCTTTAATAGCTACGGCTCCACTGACCGAGGCTCCCTGTCTCCTGTGATCAGCTCTCCTCCTCAGCAGGCCGCCACAACTCTCCCAGCAGCCTGCAGAGCAAGAAGGAGGCCACGCTGCAGAAGATCGGCGACTTCCTGCAGAGCTCGCCCACGCTGCTGGGCTCCAAAGGTCAGTGGGTCAGTGTGTGACGGCTGGACGCAGAGACCCCCCCCCCCCCTCCCGACTGCGTCCAGGAGCAGATTACATATCGATTCCAACACGTCGGCTTTGATGAGACAGCAGAATGACACACTGATGGAGGATGAAGGTTTTTCATCTGGAATAAAAGGCCCCACACACACACACACACACACACACACACACACACACACACACACACACACACACACCACTCTAGCTGATGACGCTGCTGAACCGCACCAAACTTTTCAATTACTTCAGAATAAGAACGTATGAGATTAATTTCACTTTGGCAGCATAAAAGTGAGGCAGACCAGATCAAAGAGCACACTCTATCACATAACGTGTGGAAATGCAGCCATTTGTGTTTTGGGGGCCCTATTCGCACAAAGCAAGATAAAAAAGAACAAAGAAAAAAGATGAAAACAGATTGAGAACACCGGAGTAAGGCTGATTTTCATAGTCGATCAATCTGTCGATTACTTTCATGATCAATCAGTTAGTTGTCTGGTTTATGCATGTTTCACAAAGGCCAAAAAAAAGCCTTTAAATGCTTTTTTTTCATCCTCACCTCAAAGAATTGAATTTCCTTTCACAGAGATGAGAAGAATCAGAATCAATTACTAGTTGCCATTTACTTTATTATTCCATTATGCGATTGCTTTGTGCATCTCTGTGCTTTAGATAGAAGCGCATGCACAATAATAATTACAATAGGAGAAACGTGTTCACCTTGATCCAGGGAGATGAAACGATAATGAAGACGACTTCAAGACAGAAAAGCAAAGTGCGTCGCCTTCCCCTTGACCGGGGATTCACTGGTGCAGCTCTGGACCTCCAGGCGGGCTCGGATACCTCGGAGCGCAGCCACGCTGCTGGTCAATGTCACTGGTGGGCGAGGACAGCTGCAGGCGACCAGCCCTACACGGCCGCTTCTAATGCAGAGTGAAGGCAGAAAGCCCAGGAAAAGGTCACTGTCTGAGGAACTGTGTTCAGTACGACCCTCCTCTCTTTCCTTCCTGTGAAAGTAGTCAATCAGCATCGATCCGTTGAACACGGATACGTGGTGTGTCTTAATCCTGGGCACCACAGAGGAGCAAAAACACAGCACAACGTCTGTGTGAAAACCATCAGGCGACAGGTAAAGTCGTTGGAGAGAGCCGCGTAACGCACTCCGGCCCTTTTTCATCTCGCAGAGCTCAAGATGTTGCATTTTAAATAAGCTGCAGTTTATCTCAAGGCATCTGTGAAAGAAAAACACAGCAGCCTGAGACTGGAGCAATCAGGGCCTTAATGATTAAAGTCTCCATCAGTCGATCAGTATCTCTGGCCTCAACAGGAGGCGCTTTACTGATGCAACACGTCTGACATACTGAGATCACCATCAAAAAGAGGACCAAGGTATCTGGCCCGGAGCTCCGCATAACCCATCTGCCCACACGTGCATAGTTACACCGAAAAGCTGGCTTTATACGCTCATTTCAGCTTCCCACCCCCGCTGCTCCTTCATCTCATACCCTCCTCACCTCCACTCATTCTCCCGGGGGAGTCCAGGATCCCCAGACCAGCTCCTGGGTCCAGGTTGGTAGACCAGCCCAGACAGCCTGGTTCCTGCTGGAGTGGCCTGGTCCAAGGCTAGCGCAGGTTCAGAGGAAGCGAGGGGGCAAGGGCAGCGAGTTGGGGGACGCTAATGATGGCTTAGAGGAGGGAGATTAGACGAGGAACATGTTGGAAGCATCCCGTCTCTGTGTGTCTGTCCTCTGGGACGCTTTCACTCGGTCAATTAATTGTTGCCCGCGGGCGGTCTCCAACGCAAGGTTGCTGTCACACTCGCTGTCCCATCCTCCCTCTGCTGTCCTCCTCACCATCCACCTCTCCTCCATCACCATCTTCATCTCCCCTGGCCTCACTGTTCAATCATTTAGCTTCTGTCATTTCACCTCCTCCTCTAACCACTCGCTTTTTAATCCTCATTCAGCAGTCTCTCCATTCTCTCCTTCACTGTCCCTCTGTCACTCCTCCTGTCCTATCCCTTCTTCATCATCTTTACATGCATCTCTCTTCCTCCTTCACTACAGTGTGTTTGGGTCTTGTGTTGTTTCCTTTTTCAGATGGTGACATTTTGAATATGATTATACTGTACACTATATACTGTATACTGGAGATTTATGGGTGTGATGTTGGTTGGTTTGAGAGAAGATGATGCAGAGGAGAGAGAGAGATGCAAGGACCCCTGAAGAGAACAGCCAAAACAAAAATAATAGTTTCATTATGATGGAACAAAACAGCCACACAATATATTTTGCTTAGTTTTATTTTCCCCGTATTTAGTCTTTAAGCCCAAACCTAGCTGTGGATGGATGAAGTTGCCAGATAGAGATGATCCTGGCAGCCTGCTGCCCCCCTGGGTTTCTGACGCCTGGATCAAACTCAGGCGAACTCGTCCGGGTCCGTTCAGAACGGATCGACCCTCTCGTCTCTCAGGGCTTCTTTGACATGACTGTGGAGGAGGTGCACAGCTCTGCCCACGGTGACTGCAGAGAGAGAGTGTGTGTGTGTGTGTGTATGTGCGTGCGTGCGTGCGTGTGAGCGAGCATTTAAAATCTCATAGTGACAACGGCAGACGAGGAATCAGACAGGTGTGGGCAGAGCTTAAGTGTGCTGGAAGGAGCCCGGCTGCTCCCTGTCCCCGTACTCTAAGCCCGAATACGCCTTTTCATTCTCCAGCCCCCGAGGATGGCAGCTCCTGCTTTATAGTGCGTTCTGTTTTTAGCAGTAAACTTCAGGATTGCATCAAAGCCCGGGTATTAACAGTGTCCCTGAGCAAAGCCAAGAGTGGAACCATTTTCACCCCCAGCCCCGTCCGAGCGTCCGCCTCACAGGCCACTCAGACACTTGCTGGCAGTAATTAAACTAATGCCTCAGTGACTCCGACTCTGACAGCAGGTAGCTCTAGTCGTCCCAGT
Organism: Karalla daura; assembly: GCA_029224185.1. Lineage (NCBI taxonomy): Eukaryota > Metazoa > Chordata > Actinopteri > Chaetodontiformes > Leiognathidae > Karalla > Karalla daura. Next base: position 20,667,706 of record CM055200.1, on the reverse strand, counting down.
AACGTGAAACCGTTGCTTGTTCCTGCAGCCAAGAAGATGATGAGTCTGGTGAGCGGCCGTGGAGATGTGGACTCGCTGGCCTCCTCTTCGTCCTCCTCCTCCCTCAGCATGAGGCCCAAGAAGAACAAAAGGAAGCTCTTCAGGCCAGAAATCTCCTCCCCGATGGACATGCCTCCGCACCCGGTAAGACCCTGGCACAAATCCGAAGCACATTGTCCTGAAGCTCCCAAAGCAGCGTGCCAGGCCGTCATAGACTGTGAATTCAGCGCCTCAGCTCTTTGTTTTGACAGTATAACTGCTCCATTTAATTTAAGCTGGAATGCTGAAAACAAGGCGTGCATCATTTTGGTGCATGCTTCCTTTTCAAAACTTTAGATCAAGTACTTCTCATTGAAACGGGACATTTTCAAAGTTAATATTATCTGATAAACATATTTCTAAACATATGTCTGACCTAAAGCTCGCCTCAGAGGTGCCTCTACAGTGACCTGCAGATGTTTTCCTAAGCTGCAGCCTCCACTTTAGACTGGTATCCGAGGTGCTCGGACCCGTCTCCCTGTGATGCCATCACTCATCAAAGCTGCATCAGGAGGCAGAGCGTTGTTAGCTTCGCCACCTCTGCATGCAACACACTCTGTGTAATTTATGTGCTGCACTTATTTCATCACAGCTCTGTCTGAGTCGTCACTAAATTTTGCTGCCATTAACTGTCACATAATTCCCTCTCCTTCCACTGAGGGCGAGACACACGCACACACACACACACACACACACACACGCACACACACAGAGAAGAGCCCCGTGGAGTAAAGATAACTCAAGCTGACAACAGCCCATCATGTTAATGTAACTACAGTAACGGAGTCCCAACAGTGACCCTGTTCATGTCTTGTGTACAGGATCTGTGTGTTCTGGTCAGGGTGTGTTGTTTAGAGGGATAAACCCATCCTTAGTTTCCTTTGAGCTGCTGTAGCTCCTTGAAGACCCTCGCAGACCTTCCCTTGATGCCTTTGGCACGCATCATCTCCCGTCTTGTTGGCTTCGCTCCATTTGGTTTCCTGGTCTTCTGACTTGCTGGATTCACACTGCAGCTCTTGGGCTTCTCCCGGGTTTCCTCCTGAGTCGAGGTTTCACCTCAGTGAAGTCTGTTATTGTTTTCTGACACTCATCCACTGATCCACCAAGGTTGTAAGTCGTGGCAACTGAACGTGCAGATTCTTGATGTTTCACCTTCATCCAAGAGGCTTCTTCCTCAGGTCAGCTGGACGAGGTTTTATACTTGTTATATCGGTTTCCCTACTTCCCTTCACAGCCTTAGTAAATGAGCAGCTTTAACCTTTTCACATTCAACTGGAAATTAGAAATAATGAGCACTTTCAAAGCGGCTTGTTAACATTAAGCTAATGAGTTAGAATCATTGTGGGCTGATTAAAATTTGGCTGTCATGTTATGCAGTCTCCTGGATTGGATGGGATTCAACGGTCTGGGTCTGGGTCTGGGTCTGGGTCTCTGAGTCTGAGTCTCTGGGTCTGGGTCTGAGTCTGAGTCTGAGTCTCTGAGTCTGAGTCTCTGAGTCTGAGTCTCTGAGTCTGAGTCTCTGAGTCTGAGTCTCTGAGTCTGAGTCTCTGAGTCTGAGTCTCTGAGTCTGAGTCTCTGAGTCTGAGTCTCTGAGTCTGAGTCTCTGAGTCTGAGTCTCTGAGTCTGAGTCTCTGAGTCTGAGTCTCTGAGTCTGAGTCTCTGAGTCTGAGTCTCTGAGTCTGAGTCTCTGAGTCTGAGTCTCTGAGTCTGAGTCTCTGAGTCTGAGTCTCTGAGTCTGAGTCTCTGAGTCTGAGTCTCTGAGTCTGAGTCTCTGAGTCTGAGTCTCTGAGTCTGAGTCTCTGAGTCTGAGTCTCTGAGTCTGGGTCTAGCCTGTGGTCCACTGGAGCTCTAATGGCTCTGAACAACATCCAGGTTCTCACAGCAGTTCTGCTAATGTCCTTGAGGATCTGCCACACGTCTCGCTGCCTCGGCTCCACAACTGCTCGGACAAATGAGAATCTCTCACCTGAAGACTGTCCTTTCTTGTCATCTGACGACAGGTTTCATCCTCATATTTGCACAGGCTGCTGAGGTTTGTGACGGCTTGCATCACTCAACTGAGAAGCGAGAAAAATTCAAATTGATCCACTTACTTCACTCAACGAAGTGTTCAGTTTTAATAAGGTTGATAAGCGCCTCTAGGAGAGCTTCATGACATTGATTTGTGGCTAAAAGATGGCGTCTGTCCCGCTCATTAAAGCTCTTCTGTTATTTTAACACTTTGCTCCTCTTCTCACTTCAGATCATCAGCAGAGAGCCGGAGGAAAAAGAGAGCGACCACCAAGTCATCAAGTGGCGCCTTCGCTCCAGGATGGCCAAGTAAAGGAAGCTGTGAGCCTCCCTGAAGTTGCGTCTCTATCTTCCCTGTTACGCCTTGTGTCGTGTTCTTCCTCGACGTGGTCTTCAATAATGGGAGCGTTCAGACGCTGACGAGCAACGCAGCGTCTTACGATGTCCTGACAATCCCAGCGCCAGTGTTTTCTGAGGGATTCTTATTTCAAGTGAAAACACGCTTTGTTTCATTGTTCCGTTTTGTACTGTTCAAATAGCTATTTAGAATAGCAGAAGAAGAAGAAAAAATCACTAATACACAGCTTAGTTGTGTGGACAGTCGGACGCAGGGTTAGAGGAGGTGTGTGTGTGTGTGTGTGTGTGTGTGTGTGTGTGTGTGTGTGTGTGTGTGTGTGTGTGTGTGTGTGTGTGTGTGTGTGTGTGTGTGTGTGTGTGTGTGTGTGTGTGTGTGTGTGTGTGTGTGTGTGTGTCAGACAGCACCTGGGGAATGAGGGGAGCGCTGGTCTCTCGGGGAGCGCCTCGTCTTTCTGACCCACAAACAAAGTGCTGAATCACCTTTCCATGGACGTCTAGCTCGACCCGCTGTTTGCTCTAATAACTCCACTCACTGCCTCTATGTCGCCCATAGTGAGCACTCTAAACGTATATCCTCTCGGTAAACTTTGTAGACGGATGCTGTTTTGTTTTTTTATATATTGTGCAATTTTATAGAAAGTTCTGGAGTGTATTTTTGACTTGGCACGTGTCGGCTGCAACAGTTCAAAGTGTCGTTTTTTTAGGTTTTTTTTTCCCAATCACTGCAGTTTTGGGAGAAGCGCAGGCGTCTGTCTGTGCTCCGTGGCTGCGGGTTCCCTGACACGCTGTACAGAAGGCGATGCCGACACAGCTGCTGCTGTGAAAACGCCTGAATGAGTGTTTCGCCTCGTTCCGAGCGACTTCGCCCCTCCAGCTTCCCACGTTTATACTCTCCTGCTGCACTTTATTTCCTCACACCAACTAATGTCAAAAAAAAAAGGAACAGAAGTACACTACTACTACACCAGGTCACGTCTCGTAACCGTTTCACTGTGGATTCACTTTGAACCCACTCACGTTGTTGTCCCATCCCAGTCCCAGTTCACCACTTCCTGACTGGACTGGACTGGACTGGTTGAAACTGGGCCATCGGCTCCGTTGTTCCTCTCCAGATGAAGATTCCTGAGACGTGTTTCTCATCTCATTCCGATTGTGCACTTTTCTGTACATTCATGTTCTTGCCGTATTATGTGCATTCATACCTATCCTTTCATACTGTCGTTATCAGCCATTTACAAATTAAAAAACACAAAACGTTTGCTCTGTGTGTCGTCTCTGAATGCTTTCATCACTTCCTAATGTTGAATAATGAAAACCTGTAGCGGTTTGTATCTCACCCGCTTTGTTTTTTGTCATACACCTGCATGATGGACTACATACGTGATGGACTTGTTCAATAGTTATATATAGTTGGTCATAGTTATATAAAGGCTTCAAACCTGGAATAGAAAACATAATTTTCCTGTACTGGAAAAGTAAGTGCACCCCAAAAGCCTTTTTGGTTGATTTAAAATGTACACATTTTGCAAAAACATGTTGATGGTATATCAATGTTTAAGTTAATTGTAACAAAAACAAAACAGTTAGTGCCTGTTGTTTGACATTTCATCTTTTACATAGTTTTATTCCCATATTTCACGTTAATGTTAATGTTTTAATCCAGAGGTGGTGTCTAGTCGAGGAAACTGCCAAATGCCAAACCACAGAAAAGTGATGGAGGTGGGTCGGCCTCTGCAGGACTCCATTACTGGTGTGGCCACTAATGGCTCACAGCGGGACATAAATAAATAAATTATACATCAATCATATGCATCACATCCATCAACAGAGTCCATACGTCTGTTTTCTTTCTTCAAGTTTGAGCTGAATTAGCAGAAGTGAGAAGAAGGGAAAGTTTGAAGGTTGTTGATGATGGCAGACCCTCCAGGTGGTGTGAGCTGGAGGTGGACTGGTCCTTAGATGCTGTGCTGTGTGGGCACATGTAGGATATTATTGTTATATTATATAGAATTAGATTATTTTTCTGGGAGTCTGAAAGCTACACTGAAAGCGTCATCTGGGGACTTCATGAGTTGACTCGTCTGAAGGAAAATTAATCATAAAAGAGTAAAAATTAGTGAATATTCTGTAGCGATCCTGGTCCAGGGCTTCAGGGAAAGATGAGTGATTTTTTTTAAGCATTCCAACCATGTTTATATCTTAGTCTGCTTAGGTCACTTACTAGTCATAAGATGACCAAACCGGCCTTTTAAAGGACACTATATACTTTAATCACTATATACTATAATCAGCTGAATGACATGAGGTTGCATCATATTTCATGCCATAAGAGCGCAGCTCTCTTTGAAAGTCTCTTTTCAACATTTAGATGGAGCATAAAAGAAAGGTGCACCTTTTTTTTTCAGAGTTCAGTTCTGAAACAACTAAATGAGAGGAGTTTATGACACTCCACAAATGTTGCATATGAATGAATGAACGTTATTGTCTGCATGCACCTCCTGGGCCCCGCCTTCACTGAAGATCTGAAACAAAGCAATTGCATTCACTTTCGAAGAGTGATTTGATAGATAGATAGATAGATAGATAGATAGATAGATAGATAGATAGATAGATAGATAGATAGATAGATAGACAGACAGATAGATAGATAGATAGATAGATAGATAGATAGATAGATAGATAGATAGATAGATAGATAGATAGATAGATACCATGAAGAAACAACTTCCCATTCATCAGAGTTCATTCATATCATGAGAAAATGTGCTAAAATCTGACATTATGTAACACGTAACATGTCTTTACATCACAAAACATGACAAAGTGAGGAAACATGACTTAATGTGATAAAAATCATTGTATACAACTTGTCTACATCTTCATTCGAAATGGAGGAAAAGAGGAAAAGGAGAGACGAACCTTTTTCTAATGTTGGGGTCACATCAAATTTCTCTCTGATTATACACAGTTTCGGGTCATATTTGACCTGAAGACAATAGGAGGGTTAAATAACATTAATCTGAAAGTGGTCTTATATCTTCACTACTCTACTCAGACCGTCTCTTCCAGGAGAGCCGGATCAAAACCCCGGCGTGTTCGGAACAAAGACAGACCAAAGTGCTCCTCCACTCTCAGTCTGCGGTCTGTTTCTGTCTGCACGCAGCTCTTCTGTGCCTGTGGCGCGTGCGTCCCTCGCCCCTGCAGCTGCTCCTCATCGCGGCCTGTAATTTCCCAACAATTTGTGTCAAAGCATCAGTGGCACTCCACGCTGAGCAAATGATCTTTATTACTATCTGAACTGCTGCCCACTCCGCCATCCATCCATCCAGGAACGCTGCTTTAAGTGACTGCTGCCTCACACAGTCTGGCTGCATGCACAGCGGCTTCACACACACACACACACACACACACACATGCACACACACAGCTCTTTACATACAAGCTCCTTTCCCTGTCATGTGTGTATTTATTCAGTGCTAAATGTGTAGGAGGAGGTGGTGGGTGGGGGGATTGTGAAACATCACTGTGGTGTCACAATGGGAGGTGGTGCTCACACAGACAGGTCTAAAAATGTGTGTGTGTGTGTGTGTGTGTGTCTGGGGGGTCTCTTTCATATCTGCTGCTGCTTACGTCAGACATGTTCAGGCCATTTGTCCAGACAGTGGCAGTGTTACTAACTCACACCGTTGGGGGTTGTTGTTGTTGTTGTTGTTGTTGTGTCCATGTTTTGAGAGGCTTTGCACCTGCACGCTCTTATCTTCTAAGGCCTCTGATTTCTTCCAAATGGGAAAAAGAAAACCCAGTTGAAACAGCAGGCTTTAGGAGTTAAGTGAGGCTCCAGAACTGAACCCAATTTCATTTTCTGTTTCAGCCCTTGCAATTTTCCGTCTCTGGCAGTTTTCTTTGTTTTTATTGTTTTCTTTTCTTTTCTTTCTGGTCCTTCAGTTGAGCTTGTCAGATCTGAGCAACCTGCCAGTCAAAATCAGCAGGATTATAACATTATACATAGAATAGTTGAATGTATTAATTAATTTTCATCTCCACAAAACACTGGTTTCATCATGACATATGTCATATGTCATATTATGGTCTATTTTTGCACAGATATGCCATTATTTTATGCTTATCTGGCAACCATATCTAGGCTTTGCACTAATGGTCACATGACCTTCTGTTTCTTGCTCAACAACAGAGCTTATAAACTTTTTTCCCCCCCAACTAAGAGATAGCTTCAGCCTTTTAGGTTTAAGCAAGAGCAGAGGAGGGATCAGGAGAGCATGCTCTGAAATTTCCTACAGAAAATGGACAAAACTGCATCGCATATGGATGTGGATCGCACTACTCTCATACATTTCATCATACTCCACCCTTCTGATTTAACCTTACAACCTTGTTACTGCCATTTCAATATCCAGGATTTGTATATGAATGAACGTACATCTGGCCGGGAATCAGCCTATGACTGGACAAAGCAACAGTAGAAGGTTTCCCTTTGGTTCAAAGTTCTGCATGAGCAAAACCTAATGAGGCCACTGCTAATGGAAGGAGAAATCCTCCAGAAAGCCCTTTCTGAATTTACATAAGTGGTATTATTTAAAGCTGCAAAGTACAAGAGAGCATCGTGTATGGACTCCACTGATGTATCATATGTATCGTACATATATCAGCCTCTGTTTTTATCAGTCCACATGTGATGATGTCTGCAGCTGGCTTTCTCCAGCTCTTACGCCTTGCTTACAGGATCTGTTCCTGCATCTGGATCCTCGCCTGGATCTCAGGCGCCTCCTGTGATCCAATGCGACTGGGCAGCGCTCGGTAGACGTGCAAACAGCAGCCCAGACACGTTGTGATCCAATCACTCACCACCCGCCAAAGTGATCCACGCCACACACTCTGATCACGCCCGGAGCAGAATCACAGCCCGGGCCGTGACTAACAGAGGCTCCGGGCCCAGCTGTAAATATAAGACGGCCGTGTGACGCCCCATTAGTCGTGATGATGATTATAAAATGACATAAAACGCCTGTTTCTCAAAGGTCCTTGAATGCATTTTTTTTTACTTCACCCCGATGACGTTCAATTTTACGTCAAAGAAATATTAAACTATTGACATTTAAGAAGCTTTTTTGACTTAAAAGTGCTTTAAATGGTTAAACAAAGTGATGGTCAAAAGCAGCTGTGATCTAGTGGTTAAGAACCTGGGCTAGGTCACACACTTGACCCCCCTGTAGAGCTGTAGTGCTACTCTATAGTGCTATCATTATAAGTCAATTAGTAGTTGGTTAATCGATCAGTTGTTGCAGCTGTACTGGGAGGATGTGACTGAGCAGGAGGAGAGTGCACAACCCCCCACCTCAGGGTCACATGCTGCAGCAGCCACACTAGCTGCACGTGGTCCTCCCAGTGGCTCAAGTGTGAATGTTAAGCCAATGAACGTGTGGCTCCTGAAAGGGCTTTGCTCTGCGTTTTTTCCATCTCTGTGTCACAAAAGTGCTGCCAGGAAGCCTCGGCGCTGCAGAGTGCAGACGCTATCGCTTTTACGGCGCGTCAGGAAGACTTTAATCCAAAGACATCATTAGGAGGAAGCCTCGTAATCGCCGTACAACACTGAGCGAGAGAGGAAATGACAGCCGCCGAGTGGAAACGCGCAGAAAATGCAGGAAAGACAAGCTGGGGGTAGAAAAAAAGAGAAAAGAAAAAGGAAAACAGAAATACCAGCAAGCGAGAGATGAGGGGGAGAGCCTACGGAACAAAGGATAAATGAGACGAGGATGAGGGTGAGCAGGGATGGCAGCGAAGGTGAGGATCCAAATAAGGACACAGCCGTCTGCGACTCCAGCTTTTTTATTTATTTATTTATTTTATTTTATTTTTTCCCTCCATCTCAGGAACTCTTTCAGGGAGCAGAGAGAAAGGAAAAGCAGTCATGTGTCTGGTGAATGATGGAGAGGCTGCCATGATGCAATTTTAGCAATCACTTCCCACACAGCTGGGCCCTTTGTGCCGTCTGAGCAGCTCTGCCTTCCTGTTCACCCACCACACACACACACACACACACACACACACACACACACACACACACACACACACACACACGCACATACACACACAGAAATGTGTGTGGGGAGGTGTTTTAGGATTCCATTGAACTCCGGTAAATTCATTACTTTCTAACTTTTGAACAACATGGGGTCATAACTGAGGTCCAATGATGCCCCATTTTCCACCAAAATGACTCCAATGCTAGTTCGGAGCCAGTTCCTTTTGAGAACTATTTAAGAACCAGTTGTTATTCAACTGTGAGTTTTTCTTGAATTTGCATAAACACCAGTCACATCTTAGAAACAGTGGCGGACCACACATTTGTAATTTTACATCATTAAGTGAAAACATACTTAAAGCAGACGTGTCTTTAAAAATAATCATTTATTTATGTTTTTCTTTTTTTTTTTTACTAATTTAGCTGCAGTTTCATCACAGCAATAATCTCTGAAACGTAGCAAGAAAAACATGGCTGACCTCTCATTCCCGTTGGTCTTAATAACAGGAAAACAATAGTTTTCGCTCCTGGCCCAGGAAAGAACTGGTGCTACCCCGGAACCAGTTTTCAGGCTAGAGCCAGTGGAAACAGAAATAGTGGTTCCAAACTACGCTCTATTCTGGAACCATGTCAGTGGTTATTTTTTGTTCACTATGTGCTGAGGGAGGAGGGCGTTAGGGAGGAAAACAGCCACATGAACCTTTGTTTTCACCTCTTGTGAAATCAGAATTCAATCTACCATTCCCGATACGTGTCATATTTAGAGACTCCACTGTGCTTTCTCAGTCTGCAAGCTCCCAGTTCACAGCTGGAGTTTGAAGTGAAGATTTAAGTTGGATTTCCATCTCTGATATCTCTTGGCTCTCTCCCCTCGGAAGGATCCTCTTTTTGTCTCTCGAAGTCGGTGATGCCGTGTCATGTTCCAGCTTCGTTAAGACGCGGCGGTTACGATGAGTCTCGGGTCTCAGGCTCCCAGGTCCATCCTGCTCTGCCTGATAGATAGATAGATGGATAGATAGATAGATAGATAGATAGATAGATAGATAGATAGATAGATAGATAGATAGATAGATAGATAGATAGATAGATAGATAGATAGATAGATAGATAGATAGATAGATAGATAGATAGATAGATAGATACATAGATACATAGATACATAGATACATAGATAGATAGATAGAGGTAAACTATTGGCGACAGTTGTCTGCCTGTGCCTGTCCTGGAAGTACTAGGGGCAGACCGAGCTTTCGATCCGCCTGGATGTGCTCTCGGGTCTCTGGAGTTTGTCACCTGTTCTTCCAGAGGTGACCCGCGTGTGCAGCATATGGAGCGGAAGGATGGAGCCGCTCGTCAAAAGCTTCTGGGGATGGGAGTGACACCACGGAGGCACTTTGGGGTGCATTCGATGCGGCGAGGGCCTGAGTCAGAGCGCATTTATTTATAGCCGAACAGAAAGCAGGTCTGACAAAGTGCTTTCACAGACGCCGGAGATGTAAATACAAATTGAAAAGAGAGAAAGAGGAGGACATGAGACGGACTTTGATGTGGAGCTGCTCGAACACAACGCCGGCTATTTGCATTCGAAGACAGCAGGAGGCACTTTTTCTTAATTTCATTCAAGTGTACTTTAATCTAAATACATCTTGACGCCTCAGAGTGAAACTAAGAGGAACATTCAAGCAGAAGTTTCATATTGAAGGAAGTACGTGTTTGTGTTCTCTAGCAACTTGAAGTCGCGTTTTGTCAAAAGCATTCATTGGATGCATGCATGGATGGATGGATGGAGGGGTGCATGGATGGATGCATGTGGTGTTAAAGCAGCAAAACACATGTTACAGTGTATCTGTAACGTACAAGTTTATGCACAAAGAAACAAAAGATGTGATGTTTGGACAAAAAAGACTTTTCAAAACTTTTCAAAATCCACACTGCTCCACCACAGGGGTAAAATACAGTTCTGGGGCATAAAAATAGAAACTAATATGCAGCTGGGAGATATAAAATGCATTAAAATATTGCTGTGATGAATAGAAGTCTTGACAAACCTGATAATATAATCCAATATACCTATCATACTCATTTGTTTTCCATTTTCTTAAACTCCATTTGAGTTAATTTGCTCTATAATCCTGTATAAATAGAGTGAACTCTACTTAGATTATCCTATTACTGTGTGCATATTTTGCCAAGGCAGTGGCCCCCGTCGACACATTCATTATTTCAGTCCCCTCCGATTTGTGTGGAGTCTGAATCCCAGAGAAAATATTTGTACAACTTTAAATCCGTCTCGCCCAAACTTCATCCCTTTGGCACCAAATGCGATTAAAAGCGTGAACAGGTTTTGTAAGCATCACGCACACACACACACACACACACACACACACAAACATGGCACAGGTGGTTAAACACACACATGCAGACACACCAGCATGGACGCATTAAGGAGATTCAGACAAACAGCCCAACCTCAGCGTCTGGACCACGTTGCCCCCAGACCTCAGCGTCCTGCTAATGCCTTTTAACTTCAGAGTGAGACGCTCGGCCTCTGCGAGGGGAAACCGGCTTTACACGGAAAACAAAAAGAGAATACGAATATGAAAGTGGCTCAAAGGAAGCTCCAGGGTGTTCCCAGCCGCGCTGGGTAAACACCGGAGCTTCTTTATACACTTGGCTCCAGAATTTAGCAAGAAGTTAAAGAAAAAGACTTTCCAGTAACTTCTTGCAGAAAAAAAAAGTTTTTACTCAGGCTCAATTATGAAGCCAGAACTTCAGAGTTTACGTTACTGTTTGATCTCCAGACTACAAACAGAGATGGAGGAAGTGAGACAGTAAACACACGTGCCTGCAACATATCAGTGTGAACATGTGTAAAAGTCGTGGAGCAGTTTCACATCATCATATCATCCACTGACAGGCTGGTAGTCAATCTTCGTCCCTATTGTCCCTGTGAACGAGTGCCGGGTTAATTAATGGGTCAAGCATTCATTAACCCTTTACTGACGATTATGTGGCGTCTACAAACTAGATGAAGTAAACACTGAATCTGAGGGAAACGGCTCTCAAAACCAAAGATGATTTCACTGAGCAAGACGTCTTGAAATGAGATGTGAAGCGCTTGATCAAAGGTTATGGTGTAAAGTTAAGAAATCAACCCTTAAATCAAAGCGAATTATCAAACATGTATACGTCTTTTGTTTCTTTTTTTTAATATTGGTAAGAACCAAATAATTTGCAGTGTAGTGAGAGTGAATGCTGCGTGCCCTCTACCTGCTTCACCTGCACGTACAATGCAGGTGAGATAGATTGATTCCATGTTCTATATTACATTTTAACTTCTCAACATTCTATTTAACCTATATCACTTTTACTTTTACCTACAGGCGTTTATCTCACATTCTACGAGGCTGAAATGCACAATGTTTCAGAGTATTGCTGTATCCATTGCTTGGGAATGCGAATGTAACGGAGCTGGTGTTTACAGCCTGACATGGTTGGAGTTGGTGGTTGGATTCGACCCGACGCAGCATCCAACCCCTGGATCAGAAGCAGGACCGTGGTCCTTGATGTGCTGGTTACCGGGCAGAGGGCAGTCGGGGGATAAACCTGATTTGTCTTCAAACTTACCAGATGTTGCTGCGCTCTCTAATGGGCTGCGAGTGGAGAGAGAGAGAGAGCCCAACAATCCCATTAGAATCCAATTATTCCTGACATTTGTTCTGAAACAATGTCAGAGGTTTGACACCTCCCCCCCTCCCTCCTTCCCTCCCTCCCTCCCCCCCAGCCCCGACTGGAGAGTTACCAGCTGTCACTCAAACGGTCCTCGGTCTCAGCTTGAAACAAGTTGTGCAATCGCAGTCACGCAGAGGAGTGTGTCACTTCTCACAGTTATGAAATCACATCTAGACGAAGCCTGCTTGGCCCCATCACGTAAAGTGAAATGTGTTTTTTTTTCTACTTGCATAATTTCAGCTCAGCTCAGCTCAGCTCACCTCTCTGCAATATCCCAGCTCTGAGATGGTGAAACCGGAGGAAAGAGCTGAATGTAGGACAGTCATATCACCTCCACCACCCCGTGTCTGGATTCTGGATGTTTTGTTCTATGTGTGTGTGTGTGTGTGTGTGTGTGTGTGTGTGTGTGTGTGTGTGTCACTCAGAGCCTAAAAAGAGACGCTGCAACAACAACAGAGCCCGACAGTGACACTAAAGTGACACAGCCTTCTCGTCAGCACATCAGCACCGGGTCACGTCTCTGAGCGTGGCCGGAGCGAGGAGAGAAAAGTTCAGTCAACGGCAGAACGAATCACACGAGAGGACAGCTTGTTTTAGGATGAGGACACAGCGCCCGGACACAGGCCAGACAGCGACCGCTCTCTCATATGTCAGTTTAAGATTATTCTGATGCAGAAGAAAAGAACCATTTATTAACTAAATGGGTCAAGTTTAATGTTTTTGCTGGAAAAGCAAAAGGTAAAGACAGCCTCCCCACCAGTACCCTTGATAGGGACAAGTGTGGGATGGATTTTTCTGAGCACTTTTCAGACTGCGAGACAAAGCAAAAAAACAAAACCACTCCTACAAATAAACTGCTGCAACACACAAGAGGCAAAACTCATTTGTGCAGGTGAAAGAGAAATGGAGCCGGGGGAAGTGTCTGAGTGATGTTTGCCAGGCTGTTTAGTGCAGCGAGACGGTGCCTGTGCTGTCCAGGAGAGAAGACTTCTGAACTATGTGACCTGTGAGCAAAGCATGGGAACAGCAGGAGGAATCGCTCCCCGGCAGCCAGTGGCCTGAGAGCTGCAGAAGCAGAGCTGCAGGGCTGCAGTGCTGCTGAGCTGCAGGGCTGCAGTGCTGCAGAGCTGCAGAGCTGCAGAGCTGCAGAGCTGCTGAGCTGCAGAGCTGCAGGGCTGCAGGGCTGCAGAGCTGCTGAGCTGCAGAGCTGCAGAGCTGCTGAGCTGCAGAGCTGCAGAGCTGCAGGGTTGCAGGGTTGCAGAGCTGCAGAGCTGCAGAGCTGCTGAGCTGCTGAGCTGCTGAGCTGCAGCTGGAAACAAGGGTGAACCACCAGGATCTCCATCAGCCCTTAGGGCATGTTTTAAAAGAATCTTCACCCTCTGCATATTTATTAAGGGACTTCTATGCACTGAAAAACACACTTAAAACATGGAGGTTGAATTAATCCCAGGCTAATCCCTAGCTAGCCGTGTTTCACCCCTCCTTCCATCCTTCCATCATTTCCTGTTTCGACCGTTTCCGGAGCGACTGTGTTTGGAATCGGAATCAAACACCTCAGAGTCCTTGGACTTTTCTGCCCTCTCATTAAGGCAGAAAACTCATGTGTGTGTTATTCATTTGCTATATTTGCCCGGCGTGTCCTGCGAGTTGCTGCAGATCATGTTTTTTTTTTCTCTCTCTCTCTTTTTTCTTCTTTTTCTTCGCCACATCATGGAGAAAATGTTCCCTCCAACTGCCCTTTGTACGGTTCCAGCATTCAGACGGTTTTGGAGGGACACTGAGGTGGCTGCGCTCTGTAAATAATAGATAGGCAGCCTCTGTTGTTGGCGCCTTATAAACAACTTTCATTAGTGCTCCATGTTTTTCTTTTTTCTTCTGTTTTTTTTGCAGGAACACGCTGGTGTCGAATCTCAGGTAGTCTTAATCTGAGGGTCAGAGTGTTTCTGCTCGGGGAGTGCATTTACTACACCATTTTCACTAATTAAGGCAAAAAAAACCCAAAACCTTTGATGAATCCTGAAAGAACATTTTGTTCTCAGCTAAATTTGTTCCTCCAGCTTTTCCTGCGGCACCCGTCTGGTTGTGCGTGATAATCACAGATGCCACATTGTGAAGAGAGAAAATAATGTCCCCGGCATTAGTGTGACGCTCGCAGTCGTGCGGACCTGGACGGTGCCACTTGGCAATTTTCAATAACATCCGCTCAGTCAATGCCCGAGCGAAATAATGTGTCTGGAGAAATAAAAATAGGAGGGTGCCGTGGTGAATCATGAACTCGCCTTCACCGAGGACAATTTTAGCAAAATGTCTCTTAATCCGTTTAAAGAACTGGTTTATCTCCCTGAATCATTACAAGTAAATGAAAAACTCCTTCACTGTATCATGTCTCAGTCAGGAGCACCAACTCTACTGCTATTAGAAACACTGTTGAAAACATAAAAATGGACGTAGCAATAAGAGATTTCACAGTTTCTGAATTTTATCGCTTTGGGCACAGGAAACATCGATTCGATAAGTGAAGACTCTGAGACCAGAAGTTGAGTAGAGGGAACAAAGAGCAACAAGAACTCTTCTTCCTCTACTCTTCTATCTCAGAGACAGAAGATCTGATCTCTCTCTCTCTCAGACACACAATCAATTTCTCATAAACGTTGATTAGACTTTAATTGCTGCATTTTACAACTCCATGATCCAATTTTTCTGTGTGTGTATAGTGACTTTAAACTCTTATCCAACAACCAAAATTGTGTATTGATTGCATCTCTTCATGTAGTTAATCACTACGTGTCTGCACGTCTTCCACCTGAGCAGAGGCTGCAATCACAAATTTGCAACTTGCTGATTGTCATTATTCACCAAAAGGCTGCTTTGAAAAACGCTGATGCCTCACACCAGTGCACACCAGTGCACACCAGTACACACCAGTACCATCGTGTCTTTTAATAAACTCAGCCAGTGGAACATGATCAACAGGCACACTAAGAGAGGGAACTGGAAAACAGGTAAAATGTGGCTTGGATGAGTAAAATAGATCCGTGCTACTTATTTTTGAGGCAGATCCAGTCGCCCACCTTCTGGTTTGACTCATTCAAACTGGGATTGAACTGGAACCCCTGTCCACCAGTTCTGGTGCCACAGCAGTGATACTGAATATGAAAATGAAACTCCAGAGCTCTTTGAGGAGAGCAGACGCTCTGAAAGCCCATCTGAGAGCTAAAGCAGTGCAGCTTCACTCTGTCTGTGCTGTTTGCTTTCTGCAGGATTGACAGAGGTCAGAACATAACTGTCGATGCCACAATTACTAAATATCTTTGGTATTTATGGAGGGAGCGTTCTGGAGTTCTTCTCAGAAATAAATGATTATAGCTGTTTATCGTCTGCTGGACTCCGACTCCAACTCTGAGCGGCAAATCCTCCATCTCAAGATAATTCTGTTTTTTTTGCTTTGTTTTTTCTATCTTATTCATTTAAAACCAGTATTACTAAACTTTCAGCAAAGTACAATTGATACACATTTACATTAATGGGTGTTTCTCTTTTATTCATCCCTTTGGGGTGGCTCCCTCAGGGAAATTTACATTTCCAGTAGCATTGAATAGCACAGTAGAACAATATGAAACAATAGGATCATTTAGATGGTAAATATGTATGATACATGCATTAGAAAATTTGACATATTAAGCATTTTGTGCATTTCAAGAGACAATAACAGCCCACCTAAACCAGAGAACACATGAGCACGTAAGTTAAAAACAACCTCAATACTCAGTTCTTGATATGAAGCTCCTTCTGGATTCTTCTGAGTCGACCCAGCAAGGTTGACCCAAATTCAGGGTGCGACGGAGGTGCACGTCTATTGAAAGGAGTTAACCTGCTTTCACAAATGAATTACAACGCCGCAATCAATCTTCACGTCGCTGGAGCGGAGTGGAGACGACAGCTGAAGCCTGCCGCGCTCCACTCGACTGTCAGAGTCCTAATTAAGACCTGACGCTACGCCGCCTCGTCTCTGCGGCCCGGACGCTGACTGACAGCCCGGAGAGAGCGGCACAGGAGCAGCCCAGGATGGAGAAACACAAAGCAGGCTCGGCTTCTAATGATGTTACATGGCCGGGCTGGAGTCCTGCCGCTTGACACCGACCTGGGGGTGGAGGTGACGTTCATTCTGTGGTGTGACGGTGTGAGGAGAACGGGAGGCAGCTGCAGGAACCTGCAGGTGAAGGTGCTGCTTTCCAGAACAATCGTCCAGGCGAGTCAGTGTGACTCAGCTCACCAGGGTACAGTAATTCAACGTGCCCGGCTTTTCCTTTGAGGCTTTTTTTGGGCAATTGGGAATGAATATATATACGTATACATCGTGTGCCTCTTATATGTTCATATAAAAAGGAATCTGTGAGAGTTGTCCGGAGCTATTGCTTTAGGTTCGGACTCACAAATGAGGCAGAGCTGAATGAGAATGAGACACCCTCCTCTGTCGTATCTACAAAATCACACAAGATGCCATTCTCCTTTTACTATTCCTTCCTCTTCACTATTTTCCTATTTCATGTATCAGGCTTTTATCTCATCGAGGAGATGCTGCATGCATCGGGTGAACGCGACCAGGCACAATGGCCATAAACTGAACAGTGAAATATTTGAATAATGTCGTCATAATAAAATAAGCAATGAAACCCGCTTTGTTATGATAGTGAATGAAGGTGCATAAAACCAGCCTGCTTCGTTCCAACTGCAATAAACTTTAGTTTCATCTTTTATTCTGCCTCCAAGTTCAAAATCTGCTTTTTGGGTCCAGAAAGCACGAGACACGTCAGTTTCCAGTCAGACGATAAACCTAAGACTAAAGTGATCTTGAAACTCGAGTGCGTCGGACAGCGATTCACCTTCACAACACTCTGACGGCTTTCCACGGAGGTGGAGCGTCGACCTCGCGCTAATTGTAATTCTAATGAAGGCATTAGCCTGTCTCTGTAAGGCGGCATCGCCCGGAGGCTCCAGTAATCACAGCGAGTGAAATAAAACTGGCATTTTCACATTCGCAGAGTGGCGGGAGGAGGTGCAGCCCTGCCCTCTCATCATCCAGCAGCTCCACTGTTTGACTGAAACCCTTTAATGAGAGTTTATTCTAACCACACCCTGAAGCTCTGGTGGAACTGAACACACACCTAAGAAAAAACAAGCACAAAAACAAGTGAAAGTGTGAGTGTAGACGTCCCCAGATGGGGCCAACAGGTGGTTCCCTGTGGTTTCTTTCTTCTTCTGTACCTGTGTGACTCCTGTGATGTCTGGACTCCTCCAGGGCCCGGTGTTTGGGCTGCAGAGAGCTGACGGCTTATACGCCCGGAGCGTCTGCCTGCCAGCGAGCTGGCGGAGCGCGGATCCGTGCGGATTGGAGTGGATTTGTGCTTTAGAGAGCGCCCCGTCGAGCCTCAGATGTTCGGAGCAGTGAAGCCGCCTCTCGATCAGACAGAATTACTGGTTCAAGTCCACTCCGCTTGTTGACGTTTGCAGGACTGGTTTGTTTTTTCCCTAACATAATCATATCAGGTCAAAGCAGCGATTCCATCTCTGTCTAGTAGCCCCGGAGCGTTGGTGATTTATTATACATCAGTGAAGGACAGTGTGGGATCTTGTTCTTATCAGGATGAGTAAATATTGATATTTGCTACCACTCATGAACTTCTAGAGAGGAGATGTTTTTACATTCTCTGCATTCTGCGTTTTCACCGTTTCCTTAATATAACTTGTGTTTACCTTGCATATTCACATAGAAACACATGCACACGTATGCAGTGATGTTGTGCTTTCATCTTTTCAACATGTAACTAAAAACTGACCTAGTTAGTTCTAATGTGTTGCAAAGCCTCACGATAATCATGAAATGTATGAATATAATGTATAATACAATATATAATTTGTACAAAAAGCACTACTACTATGACTATTATCATAATAATAATAAATAGTTTTGTTGAGGATATTGCAACCTTGTTCATTAATAAGATCAGGAAACAGGAAACTCTGAATAAGAACTTCTCCAAATATCATATTTACATCTCACTTTGACCTGGTCTGGTAACACTAAGTTAAAGTTTCACCTTCAGGTGAACGGTTTTCATCTCGTTGCTTCATTTTCTTGGTAAAACTTTGTTGCATCGATGTTTCTACAACTCAGCAATTACCCAGAATGTAATAAACCAGAATTACACTTCACAGTCAGGTTCAGTATAAGAGGGTTAATGTTGTTATGTGTCAATGACGGTCCTGACAAATATGGAAACGTAAAGTGTGTGTTTACACATTTAATCAGGAGTGTGCACTAGTGAATCTGCCTCTCTAGCCTTACTCTATCTCTGACTTAATGTGTGTATTCACACTGAACACAAACACACACACACACACACACACACAAACACACACACGCGCACATTCAAAATTTTCAATCTGAGCTGTTGCTCTATGGTAAATGGGCCACATTTGCATCTTTATAAAATTCCCTTTTAGCTGCCTCAGCACAGGGAGCTCTGCTGCATTTGTGCGCTGTTTACTACTCGATGTTGGATTAATTCTTAAACAGCTTCCGGAAACATCCTCGCAGCTCTTGATCATTCCCACTGGCCGTTCTTTCACATCTTCCTCGCCCCCGTCGCTCCCTCGCCCCCTTTCTTCCCCCTGCCCTCTCTCACTCCGCCGTCTTTCTTCCCCTTTGTCTGTCACAGCCTTTGTGTGTCACTCTTCCTCTCTCTTCCTCTCCCTCCCTGTCGCCCGACTCTCTTCCTGCTGCCGGTGCAGCTTAGCATCACGGACTTAGCGGGATCAGTTCGCTGTCGCAGGTACACCTCAGCTTATTTCCTTTGATCTCAGTGTCAAAAGTTTTATTCTCGACAACCATTCTGGATTCGGATCGAATCAGTCTCCTGTTGGTTGATTTCTCTAAGTCTGCCACTCAGGGTTGACCTTTTTAAGACCCAGATGTAGGGGAAAAAAAAGAAAAAAAAGAGCAGAAAATAGTCGACATCCACACAGATTAGAGAGTTAAAGAGATCTTATATACGTGTCTCAAAAAATACATGATTTTACAGTATTTTTTGAACAAGATCTTCAGCCCTCTTTTTCAGAGCGTCTCTGGCAGTATCTTATTTCCACTTGGGCACAATTAGGCTGAATGTCACTCCACGGTTTACTTAGATTACTGTCAGCTTTATGGGGAGTACGGGACTGGTTCCCAGCTGTTTTAAAATACAGTGACTATACAGTAAATGATGGGTCGCATGGATTAAAACCTGATCACCCGAACCCAGAAATGAGCAAGTTATGGATGTTGTTGGCTCTAAAAGAAGGTGATTCCTCTCTCTCTTTTTTTTGTATCTATGTCATCTATAATAATATTCCTCAGACCCTGTGTAATATCCCTTATCAGCCTCTTAAATTACACTCTGAGGCAGCAAATTCTGATTTCGCTGATAATGAATTGCTGGTGCAATCTGATTGTCCCGGCTTTACCTTTCCACAAAAGCAGAGAAGTGCCATGAGGATTTCATTACTACAGTGACTATTGTTATGTGTTGTTATAAATGAACATGAGTGAATCAGTTCTTGCTGGAGTTAGAATAAGGATGATGTGGAAGGTTGATGAGATGAAATGACGAGGTTGTGTTTGGAGTAAATATGTTACTGGAACTAACGATCAATCGATACAGACAACTCTAGGTGGTAGGTGGAGCGTCTCTTTTCTAATCGTTTGATGGATCCTGTTTGTCTTGATTGTGTTTTGAAGTAGTTTGCTTTGATCCCATCACAGGGATCTCAGCTCTGGAGCACTTTGTTTTGAGCGTTGGGAGATTTTAGACCTGCTGGAGTGGTTGACCTCTGTGGTTAAAGCTAGGTGTTTTTGAACAGATTGTACGAAATCACATCGATGATGCGCTATCAACCGCTGTTTACAACTCTGCTGGACAAAGTGGGGTGATTAGACTCAGCCCAGGCACAACCTACTTCATTGACTGAGCTAATCCTGCCTTCTACGTGACTTCAGATTCAGCTTCAGCTTCAGATTTTCACTTTACACGTCTTATAAACATGCACTAAGCTTGTGCATTCCATATCTGCAACTCTTTTTCATTTTCACCCTTTTCTGTCAATCGCTTATGCGACACCCTTTTTGTTGGACACCCAGTGAAAGAAGAATCAGTAGGATGGATTAAATGCTGAAAAGTACAGTTCAACTCAGCTGCGAGTCTGTATGATGTTTGAAGATTTATTATATATTAAATTCTAGTTTCTGTTGGCCGTTTCAAGCCCTACACAGACTCAAACATGCCTTGGACAGAGCAGAGGAGTCCTGTCTCAGCTGCAGAGCTTTCCTCTCTCTCTCTCTCTCTCTCTCTCTCTCTCTCTCTCTCTCTCTCTCTCTCTCTCTCTCTCTCTCTCTCTCTCTCTCTCGGAGACAGGGACCCGTTCCCATATGGGAGTTATATCGTTCCCACTGCTGCGTCCCACTGCGTGAGCAGGATTAAGCAGAGTCGTAACAGCGCAGGATGCGAGCGTGGAACAGATTTCCATCACGCTGACACCTCCAAGTCGAAGGAATCGGAGCGCCCGCTGTAATATTCCTGCCGTCTAGGAGATGATTTATTCGCTAAATTGAATTCTTTCCTTTTTCTTTTGGCATCTCCGAACAGTCATCTCTGAGCATTAGTCTTTTCTCCTCTAATTTCCTGAAATCGGAACCGCTCTAATGTTTGGCAATAACGAATCAAAAGGCGCTCTTTGTTGCTCCGGGTCTCAACAGGGGGAACGTTTTGGGTGAACGCTCTAACGGAGAGCGATGCGGAGGCTCGGCAAGTCGTCGCAAGCTGAAATGGTAAAATAAATAAAGGGCATTTAGTTTTTATGCTCTGAGCCAAATTCCAAACAAATGAGAAACAAATGAGATGCTGCAACACTGAGTTAAAAAAGTACACAATCTGCCCAAACGCTCACTTCCAGGAAGCGTTAATGAGGGCGTACAGTACAGTGTGGTTGCATATCAGAGCCTGTGCTTCATCTGAGCAGCCAAACAAGAGGACGTGTTAGCAGGCAATCATCCCATCCCAGGCGTATCACCCGGAGCCTGAATATTTCAATATCTATCGCGGTAGACGTGCGTTAAGGAAATGTACAAGCTTGTGCCGAGAGTTTGAGCTTAACAAGAAGGTTTTTTGACAAAACCTAACAGGGAAAACAAACAATCCGGGAGTCGGAGCGGCTTATTAGAGGATTTGTTTGTCACAGTTGCGAGGCATGAGGAGCAACGGGGAACTTTTTATTCATCTCTTTTACTGTGTCTTTCCATTGTGTAACTCTTGTCACTTCATGCAAAACTTTGTTTAACTGTAGAAACTGGATGCTGGACTATATATATATGTATTAACCCAGCTGTAAGTCTAGCATTATCTTATCATATTCTGACATGGTCTCACTATCAACTTTAAATGATAAACACCTGTCAGATAGTCTTAATCAGTAATCCAGTCTAATCGCGATGCCAGTCTTTCTGTTATTTACTTGTTTCACTTCTTTCTGTTTATTTTGTTGCTGTTTTGTTATGTCTGAACGTTATACACACTCTGATTGAAGGTCACTTAGAGGCTTTGAGGAGTTTCACCTCAGAGGAGTTCAGAGAAATGGGCGGTACCGAAAACAAAGACTTCAGACGAGCTGAAGAACCACACAGACGAAAGAGAGTGAGATCGGGCCCCGTGTCAGCAACATTACTCAGCAGAACAGTCGTCTGCACAGATGAGCAGATCAAAGGTGTTTGGCGTCCGTCTTTTTCTTTTTTTTCTCCTCTTTTGGCAGACACCTCCTCTCCTCCGAGAAACTGAGCAGTTGCAACTTGTCTGACCCCAGCTTGGCAAGTGCCGCTTTAATGTTTTCCCCCTTTTTGGAAAACCATCAAGTCCTGAAGATTGTCAGAGGCAGATGTCATCACTCTCAAAAAGCCCTGCGAGCTGTAATGTGTCAGGAGAGCTGACAACAACATGATCGCTGGTCGAGGGCAGCGCTGACAAGGCCTCATTAGGCCTGCAGAGAGGGGGCATTGAAATTCAAAGAGGAAAAGGTTATGATTTTATATTTTTACTACTTTTGGCACAGAGGCTTAAGCCCATGGTCAGTCACAGGCTAATGTACTGTATAATTAAGTGTGTGCAGGGAGGGTGGGGTGGGGGGGTTACGCCCCCTCTTCATCTTGACTTCCTGTGGAGGGAGAAGGAGGTGGGTGGAGTGAGTATCTAGCGAAAATAGGCTTTGAATACAGGTCAATTAATAAGAGTAAAGTAATAAAATGTTCATATGCAATATGTGCACAAAGAGCAGGAAATGGGCTCTGCTCGGCTGCCACTCTGAGGGGAACAAAACACAAGGCCATGGGCACTGGAGGGGACAAGTTAATGATTGGATTCCTAGTCGAAGAGGCAACAGGGACAGGAATATTTGGCAAAGTGATTGGAGAATTTTATTTGATTTATGGGAGCGTGAAGCCAGGAGGGAAATAAGCCGGAGGTGCAGCTTAGCACGAGAGGGGGAGTGGTGACGGGAGGAGATGAAAGGTGTGAGCGACGCCTCTCCTTTTAGAACGTCTGCTCTCCTCGCTCCGGCTGGAAGCCTCGTGGCACCTTCTTGAAGTTGTCAGATATGAAAGCCCTGAGTTTTCCACATGTTGCCGATGCCTCCGAGCCATGCAGAAATTCACTGAATGAAGCAGAGTACATACAGTCGGTTTGATGATGGGCTGGGATGAACTAGTTTATGAAGCCGAAAGATCAAACTCTGTGTGTTCTACTTACAAACTATACGTCCGCTCTGACCGCGTTTTTCTCTTTAAACGCCGAGCCTAAAGCTGAAGACGTTTCACCGCTTTAAAACAGATGATCCAAGTCCACATTTACTGGATTTGTGCGATGATACAACAGAGTTAGTGGCAACGACGTTCCCTAAATAAGATTTAGCCTTTATTTGTGTCTGTGGCACCGGTGGCTCAGCCCGGCACAAAGCAATTGTGCAGCGCGACAAAGCACAGACTATAAAAGGACTGTAAAGTTGAATCATGGCCACTGTGAACACTGCAGCCCTGGTGAAGGTCGCATCATTGCAGCACTGCTGGATGACTGTTTCAGCCAGGTGAACCACGAGCCCCGCAACACTCTGTTTTCACACAACGGTGACATGCATCTCACAGATTATCGGCTTTAAACTCCAGTATGATTCAACCTGGGAACAACTGGAACACACCTGTTCACGAGAGGATGAAGTGTTTTCAGAAAGCAAAAACGAAGAGGAGCCCTGATGTGTTTGCACCTGTCATGTTGTTTTGTTAGTTGAGTGTCTGTTGTTTGTAGTTGACTTAAATGACATCAAACTTCTTTTCTACTACTCTTTTTGATTTCTGAGTATGATTTCCAGTATGTGTCTGATTTCCCATTTAGAAACCCCTACAGATATCTCTTTTTTAAGAAGTTTCCAGGTGTATGAAGAAACAAAATCTTTCAAATCACTTTGCAGGTTCGTCGTAGACAGATGTGAAGAAAGAAAGAGACCAGTAATGGTCGCTGTCCAGGGTGCTGATCCTCAATGGTGACAGAAATATACATGTGTATATGTATGTATATATATATACACATATATATGCACACACACGCAAACACACAGTACTTCGGAGACTATTTAAAGTTAACCTAATCACCCTAAAAGTGAGTGACAGGGTGAATTACGGCTTGTCCTTCCCTCTTTTGACACCCTTGGATCAGGTAATGGATGAATGGAGGCTCGTGGTGTCTTGTGTTTTTATGTTTTAGTGAAGACACTTCAACCACATTCCCTGCTGGGATAAAAGATTAACCTCTGGAAAGTCACGTCTGATGCTCTCCACCCCTGCGTGAAAAGGTTCAGTATGTCCTCTCGGGTTAATTTCTTGCTTTTGGACTTCTTTGACCTCTCTGACTCACAGCTCCGGATGCACCCACTTGACCGGCATACTTGCGTGGGTGGCCGGGTGTGTACTTTCCAGCTTAATCAACCTTTTTGTGACTGAAACCTGATGGCCACACGCCAGCACTCTGCAGTGGGACGCTGTGTGGCACTTTCTGGAAAATGTCAGATATGAAAGCTCCACACGTTGCCGACGCCTCCCGACCCCCGCACAAATTTATCGAATGAAGGAAATTAGAGCAAAATGCAATTAGTCTGATAGCCAGTGAGGAATTTGAACATATTATTCTTGGCTTTTTGAGCCTAATGTGACAGCAGATTTGGGAGGAACGTACCGTATGCTACTGTGATGTGTTGCACTGCAATTTATTTGGTTCTTACCAAGATAAAAAAAATCTAGATTTAGAAGTGTTTCTTTAAGTGTTTGACTTGACACGATACTCTTAAGTCTCCTGCAGCTATTGCCTCTTTATCAATATCTAAAGACATGATGCCATAGTATTACTTAAACCTATGTATTTTCATCCTTTGCTAAAGTGGAGTATGTAAAGTAATATTTATTGTTACAGAAAGGACTCCACGCAGCACGATAACTTGATGGCTTTGAGTACATTTCACCTCAGATTTGATGTTTTTATCTTGGTCTCTGCAGTGTGCAGAGAAGCAGAGGTACATGGACCAGGTACAACCAGGTACATGGACATCTAAGAGAGAGAGAGAGAGAGATAGAACTTTTTTGAATATTTCCACCTCTCCGGCACATGACAGATCTTAACCCACCCCTGACTCCACTACAGACGAGAAGCGTTAGATGAGCTGCCAGCCAGGATCCGGTCGCCTTCATCTCCAGCTCTTCAGATTGTACGTGCCAGTCATCATCGTATCGTAGCGCACACACCCTCCGGAGCGCCCGTGTTGGTGTGCTAACGGCTTAAACTGCATCAGGCCCACCGCAGAGCTGCGCTCCGCAGGAGGTCTGCTTATGAAGTGTAAATCACTCCACTCCTCCTTCAAGAAGAAGGAGGAGGAGGAGGAGGAGGAGGCGGAGGGAGACAGCAAGGTTTGAGTGATGGACATGTCAAGTCAGGGCTGTGGCACTTCAAAAAAACATGATGGGTATAAATACATACCTGTCAGGTCTGACACTGGTTTCCTTTTCACAGGAGCTAATGCATTATATTGCCAAACGTATTCACTCAACCATTCAGAGTTGAAATCAGGTGTTACAATCACTTCCATGGCCACAGGTGTGTATCAGCAAGTCAAGGCATGCAGACTGCTTCTACAGGACATTTGTAGATTGTACAGAAAGTTCTTCAACTTTCTGTATAGTCAATCAAATCTGATGGACGAGTTTTCCAGGAGCTGGGCTCGGCCCCTGAGCTCCAGTGAAAGAAGCTCTGAATGCTTCAGCATCTCAAGATGATGGACAGTTCCAGGCTCCCAACCTGACAGAACATCCATGTATGACCACACAAAGGGTCAAAAATTCCTTGTGGAAATCCTTGTGGAAATCCTTCCCCGAAGAGATGAAGTTATTAAAGCTGCAGTGGGTGGACCAAAGTCACATTAAACTCTATAGAATAAGATTGGGTAGCCACTTGACATAATATGCAAGTTAAGGCAGGTGAGCGAGTTGTTTTGGTGATGTGAGAGCCAGGCGTGGTGCTGTGAATAGACAGTACAGCCCTCGGCTGTTTGCAGCTCAGGCTCATTGCTTGAACAATCTCCCTAAGAGGTTACACTGTTTGTTTTGCACTTTGTGTCACTGCGTTTTAATAGCAGAAATAAACGGCGGCCATTAAGACTGAGCCACAAAATACGACGCCGTGCAGCTAATTTTGGCCTGCGTGGATTTAAGCTTTGCAAAGAGCTGCTGCAGCAGTCTGTTTAATCTGTTTGTTTATTTATTTGTCCTGACTGTGCAGTTTAGAAGAGACAGAGAGAGAGAGAGAGAGAGAGAGAGAGAGAGAGCGAGGGACCGGGGCGTCACACTGAGCTTCATTACAAACTCTGTAACTGATCTGTGCATCTTCACTTTGCAGTTTGAGGAAGTTCAGTTTTGTTTGCCATCTGTTTGCAACACCGGTGGTCTCTACTCTGTCACTACTGCAACAGGTTCAGGTTTAAGTGGTAAAATAAGTGATGGATGACATATATGTATAGCCTCAATGAACATGAAATCTATAATATATTACAAATCTATAATATAATCCAAAATACAGTGAAATATGCGTTTCTTTTGCCACATTTTTATTCATTTACTATCTGACAACTGCAATAAATGGGCCCAACTGCCTCAAAAAGATGAGATTTTCACATTTAATTTTCATGCACTTTCCCAGTGGAATATCAAATAACTAGATATTCATATTCATGTTATCGCTTTACATCCAAGGTACATGCTTTATTTATCATTTCAAACCCTGTTTGACATATTTCTGTGGACTTTTCCTTTATTTCGTTGTAAATTACACCATGGATGATTTTATCTCCTTTTTTTCATAGTTTTTCTGTCTAATATCTGTCACAGTTAGATGCACATGGTTCAATCTCTGAAGCAAAGAGGAGAGCGATGCTCTTTCTTTGCAGCCACTGGCTGCTCTGAGGTGCAGGAATGAAACAGAAGATCCTTTAATAGATCTTTTCAATTTGTTTTAAAAATGCCTTTTATTCCATCTCAAACGAGTCGTTCAGCCCGGGCAGAAAAACCCTGAATTAGCAGACGCAAACTAAAACTGTCCTTTTCAACCGACGTTGAATTGTTTGCACTTTGCAGGGTACAACACTCACCGGGGAGGATAATTACCTTTTACAAGCCAGTGTGAGCTGATGCAGCAGACCAGGAGGAGAATGCAGAGGAGACTCCGCTTGTTCCAGGAGGCGCAGGACGAAGCCGCACGTGACGATCCGTGATGCAGTGTCTGTTTTCTGTGACTTGACGGTTTCTAATTTATCAGTCCTCGCTCCGCTTCCTGTTTGGGTTTCCCGCTCCGCCTCGCCTCGGCGTGTCTGGAGGGCAGCGCCACTCCTCGAGGGCTCCACGAGATTAGAGCCCCGCGGAAAGTACAGTCTGTTATCCTGTCACCTCCCCAGGTATGAAGCAGTACAACGAGCCGGGGAACCTCAGAAGATTCCTGCAATACAACCTGAGCTGCTGTCTTCCCCTGATGTTACCAGTAGCTGTATTTATAAGGGAAAAAAACAAAAAGAACACGTACCAGGCATGTGTTTATTAAACTAATGTAGGGGCAGAAGAGGTCTGACTTTGTTGGGTCCTGAGCATTTATTTCAGAGTATAAATTTCACTAGAGAAGAACACAAAAACTCACTTCTTCTACTATTAAATAAACTATTCTATATATCTATGATGATTAATAAAAGATTACTGATGCCTTATTAGAGTTGCAACAAATGAATATTCTTACAGCGTAGTGTTAAAACAGACTGCGATACTCAATCTTCATGTACACAGTAGTGATTGTTGTTTCAGAGAGATCGTGTGAAACAAGCAAGAAACAAGAAGAAAACAAGTTCATGTTCTTGGCAGAGATTTATGAGTAAACCATGGGCTCATCCTCTTTTTAAGTCTATCCCCGCTTTGTTTTCTCCATTATTTGTTGTGTTGTCACTTTGATTTTAAGGTTGTCTCTCCCACCTTAATCAGACATTTTTCAGCGCCTTTATGTCCCTCTGACGGTCGCTCATGGGGACGTGTTTTTAATGTGACGCGTTCGTGTTTCTCATCTCACTTCACACAAACTGGATTACAGCTGTTCCCGTCTCTCGATTTCATCTCAGTGTCCAAAAGAGTCGGTTGATGAACTATGAGATGAGCTGACATCAGTGAGGCAAATTCCACTGTGTTACATGGTCTTATTTCTGTATTTATTGAAAAGAGGGAATAAAAAAAACACAGAATAACACATCCGTAATTATGCGTCTGGGGAGAGAGCGGGCCTGTCCCTCGTCACTGTTCCAAGAAAAACTAATTGAATGATAACGTGATTACTGCCAGGAAAAAGCTCTGGCCAGCGAGCAGCACACGCATACATTTCACACTGACGTCCGTAACAAAGTTATTATTCTCACTACGAAACGATTCAAACAGATACTGTAGGAAGAGCGACTCCGAGCTAACTCCCTGAGCCTCTCCTCCTTCCTCTCAGCCAGTTTGCAGCAGCTACGATCTGCTCTCGAACACCCCTCCGTCCTAATGTGCAACATCTTTAATAAAGTTTAGAGCGTTCAGAGGAGGGATTCAATTCACTTTCCATTAAGGAAATGGATTTACATATAAATTTGAGTTTTATTTTGTCAGGGGTGGTGGGGGGTGGAGGCGTTCAGCCTCCGAACAAATGCCCTGTCGATTCCCGCTCCTCACCTCGCTCTTCATCACCAACTCTGCGTGTTTGTTTCACGCAAAGCGGCTCCTACGCAATTTACTGCTGCACGTCAGGCTGCCTGCAGCACGCAGTGATGAGGGGCCCGAGGTGCACAGACTGACACACACACACACACACACACACACACACACACAGCCCTTAGTGCAGACAGACATGCATCCTAATTTATGATCAACAGCTTTTCATTTTGAAGGTACATTTTTCGAGCCTGTTATGGAAAAAAAAAGTTCGAGGGACACTTTGCTTACTGGCCGCGGCTGCATCGATTCAGAACAGCGTGTTGGATTCATGTCTCAGGTTTCAGGGAGTGTGTCAGCGGGTCGAAAGCAGAAAGCAAAGCGGCATAAAGAAAGTGAAGGCACAGTTAGGTTAGAAAAGACGTTATTTCCGGAATAGACCTTTCTGTTTCCCATTATGTTTAAGCCCTCGCTCATTATGTCACTTTGTAAAGCGGTTGTATTCACTTCCCTCTCTACCTGCCCCACCAACAATAGGCTCATTTGTATTTAGAAAGCCATTGTTAGCCTCTTTCTTTTACCTGTAGCTTTACATATCAATAGCAATGTCAATATCAATGCAAAACCTCTATCTGAAAAATGAAACAAGAACGCTTGTTTTCCTGCAGAATGCTCTTTGTCATTGGTATCCAATACAGAATACACTGTTTTTGGACTGTGATACTATATGACATGTGAACAATATGAGTATCCTACCTTTTACTCACCATTTCACCAATCAGAAAAGCCTGCAGATGGCTGATTTTGTGTTTCAACATCCAGCATCAAAGCTGTGTGGACCTCATTGTTAAGGACTTCCACTCACAGTTCCAGTGATCTGGGCTAAACTGTACCCCCCTGCCCCCTGAGCCTGTAGCTAGTTTCAGAATCATCTAAATCTTTTAGGCTTGGTTTCCATGGACTTATTTAAATGGCTTTATAGGGCAAATTAATGGAGAAAACTAACTGTGGATGATTTGTTGAACATAAGTTGTTGTGTTGGCTTGCGGCAGAAATTCTGTGTACTGATATCTGTCTTGGCCAGGACTCCCTTGAAAAGAGATTTTTCACAGCATTGAGTGTTTTATTGCTGGTTGGACATACAGTAAAAGTGATGCAATGGAGTGCAACAATCGATGGACAGAGCGTGAAAAGTATTTAGTGAAGTGGAGCTTGGCCAATGTGTCCAACTGGGCTCTATAAGTCTCGTTTTGTTGATTCTGTGAAGGAACATTTTTAAAAATTGATCAGAACCGTTACGCTTATACAATATGTTTTTCAGCGAACTCCAGCAATCCTACAAAAAAAAGCAAAATTCAGCAGTCCAGGGTGTTTGGGTTCACCGTTCACGTTGCTTCCACTTTAGAAAAACTTTCCTGCTTCACAGGTCTGTGATAAAACACTGTTCTGCAGGACTCAGCACATTCACAACCAACATGTTTTTGTTAATTATCATTTCCTCATCGTGTTATTACATGACATTTTTGTCGCTAATTATCTCTCCTACTGTATGTGTCTCCTTGGAATCTGATGTGTTTACGTAAACATTGTTTATTTTAAGTAGAAAATGTGCAGCTAGTTACAGAGACACAGAGCTACAATCCAGTCTGATCGCTCCACTCTCATATAGTCCATGTTTAAGTTTAAGTTTTAAAATGGGACAGCGGGGCTGTTTCAACAGTTCATGGGGGTCGTGCGGATCATAGTGGAAAGTTTTCCCTGTAAGTTGTAATCTACGTGTCTTGCTGTGAGTGGGAAGAACAAACAGAAGCAAATAAGGAGTCAAGCCGTTTCGGCAGTAGGAGGAACAGACGTCCACCACTGTGCCAGGCAGGAGACCAACGGGGGGGGGGGGGGGGGGGGGGGGTCACACCACAAGGACCCGATCAGCAACAATCAGGAAGTAGACGTTCCAAAATAAGAAAAGCACTGCTGAGACACAGCTCAGGGGGTGGACAGACATAGGAGCACATGTTCACACAGTGCTGCAAAACTGCGATCCATCACTGTCAGGTGGATTTCAGCTTCACTTGAGGAAGGTGGTGGAGTAGAAGGGTTAGGGTTAGATGTGCACATGCATATCATACCACGCAACCATGAACGTAAATAGGACTAAGACCAGTCCTTAAAGTCTTAAGGCTCCTTTCGTTGTGGTGCCTGTGGAAGCTCCTTCACTTTCCTGCAATTGTTAACTTACGCTAACAATTGCAGTCACATTTAAGACAAGTCTCATATCTTCATTTTCTCTGATCTAAGCCTGACTGACTAAAGACATGCCAAGGAGCATTGCCTTTTTGTTTGATTTTGTTTTACACAAGTGGACAGGTAGGTCATAAAAAACAAGAGAAATATGAATGTAGTTTACATTGTAATATGTGCCACTGGTATAAGTTTAACGGTGGCGTAAATGATACGTTCTATTTGCAAAAGAGTGAGTGAGTGAATTCATGAATCTGGTCTGCTAGGTCTGTGTGTGATTCTGCTCCCGGGCCTCATAGGATTACACAGCAGGTGAAATGTTTGCATTTCTAAAGATAAATTCACAGCCAGTGCGGCTGCCCTTTAGACCACTTCCTATGGACTTTCTGTCAGTGACTAATCCAGAGTATTGTGAGCCAGGCCGGGCTAGAATGTGCCAACCGGATTATGCCCTCTCCATTATGGTCCCCCTGCTCCTGACTCTGTACTGATCTCCACTGTGGTCTATCCCGTGAGAGGCTGCACCATCTGATGGAGTGTTCATCACGGAAACGTAGCGAGCTCTCCTCTGACCTCAGCCCCGCCAAGAAAGCAGAGCCGGCGCTGCCAGATCCCGTCTCTGCGGGGAACCAGAGCTCAGATCTGCTGACTCTTCTTGGCGAGAGCCACAGACGCACTCAGTGAATTGAGGTGACTCATCTGTCATCACATAACACGCACAGATAAACAATCCGATTGTTTACGGCACATGTGGAAAGTCAAATTGCACCTGAATTTACTTTCCGCTGCAGCGGTTTATTCGATTTTGCTCCCATCCGGAGCTGTCACTCAAGTTTGTTGTTAACAATGATGAAAATTCAAATTACACCTTTAATAATTCAGTCAATAGCCGTTGCTGATAATGTGATGAAAAACACTGCAAAAATTCCGGTTTTAATTGCTCCGAGCCCCCAGCTACACAGCCTTGACCCCCGGTGGAGACACAGGCAGTTCTGGTAGAGCAAACAGTTCTGCGAAGCGGCTCTGGAGGCAGAAATAAATTACCTGAGTTAGACCTCAGCGGACGACGTGTTGAAGTGCAGCCAACTCCACCTGGCAAACCAGAACAACAGGAAATCAGCTCGGGTCACAAGTGCAATCAAATGGAAATGTTAATGCCTTGATTATTCATGCTCAACTCATAGCTCATGGAAAAGATAAGCACCACATGGTGCCACATTAATTATAACTATTATTAAGGATACATGGGGTTAATACAAATTAATAAACATATCAAACAAGGATTTCTGAGTCTGCTTTCATTAATAAAATGATTAGAGCTTTCTGAACAGAGCAAAGGCGTCCTGTCTTTTTTTTCCTCTTTTATCTGAGGTTCATGAATGTCCAGAGACTTATTTGTTGTTGCCATTCTCCTTTTAAAATAGATGTGAAGTGTTGGATGTAATTATGTTCCAGTGGCAGAACAAAAGTGGGCCAAAGACGCAGCCTTGGGGAACACCACAGAGCAGAGGTGGCCACTATAGAAGTTCTCAGCTAAGGACCCTCCAACACACACTGGAGACTCACTCCAATTACCATCCTGGAGCAGAGAGACAGGAAATGTACCACTTATCACCAGATTGTCAAACTCCGGTTTTCTTCTATTAATATACACAGCCCCGGAAGCCAATTCCAGCATTTGCACCCTCTTTGTCCAACCGAGTGATTTCCTCACCTATGAGTACAGCTTCTAGTGTTGTCATTAAGAGGTAAGTCTGACTTATTCTAAATGAATGGAGACATGAGGAGTGAAGGTTTTAGACTGTTTTTTAACAACAAAAAAGACACCTCTTTCAGAAATCAGACAGGGAAAATATACGAAGGACTTCCTGAGAGATTTCGTTACCTAACAATAAATGAGCAAGGCAGAGACGTCCTATTGTGGAGGGGGAAGGACTTCCTTCGTGATCAGCATTTGTTCCTGCATGTCATACTGAGTACGTGACATCACCCATCCGTAACATCACCCATTGGTTTGTGAAGGACGCTGAATGAAGCCAAGAGTTTGAGTTGCAGGGGGCTGCCATTCCTCGTAATGGAGCCAGCAGAAGCCATAGGATGGCAGGGAGGGAGAGGAATGAGTGATGGATATAACTTTTCACCTCAACACATCCACTGATCCATATGGTCCATACTGGATATCTGAGAATAAGGCCATACTAACGAGGTAAAGATAGTCTATTGGTCCAATTAATATGACTTGCGCTCTTGCTTCTGTGTGACAGCCAAACGGACCATATTCAT
Source organism: Karalla daura (assembly GCA_029224185.1). Lineage (NCBI taxonomy): Eukaryota > Metazoa > Chordata > Actinopteri > Chaetodontiformes > Leiognathidae > Karalla > Karalla daura. Next base: position 20,634,635 of record CM055200.1, on the reverse strand, counting down.
TCATTTCTTTAAACTCTAATATCTTATGAATCATGGAATGGCTGTGGTGAGAGTTATCATAAACAATTATTGAATGAGTATTTCATGATTGAAAATGGTGTTTTTTTGACTGGGTGTTTATTGCAGAGCAAGGCCCTAGTGGATCTCTGTGGTATTGCAAGGAAAGTCACTTCCCTGTCGGCTTCATTTTTCATTTATATACAGTCTATGAGCTTAAAAACTTAAAATAAATTTTCCTTATTTTTTTCCCTTCTAAATCTTTGGTCTTATGAGATAAAGTGTTGCTTTTTTATCACAGGAGAAAGAATAGGAACTATAATTAGTACATGACTATGTGAACATACAGCATTGTTAAACTTAATTAATAGTAAACCTGAGATAGTGATATAGCACAAAAAGGTCAAGTCAATTATCAACTGTTCTCCTTTCTCCACTCCACTCCTTTGCTTTTCTCCTCTGTCCCTTGTGCACATTAATTACACTGTTAGCTGGCTGAATGCTGCGCTCACCATGTGTTGTGGAAGCCGAGCTGTGATGAATCGAATTCGTCCCTCAACACCAGAACGAATTGAAGCTCTGATAAGCCATTTATTTTCTCCACTTTCGCCAAGATTCACCCAAACCGAAAACTTAATGTCATCGTGATGACAATTAATCTTTGTCGAAGGCACAGCCTCGCCTCTCGTGATTGATAGTCGTCGTCTGAATCAGTCGAACCAAAACAACATGTTGACGGCGCGAAGACGATGACGAGGAGCGCTTCATTATCTCAGGAACAATGTCTGTGTGAACGCCTGCCCAACTGTTCTCATTGAGAACGATGGTGCCATTCACTCAGCGAGCTGCTGTTTGTCATTCTGCGTGAGCAGGAGGCTCACACACACACACGCACGCACACACATACACACACGCACACACACACAAACACACACAGACACAGATTCCTCTCCTGAGCCATTCCTCACAAGCCCACAGCTGCATTGTTCACTCACACATGAAACAGTGAAAAACACTCTCATTTTGTGTGAGCGTGTGTGTGAATGTGTGTGTGTGTGTGTGTGTGTGTGTGTGTGTGTGTGTGTGTGTGTGTGTGTGTGTGTGTGTGTGTTCCCAGATCGGGCAGTCTGCTTTGTGTGGGCTCCCAAAGCTGCGACCCACATGCTGCTGTGAACTGAGTGCTTGGATGTCTGCTTCCCACACACACACACACAGACACACACACACACACACACACACACACACAGAGGCACACATGCTCCTTGCTGTTTAACACAGATTTCTACAGCTCATCAGTTCATCTAAAAGAGTGAAATCAGTATTTATGAGATCGTTCTCACACCATCTTTAAATGACAGTTGCATCTGACTGCCTGTGTGTGTGCGTATGTATGTGTGTGTGTATGTGTGTGTGTGTGTATGTGTGTGTGCTGTACCTACAAGCCTCTACAGAGCGACTCGCATCTCTGACAGTAAGTAAACACTCACGCAGAGTTTGATGCATGCCTGCAGGCTCTGTTCCTCATTTTCTTATGTTTATCATGCATTATGTCTGTTTGTTATCTACACAACTTACTGCTCTTTCAGATAAAGCTTAGCATGCAAAAAAAGACAATTTAAGAAGGTCTCAAAAACTCACCAAAGTTTATCATTGTGTTTTCTTTTTTGTTTCACTCCCCTGAAGTGAGATTTCCAGATTTATTTGGCTGGCTGTTCACTGCTTGAGATTTTCAGCCTTCAGCTCTTTTTGTGTGTGTGTGCATGCACCACTGTCCTCTCCCATGGAGATGACATGATTGGGGTTTGGTTCCTCGTATCCTTCGACATATATGGGGTTTGACTTCGTGCTCAAGTATTGAACAGTGCACAGGATGAAAAAGAGAAAAGTAAACGCACAAAATCCACTTAATCTACATGCATCTCATTCGGTTATAAGCACATAACCGAGACTAGTGAATAACTACAGGTTGGCATCTGTAGTTTTTTCACAAAAAATTGCATGGATAATCTATCACATTTCCTGAGCTCCTGAGCTCTTTTGCACACTGTCCAATCATGTTTCCATTCTATCGACATTTCTTTATATTTACATATATACAGGAATTCCTATGGAAGAGCCTGAGATGAGATGGGTTTCAGTCTTTGCTGCCTTCTGGAGATTATGTTTGCCTGCCTGGATTTCAAAAACAAGATTTCTGGGGGCAGAATATCCTGTAGGTACAGCTCCAGCAGACTGTTCTGCACAGGTGTCTGCTCAGAGATCCTGCAAAATAAGCCAAACTCTGTCCCTCTGAGCAAGAAATAAATCAAAAGACCAAAGGCTTAATGTTGCAGTCAATGGGAAAACATCCACAGAGTAGCTCTACTGTCATCAGTGGCACTTCCTTGACTCAAATTGGGTTTCTATGTGTTTTTCTTACAAGTGAAACAAGTGCTCTTGATTTTAATGTGTCCATGGATGGAGGCCAAGGTGGTGAAATAGACATGTCCACTCAGCAGCAGAGAGAAGAGAGTGTGCCCAGCTGTGGGGTGGTGCCAAAATGCTGTATGCCATCATCAAACCACTCGGGTGGAAAGTGGGGAAAGGCTGCCTGGTACACATCAATAGGAGACAGACGTAGAGATGGGGGAAAAACTGAAGAAAAGAAGCACGCTGTGAATCTTTGGTTGAATGTGAAAGTCAAATTTTTTGATGAATGAGTGAAGAGCCAAAGCAGATATCAACCACGCTAGTCCTGCACCGAGAGGCCGCACGTAGCAGCCAACTTCTGTCAAGTGGATTCTTGGTTTCGCAGGATCAAGACCATCTCCAACTTCATGTCCTTGGCTTCTGGGTAGATACAGTTTGAAGATCATCTGAGACAGATGAACATGAGAGTTGGAAGCAGTGGTGAGCAAGCCTGTTTCTCCACAGGGTGGAAAAACCATCTCTGGAACGACAGATTAGTCACAGTGATGACAGTAAACGTAGCTGTGAAGTTTTCCTCCAGGCTCATATTTTGGGTTTATATTCACCTCCCAGAAGACTTCTGCACTGATCAGGGTGGTCATAAGTGTACGGTGTGATCAAATCTTACACCACATCTGACTTTGAAGGCCACATGGACTTGGAATTGCAGCCTCTTGAAACAATCACCTATTCACTTTATTCAATATCCTACCCAAAGGAGAAAGTGAGTAAAGCTGAGACTTCTGGGTCTTGCGAGTGAAGTATAACGCATAGACTGGAATCTGGAACAATGCCTATGAGTGTTTTTGGGGTTAAGGAGGAGTGGTTAATTTGCCAGTTGCTGGGAAATCAGGTCTGCACGGCTGTCGTCCTGTGTGTGTGGAGCACTGAACTCTGTCATCCCTGTCCAATCCCGGGACACAGTCTCCACTCTCTACACTTTTAATGTGTCACACGGGCCAAGCACCTCGAGCAGTGATAGAAAAAAACCAGACAGGTGAGAATAGGAACAAGTGAGGATGATGTATTACACCCTTCTAATGCAGTTTATTTAGGGCCATTATGAATTACTCAGTGAAGCAGATATGGGGACTGGAAAGAACTGGCAGCTTGTCAGAAGTGCTGATGTATGCAAGGGGAGGGGGGGGGGGGGGGGGTGACTGAAGTACTGAAGACAACAACAGTCTTTACTTGAAAGTTACAGAAGGTTGTTGTCACACCGTAATCTGCCATAATCCAAATCCTATTAGGTAAATTTCATTTTCTTTCAGGGGACGTAGCACAAAAAAAAAACAACTCGACTTTATTAATAACAAAGCCACAAAGTCCATCACTGCATCGCTCCAGTTCCCACTTAGTTCAGTAAAAGAAAGAAGCTAAACCCGTGCGGGGTTGCCAGATAAGCATTGAAGGGTGCCAGATTGAAGGGTGCCAGAATCCTTTTAATCATAATTCTCCCTTTCTTTAAATTTGGGGAAAAGGGAGTTTTTACACAAGTTAAAAACACTCAAACTAACAAACATATAGACTTTGATGGAAAACACGACTTTTTTGGTGAAGGTAATCCTGAAATTCTATAATTTTAAATCGCAGTTTTGCTCGTAATTTCCTCATTATGCATGTGCAGATATTGATCTGAGTCTCTGATGGGACGATCTGTTGTAAGCACCTCTCTGAATGACTGAAAGGATGTAAAGATGTGTAGAGGCAGATCTATGGGTAATTTTCTGTAGCCATTAAGCTCTCAAGTCAATTTCTCCCCCATGAAACCATTTGTTCCCTAATCCATTTAACCCATAAAACAAAATAAATTAGTGACAAACGATCATTAGATTCTGTTTTTACTGCACCCATTGGTACAATTAAACAGTTCAACTAACAAACGCACCCCAAGTGAAACAGTAAGACTACGTATTCAGGAGTATTCAAGTTTGTGAAACTGAAATAGAGAGAAAACTGAAACAGCGGCTAGGCTTTGTCTCCTCCCCTTCCATCTAGATTGAATTAACAGCATTTTTCATCATTAGCTCGTCCTCTTTTTCCTTCTGATCGCTGATCATCCCATTAGGCCTATGCTGCATCCTCTCCTCACGGCATCAATCTCATTATCCCGGGCCATCCCCCGCCTACTCTTCCCCGTCCTCGGCTGTGTCCTCACGCTCTCCTCCTCTTCCCCGTTCACAGCTGGACTCCGAGCTTAAACCTCCCGATGTCCCATTGAGCTTCCTGTCATCCCAAAATAATCCCAGCGAATGGGAGAGGGATTGGCCAGAAAGGAGAAACAGAGGAGAGGTGGGGAGTGGCTATGATATCATTCTGGATGTATAAAGAGGGAGTACAGTGTGAGCGGATGAAGAAAAGTAGCAGAATGAACAGGGATGAGTGTCAGAGGAAAAGAAGGGAACAGATGAGCAGATGGATAATTAAAGCCTCCTTTTTGCCCAATTCATTACACTTTTACGCTTCTACAACTTTAAGCCCACTTCACATTCAAAGGGACAGTTCATTTCAGTCTTTTCAGTCACTGTCACGTTCTCTCAGCTGGATAGTTTTCCACTATATGGTCCCAAAGCGTCGTTTTAATGCTGCGAGAATCTGCCTGGATCATCAATTGTGGCTCGACTGTGGAAAATGAATCCCATCTCCACTAACTGCAGCACACACAATGTACCTGCTTTTCTCCAATTTAATTTCCGTCCCAGTTTTCCCGGGAAAAACGAAGGTCATACTTATAAGGGCAACATGGCTGATATAAAAATATTGTATTATTATCATCATATTTGCTTGTTCTTTTCCTTATTATTTGAAGTCCATCAGAGCACCGTGAAATTGCTGACTCAACTATTCATGACAGGATAGACGTCACACAAAAATAAAGAGACTGGGGTGTACGGTGCAAAAAGGAGGTGCAGATTTAGTAAAGTGTACAAAAACCCCCAAAAAGCTCAAAGGCTATAACAAACGATCTCTGCCGGGGACGTTTCTGAGTCTCTCTCTCTCTCTGCGTTTTTAACAGCCTCCCTTTAATGATCCCAAAGCTGTTATGGCAGAATATAAAAATCTTCAATAGATAGATAGATATACAGATAGACATTTGTTTCCAATCACTTTGCTTTATCGGGAAGAGTCAATCTGCTGCCACAGCAATACCAAATCAAATCCATTTCAATAGCAAGGTGAGTTAACTTATTTCCCCGGGGACGAGTGTAATTTTGAGCAGCCATCACAAGCGTGTGTATCACGCTGCAGACTTGAGCTGAATCCAAGGATAAGCTACGAGGTGTGCATACAACCTCACCTCACATACCAATCATAACCTTTTTTTTTCCCATGATGTATCTTCCAGGGCTGTTTCATGCCCAGATATGAGAGAGACTCCATCGGTGTAGAAGAAGCCACCATGAAATAGTTACAGCGACTTGGAAGGAAATGCATGGAATAAATTGTCGGCCTGTGATTCAGGTGGGGAATGGACATGGACGCTTTTTTTTTCTTTTTAGGAAGACTAATGGTTGAGTGTGGTGTTACTTTCACACAGGATGCAACTCATGCCGGTGAACAACTCTATCCAAAAGTTTTCTCCTTTTCTTCTGCTGCAGACTGCAGAGTTGGTAGGAATCACATCCACCAGGAAAGAGAAATGTCATGGGACATTTACTCATACTTTGATTTTACAATTTCCAACTATCGGCTTGTTTAATTTGTGTTTTCCACCTCATGATTAAAACTGTGTGACGCTGTGTGGCAGCAAACGAGTGTATGATGCCCTTAATACAATGATTATCTCTGGCATTTATCAAATTAATTACAGCATCCATCAATCACATCTCTGTACTTCAGCAATGCAATCCATGAGAGAAATCATACAGAGTCACGATCAAACAAAACGTCGAGGGATATCCAGATTGGGATCTTTAACCTACGACTAATCTCTTTTTCCCCTTGGCTGAATTCCATCAAATTAGATTAAAATCTCTCAAATGTATCTTTAAATATTCACAAAAGCACCACTTGAGGCTTGACCCGAGTAAAATCAGAGTATTTGGGAAGTCACATGCATTATCAGCAACGTGACCTGGTTTTCATTGGTGCCACTGGTATTTGTTTCTTGTTATTTTTCTATCTTTTCTTTTCTTTAAGTTTCTTTATTATTTCCTGTCAGTTGTCTGTGATCCCCACTACCAATCACACATTTCTCTGCGCTTCACTCTCACACAACTCCAGGCAATTTAGAGTCTCCAGTTGACCTAAATATGCATGACTATAGGCTGTGGGTGGAAACCAGAGAAGGCCCAATCAGACATAAGGAGCACTTGCAAACTCTACGTTCTTTACGTGACTCTAGGTGACAGTATATGACTATATGTGAGGCTATGTGACTCTACAGTACCTGATGATAAGGCTCAAGTTGTTTGCTGTTTGGTGCCCCATCTGCTGCTGTGTTGGCTGAATGCATGGATGGATGGATGGATCGAAGAAAGAGATAGATAGGAACTTGTCTGATTTCCATTGGACTTCCATTATATGTTTCCTAAATCAAATTAAGAGCTGCACTGTATTCCACAGTCACTGTTTGAGTCTTTAACCAATTTCACATGAAAAATTGGACCATTTGTAGGATAAGTTATAATAACCCTGTCGCTCTGCCCCTTTTCCTCTGTGATGACAACAGAGATAGAAGAAGTGATAACACGTGACCTCTTTAAGTGAAACAAATCTAACTTCCATGCAGTTTCAGGCTCACCACTAAAAGCAGTAACTTCTCTCTGGAGACGTCCACTGTCTTTAACGACTAAACTACTACGTCTTGGTTAAAGTTCTCATTTAATGCCCCACAACCAAGCTATAATACGACAAACCCGCTCCATTTTGAGAGGTTAAATGATAGAAGTTAAGAGCAGACTAAATCAAATTTAACTCCCTTATTATAACCATAATGGTTGTGGTCTTTGATTCTATTCTGCAGCAGTGTTGCTTCTCCTTAAGTGTGGGGCCTAATCACATGGCAGAGTTAATTTCCAGTCTCTTCTCTCTGCTTCCCTCTTCTCTCTTACAAGGAAAGACACTGTCACTTCTTTTAGTGCTCCATAATGAGTGGGCTCTTAATTATGTGCAACATGAGAGATACTTGGTCAAAATTAGCTTTTTGGGCTAAGACACTGTTTTGGCTAATAATCTAATCTTAATTGCAATACTTTTAATGGACCTAACAGACTTGTGATCAGAAGACATGAAGCCAAACCAATTTGGTTCTGTCATGGCTGTATTATTTTGCTGATTGGGAATGACAAAGTGGCCATTGTGAATGGACAGAAATGTCACAGTCTGATTCCAGCTTTAGGGTGAATGTAGCAGAGTTGCAGTGTGTGACTGTCGCTCTGTGAATGGCCTCAGTGCACACATGCTGATATCATCCCACTTCCTCCAAGGTAACTGTTTGCAAATTGATAATCAGAGTTGCACATGTGAAAGCAAATCCTTCAGAATTGCTGAAGCACTTCCTCTGCAAGAGAAGAATGTGTTTCGCTAGAATGCCAGAAACCGTGAATCGAATGAATGAATTGCTCTCTTTTTTCCCAGTGCCAGTGGAAACAAAGACCCGAAAAGTCATTTAATCAATTAGAAAATGTCTCCATCTCTCCAGTCTTCTCCGTCGTGACGTCTAACATTCATTCTCACTTTATTCATTCTCACAGCTGAGATGCCAGAATCTCAGCTGCAGCCCCCCCAAAGGCCTAGGCAGACGTGGCATCTTTGCCAGCTTTGTCTCCTCTCAAAACTGAAATGTTAGCCAATCGTTCTGATGACCGTTATACGGCTTGGTTCTGTCACAGAGCGATAATGATAGAAACAAACAGTCTGTCTCTCACTTGCTGTGTGCAACAATATGCTGCTGGCCGCAAATTCGGAACAAGCAAAATGATGGGGTGAAAGAAATAAGATGTCAAAAGGGTTTAGTTGTGATCGCATTATTTTATCTAAAGGCATTCCAGCTCCTTTGGAAGCAGTATTGCAGCACTTCAACTTGTTTTGGCTCACCAGAGGAAGACCACAGGGGTAGGATTCTTTGTTTTTAAGATATTTACAATAGTCTACTGTGAGCGTAACATGGGAAGAACTTGATCAACAGGGTGAAATTAAGAGAATTGTTGCCTCCATCTACAAAAGAAATTCATTTTCACTTGTGTCCAATCTCCAGTTGCCGCTTCCGTGGGGAATCTTTCTGTTTCCCCATGAAAGAAACAAAGTCTGATAGACTGATGTTTTAGTATAACTAGCTCATTAGCTTTCATTCTTCACTCAGCGTTCAGTAAATAGGGCAGATTTCTCTCTCTCTCTCTGCGAGTGGCCACAGTGGACTTCTACTTTTGGACTTGTCCTGGGCTGCACCGCTCTTTAAAATCCATATTTATGGAGCCAGGCGTTCTGCCCAGTGACAACCTGGTTTGCATACACACACAGGCCTGTGTACACTGCTGGGATTGATGAGCATTGTTGTTTCCAAGCACAGATGCATTAGCACCCATAAGGCAAACATTTAGTGGCTGATTAGAAATTCAGCGCCTGAGACCCAATCAGGATTTGTAGACCAGAAGTAAATACATAATGACACAGAGAAAGTCAGACTCCATATTGTGAGGCAGCTAGCATTGATTCCCCCCCCCCAAACAGTGGGTGCTGGGGTTTAATGGACTATGGTTCCCATTATGTAAAACTTAAAACTGAAAAATACAATAAAATGACTGTGTTTAAAAATCAAAAGGGGAGAGAAGTGCACCATCATATTACCTTAAAATGTGTGGCGGTAAACAGACCGATAGATAAAGCAAGCAATGAATAATGTTCTCCTGCTGCAGCGGGATAATTGGATGTAATTACATTACACCTGAAAATGCACGGTGTACCATTAATCTGCTTTATGCTTAATTTCTTTGCATTTTACGAATGAAAGTGGCTTTGAGCTACGGAAACCGGAACAAATGCAATGCAAGGTGATGATTTTGGATCCACATTGGATCAGAAGGTACAAGTTCTCACTGTGATATCTGTATTACACGTTCTCTGACACCAGTTCTATTTATGGTTCTTTTTTGACGTCATTTCTATAGGTGCAGCCAAGTGACCAGAGCTGTCAGGTTCAGTGGCTTTAGCATCCTATCTCTGCTCTTTTGTGGTCCTTCTGGGATCATCAGAACAGTGACCTCCAGCTCACACTGAGCTGGTTGAAGGGAGCGTGTGAAGTGGCCAGGATGAGATGAGAGATGGGAGGAGTTGCTCCCACAACTTCAAGTGTCTCAGGGTCTTTTTCAGTAGCGGATGGAAAACGGGGAGAGATTAGAACAGATGGATCAGGCCCGTCCACCGTATTTGCTTTTCCATGGCTGGAGGCGGTTAGGGAGCCACATCATTATGCTACTCTCTGTATATGTCAGCCTGTCCTTGTGGACCGAGTCCAGGACATCAAAATGTGCATTTCCTCTTGGCTGCCTGTTGCCAGTGTGACCAATATCCTTTTCCTCTAGTCTTTCTTTAACTACTTTAGCTGCTGTTGTATCACCTCCATGGCTCTTTGCCTGGTCTTAATTGGTTGAAATAATCATCCCACACCCAAACTCTCAGCTTGCCTTGGTCTTGTACAGAGCACAGGTTAGAAAAAAAAGTGTAATAATTTTTAGTATTTTACTCACACACTTAGGTAAAATGTGTAGATGTTTTATTAAACTGCAGACCGACCTTTCTCAAACAGGAACCGGGCTACATTTGTACAGAATGTGGCTATTAATGGTGGGGCAGATCGATCCAAAATATCGATACCAACGTTGGTATTGATATCGACTGATACCAGAGTGATGAGATCGATACTGTATTTTCAGTTTCTCTGGGCACTGCTGCGGTCCAATCAGAGACCTGGCTGTGCTGGTGCCACGGTTCCTGTCACAGTGCAGAGCTTGTCTTTTGATTCATATATCTATGTGTATATGTATATAAAATAGGACCGTGTTAATTAATGAGATTGATTCAGAAACATGGGAAAGAAAAACAGTGAGACGTGCCCCCCAGGCCGCTTCCAGGCATTGTTGCTGCAATTTATTATGGTTGAATAAATGAAAAGACGATTTGGGAAAGTATTCAGGCCAATTTAAAGTAGTTAATAAAATGTAAAATTCTGTGTTTGAGTCAAATGGGAGTACAGAGGAAACAGAAAAACAGAAGAAAAAAGACAAGTTGATTGAATAGTTTGCTTGTTACATGCACGTACACAGTTATTTTGTGATTCATATCATATCTTTGTTACCAATCAACATCTGATGAAAACAGCTGATCAGTCTGTTTCAGTTTGCTTGTTTATCACATCAATCATCTGTTCACTCTCATCAAGCCATTGTTGCCGCTTTCATCACACCACAGACTGCACTTTTCTCCGTCTCTCTCCCCATTTTCTCTTTTTTAACTCCAATTATTTCCTTTCCCAGCTACAATTTAACTATAGTTGGTTTCTTGATTTGATTGACAGTTAATTAGAGAGTTTGGGGTTTCAGAAGATCTTGGAAGATCTGTTCTTTTTCAACTAAATGTTGTGTTTTTGATTCTGAACTTTGTCGTACAGAAAAATCGGAAAACTTTTCTAATAATGCAAATTGCCTGACTGTGTAATGTCTCTTCTCTGAGCATTTGGGAAGATGTGAAACCTGTGCCCTAAATTTGAATGCTGAGCGTGTCTGAAAGTACAGAAGAAGAGAACAGACTGAAAAGAGAAGAGTAAAATATGTGTATTTGCAGCAACCAAAGTTGTCAAGCTCACAAAAACTCCAAAAAGATTTAAATATTACATGAACACATACATAAATTAAATGAATGAGCTGTTATAACTGTCTCCCATTCATTTGGTATTAAGCCTTTGTCCAGATTTAGAGGCATCTCAGAGTCAGTGCTCCAGTTCCTGTTGGTAGAGGTTCTTTCAAATACACCTTCAAAGTTATGATGAAACTGTAAACATGTTAAAAACTATGTCCACAGAGTCAGAAAAACATCTGTAATACCATTAAGATCAGTATTTATTGGGATTAAAAACACTCATCCCATTAAAAAATAGCATAGGTACAATAGGAGGGTCCACATGCTCTTAGCTAAATTCTGATCTTGACACATGCCAGAATATACAAAAGCACATCAAGAGCTTGTCTGATAGTGTGGACGTGTTCCGATAAGCAGGCCTTATTTTTCCTTCTTGGCTTAACTTAATTGAATCCTTTAGTCCCCACTTTTTAACCCAAAAAAATGACTTTCAAGAAGATCTTTGTAGGCAAAATGTCACATCACGTACATTTAAAGCCTTAACTGAGCCCAGAATTGGAGCTCAGTAGAGCTGTCAGAGTTGTTATCAGGCGCATTTTTGTGGCTTTTCTGGAGGCTGACAGAGGTCAGATTATGTGATGCTCTTTTAATGCTGAATGATTCAGTTCAGCCACCGGAGACACAAACAGCGAAATCACTCCAGCAATCGCTGCTCCAAGAACTTCAGGAAAAATTGGTTCTGACTATAAGTGTCACACGTCAGCCAAGGCAACATGCTGCAGCTTGATCTGTGCTGGGATTTCCTGGTTTGTTTAACCCTGTTGCGCTTTTCCTTTCTGTCTTAATCCCTCTGTGGTCTCGACAGTCTGCCTAAGCAGACCCGGGGCAGAGGATGCAGCACTGGGGTATAGCTTTGTGGTTTTGTAAGAATCCAGGCAATAAACAAAATGGAAATAGTGGAGCCGCGGCGATGCTTTTACAAATAGCGAAGTGGAGGATTTTGCTTCACAATCTAGGAAAACGTCTCTGGCACAGGGGAACTGGCTCTGCACAGCAAATATGTGTAATTAGTGTGTGAATCCACAGGAGAAAATACCCCAGAAATGATCCCGAGGACAGAAAATAATATCACTGGCTTCACTGGTAGCTACTGTGGTTAATTGCATTCTGATAAGAAGTGAATTAAAGGAAGTTTCTTGGCCCTTGAAATAAACAGCGGGTGGAGGATAAGCATTGAGTGCAGCTGGTGGAAGGGAGGGTGGGCAGTCAGACAGACACGTCTTATCTCCCTGGATGAACTGCAATTTATGGATCACTTCTTATGTACCAGACACAATATGCCAGACATGCATACTTCAAAATGTGACAGTCAGGCATGAGGAAATGGCACATCTTTATTTATCATTCTGTTCCTCAGGTCATGAAGGATGAATATTCATTGTCTGGGTTTGTCAGGGAACAACAATCTAACTAATCCCACTGGGCACCTTCTCCCATCTATCTGATGCTGCTACACTGTTACACTTGCTCTGCAGTATTAGCATTAATGAGCCTCCAGGTACATCGTCATAATTATAACATCATCAATGTGACAAAATTCACAAAGCAGACAGAGTACACTTTGCACAAGCGCTGCTACCACTTTCACATAGTGTGGAACTTCTTTTGCACCATCTCGTGTTTTGACCCTTTGTTTCTCCTCTGAATTTTCTTCTATTCTTGAACTTCTCTCAGGCCACACTCACTTTAACTGTTTCCTATACGAGCTCAAAGTATTATTTAACCCTAGTGGTTGGGATTCGGCGTGGCCTGGGTTTGATTTCCAGTCAGGGAACATTTGCTTCTTACCCCTGTGATGCTAAAGAAGTGCATGTCATACAGTCAGATCAGATAAATGGATTCAATCATCAGTTCAAAGAAACTGTCAAGAATGACTATGTGATATTCTTCATTATCAGACATTGCCAGCGGCAAACATCTGAAGTTCGTAGTCTGGTTATTTTGATACTTTTGGGTTTACATCGTTAAAAATATGTTTTGTATGTTCTTTGTACTAACCATGTGTGTTGTTTTCTGTACCAGTCATCAAAGTACATTTCATATGGCTGCATAACTAGGCTGGTGATAAGTCTAACTCTGATTCTCAGTTAAAAAAGGGAATGAAACATCTCACCTCTGTGAAATTAAGCTCATCAACTCTCTCTCCCTCTAGTTTAATCAAGAAAATAAGTGGGCTGAGGATTTTGGATGAAATTATCACTCTCCCATTCGACAGTGAAGCCCTTAAAATAGTTTCGAGTGGACGAGAATGACGAAAGGAAAATCAGACCGCACTTTTTTTAATTTGTTCATCAGGCCTGTACAATGATGTCCCCCAGTAAAATCTGGACAAGGGAGGAAGTTTTTCTTCTTCTTCTTCTTCTTACTACTACTATTGTATTTTGTTGTCCAAGTAGCTGTAAATTGTGCAAACAAGACTTACATTTCAGCTCTGATCCAATGGATTTCTTCACATCTGAGTAGCTGGTGTGGCTCACCTGAGGTGTGTTGTTTACAACTGCTCAATTATTAGCCACATGCTCAGACACTGACTAGCTTTTCCTCCATGCGCCTGCAGACTGTGATGTCAAGATTAACTGGTCTCTGATTGGATGTCGCGATGCCTCCTGAAATTTTTCCAACTTGATCCTAGCCGCTCTAGACGCTTTATTCACGTCATTCGGGCCGCGTCCCACATAAAGAGTATGTCGCGTGTTCAATCAGGTGGAGCATGTTATGTGTGGTTAATCCTGAAGTCGGTGGAAAGTTAATCTGCTGTTTGGAGTAGGATTCAATCTGAGTTTCCCTGGCAGCTTCATCATATTTTTTCGATGGATGGATGGATGGACGGGTGGATGGATGGATGGATGGATGGATGGATGGATGGATGGATGGATGGATGGATGGATGGATGGATGGATGGATGGATGCATGGGCTCAACAGTAACTGAGGTGAGGCCTGTTAAATTCAGAGCTGTTTCCCTGCATTAAAGGAAAGCAAATGTGCTGAAAATGAGAACAAAAAGCTTAAAAAGAGGGCGTAAAAGCTGGTTTGTGTTCCTTGAACTGGGAGTGTGGTGAAAATAAATGATGGAGGAGGAGACATGCAGGTTTGCAGCACAGCAGTCTGAAGACACACATCAGCTCGTATGTTCAAACATGTGTCCTTCACATGCTGTCACAGCATAGAGAGAGCCCGATCGCTGCCAGCACTGAACTACCTCTGAACAAAGACACACAGTCAAGGTGAGTCCTGCCCTAGTGCCTCATTGTTAGTCCTCTTTCACTCCCATATGGTCGCTTTTAGTGTGAGCTGTGTGTGTGTGTGTGTGTGTGTGAGGGTGAAATGGTGTCTCTGGCTGAATTAGGCACACTTAAACTGTGGGACGAGTAAATATTTACCCTTCTTCAGAGGTGGTTCCAGAAGAGAAACTACTTCATCTGAATGCCAATGCATGGGGATGGTGACAGAAATGGATGGAGGCCCCATACAGTAGAGGTCTCGTATTAAAACTAATGCCAAAAATAAATTGAAAAAAATGAGCATGCAGCCCTGCAATGAGGAAGTGTGTTATTTAGTGATTTTCACCTCCGCTTAAGTCCTCCAGAGGTGTGGATCTTGCTATTTTAACAGCAATTACTGTCTGTGTATCTGAGAGGATGTTAGAGGAGCCAAAAAGCGTGAAAGCCATGAGCAATATTTACCTCTCTTGCGCCCGGGTTTGAAGAGCATCTGCGCTCTCCACATGTGGTAAAGTGCTCGCTCTGCGTCGCTCCGTGACACTTTTGCGATGACTTGTTGCTCTGTGGCGTGTTTCGGTGCTGAGGGGAAACTTCTAAACCTGCTCAGTGCGAAGCATTACGTGGCATCGAGAGGTGAGGTTGCTCCTCAGAGCCACG
Organism: Karalla daura; assembly: GCA_029224185.1. Lineage (NCBI taxonomy): Eukaryota > Metazoa > Chordata > Actinopteri > Chaetodontiformes > Leiognathidae > Karalla > Karalla daura. The sequence continues at coordinate 20,619,455 of CM055200.1, read as the reverse complement.
TGAGGACAGACCCTGTCACATTGCTTCAGAGGAAGCGGAGGAGGACTTGCTTCCTCAGCATATCTTAATTCAGTTATTTCACCTCGTATGGTGGGCAGAAACTGTTATCTATAGTAGCTCACAATAGAGGGACAACGTTAATGCTTTTTTTCCATTTGTATCAGTATTATTACTATTATTATAAGAAGTAGTAGTAGTATTTTGTTATTATTTCTTGTTATTTAGCTTTACACTACTTCCTAATTACTTGTCATTTTCTATACGGACAGAACAATGACTGTTTTGAGGTGAATAAAGTACTCTTATCTTATCTTATCTTATCTTATCTCACCTCATATTGATAGATTTCACTTGTGAGGCAACACAAGGGCAATCATTTTTATTTTCAGCTGAAGAAAATAAACTTTTCAATAATGTTGCATGATTCAAATGTCTGTCCATAGATCCTTATAAATCTTGCATGCTGGACCCTCAGTGAAAACAAATGAGAGCGCTGTGTTGACCAGATAGAAGTCAAAATCCAGTTTAGACTCTCAGTGAAGGTCAGTAAAGTGTAAAAGCAGTCGGAATGAAGCGACTCTCGGCCATTCCAGTGGGAAAAAAAAGAAATCCTTGAATAATTCATGAGTTCATAACTTGACAGGTGCTCATTAGGCCACACAGAGAAAAAGATCCATCCATCCATTATCTTATGTGCTTTGTACCTTTATGGAGTTGTGTGGGTCTGCTGGTGTCTGTCTCCAGCTCATATAGGGTGAAGACAGGGAATACACCCTGGACACACAGCAGTCACTCTCACAGTCACACCTACTGTAGGGGCAATTTAGAGCTTCCAATGGACTTAATCATGCATATTTTCTAGACTTTGGCAGGAAGTTCCTGGAGAAAACCCTCAGACACACAGCTAGAATATGCAAACCCTAGACAGAAAGCCAGCACTGCTAAGGCAGAACACTAAATGATAGCAATGATGCTGTTTTGTGCTCCCTTTTAACAAAATATATTCACAAAGGTCATATCCACGTAGGCCTATACATACTGACATGCAGTCAGTAAAATGCAGGTAGGTAAAATCTTGGTAGAGCCACTGAACAATTGTACCCTCAGGCCAGAAAAAAACATTATCTCTGTGATGCTTCTCTGAGGCAGCTGAGAAATGACAGGCAGGCGTTGTCAGTGCGATTTGATGCGTTTGCTGGTGAAATGCAGCATTTGAAGGATGTGGTCCCCGAAGTGGAATACGGCTGCAGACGAGATGCAGTCTGACATTCCAGCCTTAAAATTCCAGAAAAGGAATTTGCATTAAATGTTGCATCTACAATTTCTACATTGTGGACTGCTGTGCTGTAGACTCTAGGAGTTAATGGCAGTAGATTGGCAGCCTTAGCGTGGGCTCATTTTGTCACATCCATCACCCCTTCTGTTAGTTTTCAGGTCCGGCTGCTTGGTTTTCATCTTCTGCACCAAATGACTGAAGTGCTGAGGCACATTTTTTGTTTTTTTTCTTCCCTTAATTTCCAAGTGTTTCTCACTGATGCTTTGAGGCACCTGATGCATTTTTCAGCACAGTTAAATTTTTCTGGAGGGCAGCGTGATTGCATTTTGGGCCTCAGATGAATTGCTTAAGACACCACCAGTTGTGCAAAATGCATGAGCTCCTTGATTAATGGAGCTGTCCAGGCTTCCAGTGATGGACAGCCCGGGAGACTGTGGCGGCTCATTGTTAAAACAAAGACAGGAATGAGAAAATGATCACCTCACTGGTGCATTTTTCAAGGCCACTGATGGGTGTGTTATTGAAGTGGATTTATTTCTTGATCAAGTGACACTTTGTCACATTGAACCTAATCAGTAAGAATTTGTCACATGGACAAATGTATTTTGGCATGAATCCCCACAACACAAAGCAGGTAAGATAATGGATGGGTTGGATAGAGGCTTTATATCGGTTATAGCACCTTTAAGACAGTGAGAGAAATCCCAAAGGAGTTCCCAAGACTGCAAGAAAGTCGGTCTTCATTTTCCAATCAGGCAGAGGAAAGGGAAATATGGAAATGCTAATCAGTGGTGTTGAATCTGTGATGAAGATTTGGAAACCAGAGCTTCTGCTGGAGCACACACTCAGGTAGAGCAGCAAAGACTGCAGGACGAGGATTGGTCACGATGCAAAACAAAAAAATTCAGGAGTTGCTTCAGCTCTGCAAATAACTCCTGCATCTGTTCCAGGAGGCACAATAATGAGGTCCACAAAGAAAAAAAACATGGCTGAGTGTAAAAAAAACAGTTGTGGTGGACAAATCAAGGATGTATTATTGAAAAGGCATCATGTTGATCAGCACAGCTTTCCCTGCTGCAGGTGAATGTGCAGGAGGTGCAGAGTTCGTTAACGTCTTCCCCGGCTCCGCAGTGGAAGTGTCCTCGGGACCGCTGGAGACGCCGCAGCATCGTCAGGTGACGCTCATTGCTCCTGATGAGCAGGTGGAACGCAACATGATCTCACCTGCCGCCGTCGAGCCCACAGCAGGGCGATTAGGCTGCTCCACGCTGGAAACCAACCACACCACTGTGGTGGTGCTGCAGTTATATGCTCAGGAAGAATACCTGGGTAGATAGATAGATAGATAGATAGATAGATAGATAGATACATACATACATACATAGATAGATAGATACATACATAGATACATAGATACATACATAGATAGATGGATACATACATAGATAGACAGATAGACAGACACACTCACACATATACTCTTTATTGATCTCTTGGGGAAGTTCCCTTTACAAAATTCCTGGAATTAAACAAGGAAGTGGAAATAATATCAATGAATCAAGTGAACAAGAATAAGTCAAAATCGTAGTTTAATTGTTCTACATGTGATACAAACTTTGTATTTGACCTATTCATCAGTGATTGATAGCGCAGATCGACACTGAAATATCAATATTATCGATTTCAAACGTTTATGTTCATGGATTGGTTCTTGTGTGTGAATATTGATACGTAAACAAAATAATTTGGGTGAATTGTGTATTTTGTTATGAACTAGACACTAGAAAGTAAAAGCACTGCAATCTTGTCTTAATAAGTGGAATTGAATAATATGGAATAGAAAGATATTCTATGGTAGAATAATGCAGAAAGTGTCACTCTTTGATATTGTATGACGATGATAATCTATTTAATTTATGGAGCTCTTCACATTTCGGGTAAAATGTCAGTGTCAGACACAGTCAAGACGGCGCAAAAACACGGATGGATAAAAAAAGGTAAAGAACAGGTAAGCTCCACAAAACTACTCCCACATCACAACTACTCATCCTCTGCTCTTTTCTCCACTTGTTTCGTCAGTTTCAATGTTTATCTTGCATCGACATCGATTATGAACATCACGTCGATGTAGAATAAACAAGCAGATGGCGACTAGCACGGAATCTTCGGAATCAGCCTGTGTGTATATGCCTGTGTGTGTGTGTGTGTGTGTGTGTGTGTGTGTGTGTGTGTGTGTGTGTGGGTGGGTGGGTGCACACTGTGTTTTAGAGCACTTTGAGAGCTCAGTCTTACTGGAGAAGTGCAAAATAAATGCCGTCCATTTGCCATTTAATTGAGCAGCACGCTGCTGGCGGGTTTTGAATGGTGCCAAGGTGTTTGGCGCTGCAGCTCCGTGCGGCTGAAAGGCCACAGCGGCTCACACCGTAAAGTGGATAAAAACAGCATGCGAGCCAGCGTCCATGCTCTATGTGATTCATATCTGCTCCCCCGAACGCAGTCGCTGGAGATTCACAGGTCACCTCTCACAGAGCTGCGTTGAAATGTCTCTAATTAGTCTCTTCCACTGTTCAATGTTTGTCCTCACCCGTGTCCTCTGGAGACAAAACGTATTTAATAGGCGATCGAAATACAATAAATAAACTGCTGTTGAATACGTCGGTACTCGAACTGTGAGCCAAGGCTTCCTGCGAGAGAAAAACGTCTTATTTGTGGATCCACTTTGTTTTGTCTGCTTAGTCACGTTGATCTCACATTAAGTTCACTTTCATTACCTTCCTCCACATGGGCTTTTTTAACGAGATGCTTGTCATCTTTTCCCTCTCCGTTGTTTGCAGACGACTTGCCTCGCCTTGATGTGCGTTTTCAGCTCACGCAATGAGCACAGCAGTGTTTTCATCTCTCAAATCAAATCCTCTCCGAAACGTGTTTCTCTCCGCTTTGAAAAGATTGTGGGCAAGAGATCTGAGTGAAAACAGAAAGTAGGCTGACACTGAAAAGTGTTCCTTTCAGCTCGCCATGCAGACGTCAGATCTTCACAGATCAAAAATACGTTTTCGTTTACTGTGACTGTTTTTTTTATGGATTCCAACAATTTATTTTCCTGGATTTATGAAGTATTGTGATTCTGATGATAGCAAATAAAGCATCGCATTTAGTCGACCTTCTCAACAAACCACAGTGTCCTGTAAACCGCTTGGTTTCTGATAATCACAGCTCAATTATGCTGGGCCACAGCAAACACTCCACTCTACAACAAATGGTAAAATGGATCAAAATTGTTTGAAAGAAACAGCTGTAAATGTTTTCATGGGGTCTGTTTTCCACCTCTGTAATTTCAGCTTTTGCTTTTACATTGGAGAAGGGGAAAAAACTTTTTCAGATATGTTTCAGATTCCCAGCAAATGGCAAGCAAAATAGTGAGAGAATGATGATGCAAGTTGTCTGATCTGGTTTAATTAGAAGTGAGTTAGAAGTAGTTTAGGCAGTGGCTTTCATTTCCACTGGAATCCATCCATCCATTGTTTGACCAGTTTTGTGTCGTGATGGTCTGATGGTGCCAAAGCATGGGACACACCCTGGGTTGGTCACCAGTCCATCACAGGACACACACACACACACACACACACACACACACACTGTACGCTCTCTTACTCACACGTAGGAGCAATATAGGCCATGTTCTCATTTCAGGAAAAAGTGGCCCAAATCTCACTTTTTTGCCAAATTGTGGCACGTCTGAACATAACAGAACTTACATAGTCGTACATCAGATAACAATCTGATTCAGACTAGTATTCTTCTTTTCCTTATCCCTTGATCGTGCTTTTGGTGCATTCTTATTTTCATTATTAAGAGCTTGAATTGAACCTAAGCATGTATATTTCTCCACTGTAGGAGGAAAACAAAATAGTTGGAGAAGATGGAGAAACTTTGCATGGAAAGACCGTCAGCGACAGCACTACCCCCTATTATTATATATCATTCAGCCTATTTATACTGACGATCGTAGCAAAGCAGAGCTGCAACCCCCGCACCACATCCCTTTGTGCTTCCATTCCACTTATTGCTTTGCCAAGACACGATGATAAATTATTATTATGTTTTAGTTCCATTTTAGCCTTGACAAGCGGCAATACAAATGCAGCAACAAATGCCATCTGTTTTTTTTTTCTCCAACGCATGCTCTTCTTTCAGTTCCAGCAAAGCTACTTCTCGTTTGACTAAACAGCTGTGAGGGTCCGTCATTATCCGCAGCGCCGGATATCTCCTGACATGATTTAATTGCTTATTGTTACCCATAGTCGTCCACAGCTGTGAGAGTGACTTAATGCAGAGTGACACAGTGTGGCACCGGAGCAGAGGGAGGAGGGAGGAAGCCTCCACCACTAACCTGAGTTTCCCCCGAGCTTCATCAAGAACCCGCACGCCTCTTCTCTGTCAGCTGTGAGCGCACAGGAGACAGGAGAGTTTAACGGAGTCAGGTGAGGTTTCCTTCCGGCCGACAGCATCCGTCAGGTTGTAAGTGAAGGTGGCATTTTCGCAAAATAATCTGCCGTGGATTACCGTACTGCAGGCAAATGCTGACATGCCGGCTTTGACCTGGGGTCAGGTTATAACGGAGGCTGCGCCTGATGGAGGTGAAGGTGGGAGACAAACCCATGTAAATATGTAGAGAGCAAGTGGAATTCATTATATCACCTGCTGCAGTCTCCAATTACTATTTCCAAGAATATAAATCGTGTTTTTTTTTTAAGTTGTTTGCTCGTCATGGGACCTATGATGACTATATGACAAAAAGATACGCCATGTCATCTATGGCCACAAGAGGGAGCCGTCCTCACTCGGTGACATCCGCCACCTGCCGCCATTTTGGTTGGCTACCGGAAAACAAACAAACCGTGACGAGCAGTCGAAGGCGAAGAAGAAGCGGAGATCAAACAGCGTAAAGGTGAGTAGCGCTACCTGGGAGAGGTAGGCTTCATAACCAGGTTGGTCACTGTTAACAATCTCCATCCATACGACCTCAGGGGAAACAGCTGGAGCTCCACCAAGAACTGCTGCCTCTGACTACTTCCACATGGACACAACCACGGCCAAATTTAGAATTAGTGCTTTTAAGTTTAAATGAGTGTAAATCATCCATCCAAAGTAATATTTCCTAATTCTATTACTGTAACTGAGCTGAGTGTTTACCTCACGACATGTGCATTGTGCTGTAGCATTTTGAATTACAGGCAATTTGCTCTGTAATTTAACTCACATACAGCTGAATATAGACACAGCAGTGCACAATAGACTCAGTATAATAAATAACTACTGAAGCTACAAAAAATACAGACAGTGGAGGAATAAGTCAGTTTCTTTGGCAAAGCCGTGTTTACTCCTCTTACTTTTATGAATATCTTATATTTCATTACTGGCAACAAATTGGGTTTGTTCTCTCTCTCTCTCTCTCTCTCTCATTTTCCATCCCAATTCCTGTTCATTTTATGTGATTATGAATCATTTTTAGATACAACTCTTGGATGGAGACAATATTATTTCATTTATTATGAGAAATAAGGGAGACAGTTGAAGAAGTGGTAAAAAGGAAAGGCGAAAAGTCTTCATCTCTCCAAACTTCAGTCAGCAGGGACTCAGAGAAGAGGATGATCGAGGTTGCGTGCTAATACGTTTGGCTCGCTGGTTGACCAGCTAGTGCACACACAGTGCATCAACTCGAGGCAAAAAGGAAACCCACACTTATTTATTCCCCCTGCCCGATCATCCCCAAACTTGATTTAGTGTGGAGGATCCAGCCAGCGGCAGCCCAAACATGATGCGCTGGAGAGCAGCACATTTGGCTGAGACACGCTGTCTGGATGTCATTTGGCCTAAAGATGCGTTTGATTTTGGCGGCAGCCCTCATCTGGGATTTCTGCCATTGGAGGAGATCAGTTTTCATCCGTAACTGTTACATTTTGTTCTGCGCTGCCGCGGAGGGCCAGGCTCGGCTTGCTGGCTGCCAAACGGCATCGCATTTATTTGGAGCGTTAATCAAACCTGCAACCAGCAGGATCAGCGGATAGGAGCTCGGGCTGCAGAAGGTTGTAGAAGGTGATCCAGTTCGGTCGTGCTCCTCGGAAAGTTGTTCCAGTTAATCAGAAAAAAAGTTTTCCTGTCAGAGTAAGTGTAACATTTCATTCCAGAACAGACCTTGAGTTGTTGAATCGAATATTGATCTCTGTGTGTTAACATGGAAGTTATGGTACACTGGTTTCATCAGAAATGACTCTGATTGTGTTTCATAAAACTTCATCCAGTCATTTTTTTTTTTTAAGTGGGAAATTGTGAGGATTTTACAGTCTGTGGTGAGACAGATCTGACGCCCTGTCATGTTCATCTGGCACCTACACGCAGGCTGCACACTGGCTTTCTGTCTTACCTGCCACTCACATGATCGATCACGTGACCGTATGTTCCCAGCTGAACTGCAACTTTTTCCTCAACTGGAGGGATGCAGCTATGGAGTGGGAACACAAAACAAAACATATTAGACATTGAGGAAGAACCAGGACATTTCAAAAAGGCATTTTCAGAAACTCCTGCCTGCATTGTCTTATCTTCAGTATGGGTGTCCGGGAATGGAGTAGAGGCGTATATCACAGGTATGATCATAGCAAATGATCCAGGCATTGACACTGAAGTTGTGCCACTCACTAAGCTAAAGCAGCAATAACCCATTTTCAGTTCTTAGATTGTGTCATCGATTGACCACAAATGAAGGAAACACTAACTTGAAGCATCTCAGTGAGAGCCCAGTCCACCAGACTCCAGGATGACAAAGCTACTTTTGTTCTGTTTCAGCCTCACAACTCTCAGATGATCAATGGATACCACTCCTCTCAGTGACAGCCCTTCATTTGGCATTTTGATGACACTGCCGCTCTCAAAGGTGTTGTTCAGTCTGGCAAATCTAATGAAAGTGATTCTGAAAGATTCTGAAAACGTCGTCAGTCAGACCGCCAATCTATGCAGCCCCATAGAAGTTTATTTTTAGTCTTTATCTGTTGCCCAGTGTCCGAGACTGGGCACTATTCCATTTGAGTGGACTCTTTTCCTTATAAATAAATCAGGGCTCATCCAGCGTAGTTTATTTCTCCACCCAAACAGTTTCAATTTCTCAGCGTCAGATGATACAATAACGTTGTTGTGCACCAAAGTTGAGAGGACGCTCTGTCTTCGTTTTATCAGTTGAGCAGGAAAACACAAAGTGACAGTGAACAGAATCTGCTGACAGTGACAGATAGAAAGTGGCAGGTAAGTGAGAGGAGAAAACAGATTTTTCAGTTCTCCTCTCTTTTGATGCAGGTTGGAGCGAGATGACTCAGCCGTTTCCCGGTCTGAGATGGAGAGATGAGAGCTCGATACGATTGGATCGATATGAAAATGAAGCAGGTGAGCTGCTCCTCAAGTGTATTGAACAGAGCTGCTCAAAGGTGTGATGAACAGCCCTGTGAAGTGACGCTGTGATCTCCTCGAGTAGATTTGCGAGATGTAATGAACCGGTCCGACTCTGGATGAGGAGTAGATCAAGGCAATTTCTTGTTAATGAATTCTAATCGTCAGAGGCACCGAACGAACTTGCCTGGCATCGTTGTCGGAGCAATTCTTAATTGGAGGAAAACACCGGCCGTCTGTGTTCCACTTCAGCTTGAAGCATCAGTGCATGGCAGACCGCTCCACAGCTGAGTTCTTGCAAAGAACAAAAACAGGACGAGCGGGGCTCAGAGTTCAGCCCATCGCTCCCAGGCGAAATGTTGCAGCATCTGGTGCCGTCGTCTGGGGCCACGCGGGGGTCGGAGGGGTCGGAGGGGCCATCGGTGTCACAGACGATCGGCTTATGTCCCTCGACTTGTCTGCTCCGGGTGCAGTGAGAGGAGCGGGGGTAAATGATAATTTGGGGGCTAAACAAGCCGCTGGTTCTTGGTCTGGTTCAGGTGTGATTTGGGTTAAACGGTCAGCCACAGGGGCCTCTTAGTGGGACCAGTGAAGCCACCAAGGTGAAGCCATTAAAAGAGTGAGGACATGCTGGCTCCTCAGAGAGCAGCTCAGCAAACAACTAAATTACTTTTTTTTCTTTCCAAAGTTAATGTTTTCAGCTTGATGGCCGTCCATTTATTTTTGATTTCAGTGTCGTTTACCACTCCATTATCTACTTCGTTATCATCCTGGACTAGTTTTCCAGTTGATGGCTAATCTGAATGCCATCTCTAGCAGACAATACATTGATGAGTAATAGATACTACTACTACGAGATCTCCTTCTACTAGACTCTTTTCTCTGTGTTCTTATTTCTGTCTTAAGAATTTGCACATCTGTGAATGTGTGTGTGTGTGAATAGTTCAGGGATGGGAAGTTGTTGTTTATTTGTTGTTTTTTGTTGTATAATAATAAGTCGTGATCATGACATAAGTCGTTCTCACAATATAGATACTACCGCATTGCATCACAAAGCCTTGAAGGTTTTTATTACTGCTTTTATTGGTGGACAATAATAATGATGATAATAATAATAACAAGCAATAACTAAGCAGGCGTGTGTTATGTCCAGGGACTGGTGCTGTTATGATCATGTTTATTGGAGTTGATAATGAATAAGAATTAATCGAATGCTTTGGATGATGTAACATCTTTGCTGGTTGCTGTTTGGCACATGCATAAAGCTGCAGATATTGTGCTCTGTAGTAAGAGAAAAGAAATGAATACTCATGTTTGTGGTAATGAGCTAATTAGCATTATTTCCCCTGGTGATGTTGTGGATGTTGTTTTGGACGGGTATGGGGGAATAATATTCCTTCCCCTAATATTTGCTCCATGAGAAATGCATGACCGTTACCTAAAGGATTCACTCCAAATGTTTTTCCAACTCCTGGAGCAACAACATGATGTAGGAACAACAACACAGCAGTGTGAGATTCTGCATTGAACATGAGTCCCAGTATCGTCCCCCTCAACACCTTCACTACACTCTGCTTCAGGTCCTGTTTAATGGCGTCACTCTGTCACTGCTAATGACGACTAATGTCCCGATATGGAGTACAAGCCACTTTTCCTCAATGGTGTACTTACTGTAAAGGGGCAAGAAGTGGAAACTCATCATTTCTAGACTGAAGGACTAGTATTTTGCTTTTCCCCCTTTAACGTGTCCACAAAACACTCTGCATGTTTTAGGTTGTAAGTTTTATGAATGGGCACATAGGATGTAAATTGGAAAGTTCCCTTGATGCGCATCTGTGTTTTTCCTTCACCATTTTACTCCAGTCGAACATCAGTCCTGCGTAAACATCAAAGCGAGGGAATTATCCCTCCATCCACCCCGAGCACTGCTCCAGACCTCCCTCCTTCACTCCATCGCACACATTAGCACTTTCCTTACCGCTGACCCAGAAACACTGAGGTATTTTCAGGTGTCTGCTCCACCGCTGCAGACCGCATATACACTGTGTGTGTGTGTGTGTGTGTGTGTGTGTGGGTGGGTGGGTGTGTGTGTCCGTCCATATGGACAACATTTTGGATCTGGTTCAATCAGTGTGCCACAGAGGGAGAGGCTTCAAGAACTATTATTATCTTTTTTTTTTTTTTTGCAAAGAGAAAATTTCGAACAAAAGGGATGCAAGCTTGTTTTTGTTCACAATTGGGGACAGCGGTTCACGTGTCGGCTCATTACGTCTTTCGCTCTCATTTTCTACCTTGCACCGGGTCAGCCCTGTGCGTGTGTGTGTGTGTGTGTGTGTGTGTGTGTGTGTGTGTGTGTGAGTGTTTCTATTTTGGAAGTGGAAGGTAGGACATGTCCTTTAATCCAAGTTCAATCAGAGATGGTGAACATCAGCAGTGTTGAATCGCACACACTGCGAGGCTAATCTGATGCTAGTTAGACAGAAAAAGGATGAGTCTGAACAAACCGATGTTGATTTTGGCGACCGGCTGAACTTCTCTCTACTGCGACTAATTAAAAGAGCAAAAATTCCACTTTTTCCGAGACTGTTCACACAAATCCATATCAGAAGAATCCTATTATGCCGCAGATCGCTCCAAAGACGCTAAATTATGAATACAAGTGAGATTAATATTTAAGAATATACTACAGCTAGTTAATAAAAACGTCTGTGGCAACCATCTCTGGAAACCAAAAAGAATAATGGCAGTCAGGTCTGAGCCTCCAGAGCTACTGGGCACCTTCTCTGGGTAACAGAAACAGAGATCTTTGGAAGGCTGTTCTACCTCCTGTAGGGTGTTCCTGTCAGCTGCCAAAGGAACATTTATAGAGCCTTTTATTTATTTAATATGCTGTAAAGTGTCCCGTTTTAGCCGAGAGAGTATTTCCCAATGTGTGAGAAACACTATTGTGACGGCAGTGAAGAGTGTTTCTTTAAAGAATATGGCCTGGAAACGTGATTATCTCTATTTTCTCTCGCTTTTTTTAAGACTTTGGAGCTTTTAAATAATCTGCAGCAATCTTAAGGCTTGGCTTTCTGCATTAGAGACACGGCACTATAATTTCGTGCATAATTCGCATAAGTTTGTGCGGTTGTAGAAGCTACATCAAAATCAGCATTTTTGTTTTGACTTGGGCAATGAAAGTGAGACCCTTTCAGTTTATTTGTGCAGTATTGATTTAGTTTGGGAAATTCCAAGACCACAATAAAACCTCAGGAGAGAGTTTGGAAAACCCTTCCGGTTGCTAGGCCGTTACTAAGGGTCGGTCTATTTGCTGTAGCGGTGAACTAGGATCCATTTCACGTAGGAGTCTTCAGAGGTGGCTGATTGGATTTCAGTTGGTAGTCAGACCCCGTTTCCCGTTTCCATGGAAACGGGAAGGACACTCACAAAGTCCTTCCCATTCTGAGAGCAAATGTTACACGTTTTATTTCTGTTGGTAGCTGGAACAACTTGTCGATCGACAGACTCTTAACTAATAACTTTTCTAATTGATTCGTTGAATTTGAATTCCACTGAAGTAAGGTGAAAAGGAGAGACATTAGAAGACTTTATCTTGGACCTTGTGGAACAGGCAATAACAATTTTCACAGTTTTTGCACCATTTCATAAACGGAACAACTACCACATCGGCTCTGCAGCGAAATATTGTACGTGGTCAAAGTTCCTGTTTTTCCTGTCCTTCCTCCAGACTCAGGTGGAGGATTTATGTCTCTCTTTTGGTTGCAAAGACTCCCTGTGACATGCTGTACTGCTCTGAGGTGGCCTCAGCTTACAGCTGGACTCTCAAGGGCAGGAAAAGAGAGAAACCAGAGACCAGACAGTGTATGTATCTCTGATATAAAAGCAACAGATCTCGGTTTTGAAAACATGAAGCATCTTTGTCTGTTGTTCCTCTACAGCCGGTAGAAGTGGACTGACTCAGTCAGATGTGTAATAAATACCTTTTTAGGGGACTTTCATTGTCGAGACAGAATCTAATATATCAAAGACAGGATAGGAGAGCTTTCCTTAAATTATCTATATTTTGAAAATGTGCATGAATTAGCTGATCACATGCCTTTGTCTGATATGTACATTGCTGCAAATCATGACAAGAAACACAGAGGCGGGATCAATAACCCAGCACGCTCTCTCCTCACACAAACAACCGTCCTGCACTGTTTCTATTTCTGTTTAGTGGTATTTTGGTGCCAGCGCTTCTCTGAGTTATCGCTGTACAGGATGACAAACTTGGCAACGGACTGGAATAATTATGGTGTGTTTTTCACTTGTTGTTCAGGATGAAATCGTCTTTGAGATTCCAGAGATACACTCAACGTTTTTTTTTTGAGTCTGAGAGGCAGACTTTCAGTTCTGCAGGTAAAAGTGAAGTCAAGTGTTCAGCCTACTGAACTTCTGCAGTTAACAGATAATGATGATGGAGAGCAATTTCATTCAGATTATGAATATTTTTGAGATCCTCATAACTCCTGTGACTAAGTGCAGGGGGTAGCCTCTCTTGTTTTTTGCTTTGAATAAAAGGTTGCTTTTGTTCCTAAAGTAAAAGTTACTTTGGAAAATCGAAACCTGGACTCAGCCAAGGAATTTACATTTAGTGCATCTGTGCTTCTACAATACTCCTTTAAACCCTAATCTTTAAAAGTGGTTGGGAGATAGACCCTGGAGGGTTCTGCCACAGGATTTCAATGCCATTAATTAGAAGTTTCTAAGGTTTGGTCTATAAGAGGTGAAAAGTTGAACACTCATTATCTCAAACCCACACTGAAACCCGGCTCCCACCTTGTAATTACAACAGTACGGTACGTCAGTCTGGCTTTCTCGTGTCTCCCTCTCCCCGTCTCTTCCTTCCCTTTATTCAGCTGTGTCTGGGAGGCAGCGCCGCATAAGCAGCACACGCAGGTAATTCAGACAAACATGAATGAGAGCAACAGCCCAGCGGTGCTTTGAACAGAAAGTGTGAATGAGGTGAAAAGCACGGAAACAGAACGAGACTCCCTTTCATGGCCATCAGGGGCACGTCATGTCTGATAGAGACTTATTATAACTTCTCTGGCCCCCCAGAGCGACACAGATCCATTAGCAATGAAGAAGTGCTCGAGTGTGAAACCGATATTAGATTCTTTTCACCTCCTATTTTACGGTTATGTGGCTTGATTAATTACCTCGGTCTAACAGATCTATAAAGTGTGACCTCACAGCTTATGGCCACAAATAATTGTTTCATTAAGGCAGAAGTGGCATTCGTCATACGTCTCAGAGAGGAGAGGAATTTCCCTCGGATGGCATGAATCACGCGGCAGCCGTGCTCCCCTCTGCCTGGTGGGTCTCCACCCCCGAGCCGGAGGAACCTGCACAGATTCGTCCCTCAGCCTCCGAGCCTCCGAGCCTCTCTGAGACAAAGACATTCATCAAACTGTCATATCAGTCTCCCGAGGCTGATTTCAAAAAGTTCTCCCCATTCTTTTCCCTGTCCTTTTTTTTCCCTCTTCCTTCATATTTGTTCATGTAAATTCTGAGGTGGATTCTCCCACTCAGTCCTCCGGCATGTGAGAAGGAATTCATGCAGGATAAATTGGGTCCCGTCATCTCTGTAATATGAATCAGTGTGTGTGTGTCAATGCCACCAAAGTGAAGTTAATTACACATTTCTTCCTGCATTATCTCAGTGGATGGAGGAATTCTGGTAAAGTCCAGGTCAAACACAGAGAGAGGCAAGGGCAAATGTTAACAATCTCAATATATGGAACCAAAGAAATTGCTAAAGTAAATGTAAGTATGTAGGTCACTAAACCTTAAATCTCAATTCTGCAAAACTCTAGAGAAGTGGACCTCCACAGAGCAATTCTCCTGCTTCTATTTTGATATGTCTCTATAAATACATTTCTATCTTTTTTATCCTGATCAGTGGTCTGAGCCATTTCGTCCAGTTGGATTTTGGGAAATGAAGTTAACTGCATTGCATCTTCAGGGAGTCCAGTAGCCGCTGACTGTTAGGACCATCTGCCAGTCCCGACACAGATGCCATGCAAGTTTGCTCAAAGATAAAGTCTCCCCCGTCATCTGAAAACCCAGACTGTGTTTACCGCCCACATTTAATGAGATCTGTGCCCACATGCAAAAAAAAAATTGGAATATTTTTCATGCTGCTCTCTGAGGCGTAAGTACATATTTACTCAGTCAATTTGTGGTGCCTGGTTAATCCCGCCTCTCTTGTTAACTGTGCTTGTTGTGGCAAAGCTTGTACTAGTGGTCAGTGATAAAAGAAAAAGGAAAACATGACATTTGAGTAAACTTTTTGCAGTAAAAACTAAAAAGCAAGCGGTAGTGTACATGCAAGTACTTATAGTTACATCTTATTTGAATCATTTTTGGGGAGTGAGGGTCAGTGTGATTACCAGCAAAAATGTAGTTGAATGCTGACATTGGTATCATATTAAAGTAAGGTCTACCAGACTGTATGTCACACATAGAAACATGGAGATTAGTAGCTGCATCTATCCTGTGGTTGTCACTAGATAACAGTCTGTCCTCACACAAACTCTGTCCTTGTCACCAAAACAACAAGTGGAGCTGCTTGTTTCTCTCCCAGGCAGCGATTTTGCTGCTTTTTGGAGCAGTCAGGTTATAATCAAAGTAACTGACAAGTACGAGTTGATGAAACTAACTTTTCCCACTCCTTTTCTGCTCCGTGGCACGTGTGAGGGAGCTGTGGATGGCAGCGAGCGCTCGCCTCCATTCCTCAGAGAGCTCCACGTCGCTGCGACTGCCCTCGGATGCGGGGATCGCTGTCGGGCTCGGTTCCAAGCCATCAAATCAAATCCTTCCCCAAAATTATACCCCGCACACGTTCTGTTCTTCCCGTCGAAGGCTTAGGATGTTCAGACTGCCAGATCAATTAACCAGGAGCAGGTGTCAAAAAGCCTCCGGAGAGAGAAATCACTTTCACTTTGGCTTTGTTGAATTAAGGCAACATACACTGAGGTCAACTCCAAACTGTCTCCATTTTTGAGTCAGTGTGTTGGATTAGTGACCTGTCCAAGCATCATCGTGTCCTCAAGTTTTGTGCATGCTCCATAGCTGCATCGCTCTAGCCAGCACTTTGTTTATGAAGGAGTTGCTAAGTTGTTGTGAAGTCATAGACATAAAGTCACGTAATCCCTCTTGTTAGTAGTAGTGGCAGGCAAGACACCAATTGGTATAAAACCTCCATATATTGCCAGATTACCCTCCTAAAAGTCATATTGTAAAGAAGCTTGTAATGTAGCATCTGAAGCCCCTCGCATGAAACCAGGGTCCCAGAGCTTCTATGTTAACACCAGGGAACAAGGATGATACTCCTCTCAGCCGTCCCCATTTAAAGCTGGTCTATAGCAGTTGCATCATATCCCACGCAGCTGATCTCAGGCCAGTTCAGAGCAGATTGTTGTTGTGCTCCAATGTGCTCCGCCATCAGACGTCTATCAAGTTTGTCATCGAGCTCCTGTAAATAAAGCTAAAGCAAAGAGAGCTGAGCCAGACGTGTGATCGGCTGCCCTCAAGACACTTACAGCATCTGATGTGAAAATTAGCAGCTCGTCTCCTGTTTGAACCGTCTCGTTGACCTCGCTGAAGGAAAGAATTGGAGGGTTTATGTAAATTACAGAGGGATCATCTCCTTAACGCTGCAGCCCTAAGGACTGGACTGTGCAGCCTGAATGGGAATGAAGAGTTTGAGGCGTCCATCCCAGTGGTGCTATCCCACTTTCACCGTCCAAGCCTTCAAACTGCACCACGTCCAGGTCCTGAAAGTTGAAATTGAAATTAGGGGAGCATAGTCGGACTTACAATAGCCAGAAGGCCTTGTGCTGGAAAAAGGGAAGAGTTTCATCCTGCTGCTGAGCAAAACCCTTTATGAAAAGTCCGCAGAGGGAACGGATGTGATTTGACTGGAGTGGACGTTCACCCCCTCAGTGCCTCTTTTTCAGAGGGAGATAAGTGAGAGTGGAGGGAAGAGAGAGAGAACAGAGTGAGGAAATCCTACCTGACTCAAGTTTATTGAATTCACGCTCAGAGTTGTCCAGCGGAGTGTGAGCGGAGCTGACGTTTTGACCGCCAGGCCCTCATATCTCAGCCTAGAGACGAGAGGAAACTTGCGGAGCCCAGGCCGGCCTCAGCTATTGATTTCTGGGGGGTGAATATATGAGTGCTGCAGCCGAGAGGTGCTTCCCATCGAAAGCAAGAAATATGGAGCCATTGTGGTGGCTCCTCGGCCATAATGAGGAGGAGAGGTTGTTGACCTTGTGAATATTATCTTGGTTTCTCCACACTCAGGTTTGAAATTGTTCCAATGATCTAACAGCACTCCAAAGACATAGAATAGAGTATAATAGAGCATAGAGCGTATGGAGTGAGTGAGAGAGAGAAGTATTACAGTTCCCGCATTGCATTTTTCACCATTTAAGCATCTATAATTGGGCATATATTGTATATACATGTTGTTAAAAGCAGCATGTAATGGTTTTGCCGAGCGAGACATTATGTGGAATATAAAACAAGTAAAATTTGCCGCACCGCAGACAGCTGCAGTTTTGCAACAATCCTAAATCTTAATCTTCAGGCATGAGGGGGAGAATGATTAACATAAGAATTGTTGTTGTTTTGCAATCTGAAAAAAAGAAGGGCAAAGAGACAGAGCAGGGGGACTGTGTTCAGAACAAAGACGCTGTAGTTAAGAAGTCATCTTCAAAGACGGCATGTGTTTGGCTGCATTTTGGATTTAGCTCAGTGTTGAGCCTTGCAGAGTGTTCCATGAATACACTGTATAATAGATGTAGCCAGCCAGAGCCGCCGTGACCTCAAAAGCATGTTTGGAGACCTTAAGTTTGTTTGCATGCTGTGGCCTCACACTGAGAAGATCCCGGGTTCAGATCCAAGTCGGGATGATGACCTTTCTGCGTGGAGTTTGCACATTCGCCCCATGTCTGCAAGTGTTTCTCCCACAGTCGAAACACACGCACGTTTAGGTTGATTAGAGTGTGAAAATCTGAGAATGAATGGCTGTGACCTCATTTGGTTGCAAGGCAGGTAAAATAATGGATATATATATTTTTGGAGCAGGAATTGACCTTATTTGGTCTTACCCGTTTGATATCTTCTGCTTCAAACCACACATTTTCTCACTGTGGATGTTGAGAAAATGACGCTTTGATCTGATCCTTCTGATGCAAGCACAAGTTGGCAACGTGTCTCCAAATGATTGCAGCTTCACTTTCCAGACCTTCAAGAAGGCAAATCATGATGTTTGATGATGGATGTAAGGGGCTGAAGCAGAAGCCTGAGACCACTTTTCCTTTTGATTCTTTTGCGAATTATATTTTTCAATCCATAATTCTTTTGTACTGAAATGAATCCAGATCCTTGAAATCGGATCATTTCACCCACGAACCTTCCTCTTTGTGTCTTTGAAGGCTTATTAAAGCACCATTTCCAGTCTCTTAGAACAATGGAGCAGCCTTCAAAATAAAAGCTCACCTCTTCTCAGATGAAAAACGATCTGCGGCGCTCTGCGTTTGTGGTTTGCCATGCAGGAGGCGTTCGACGGAGGCACATGATTAATTGCGGTAACGGGATCAATTAGAAGTTTGGTGAAGAGACGAACGGTAACCGCAGATTGAGAGTAAACCGCCTACGTGTCTTTGTGATGTGCTTCATTTCCCCCCCCCCCTGTGATGGTGCATAATTACATGCCTTTGTCTCAACGTGCGTTTTAGCATCTGCTATTTGGCACATGCATGCATGTGTGTGCGTGCAGTCAGTCGAGCCTCTGGCTGGGACACATCTAATTACTGGGGAAAAAAACAGTGTGCGCCTGCGCCAGTTGTAAGTTTGTGTGTCGCTGATAAGCACGTCTGGAGAGACGCTGCATACGCTAATGTATTTGTCCTACTCACACGTGCTGATTAATGAGCGGCTGGTTAGTTGAGAGATCTGAGGCGGCGATACAGTAAGGCGAACTGATTGCCAAGCTTTGGAAGCCAACTCATCCTTAAAGCCGGGGTTAGAGAGCAACAAATTACATCTCGCAGGATCAGAGGCTGTGGACTACAAAGAGAAAAAGGCAGTAATTGCTCAGGGGGGGATAATGGCCTTGACATGTTTTTTTTCCTCTTTCGAGCGGAGTCGAACAACTTGCAGGGAAATCTCTGTTCCCTCAGCAACACTTAATTCTTTATCCCCACCAGGCACCTGATCCGTACTCTAATCCCCAGAAGAGCCGTTGTGTGTCTTTGGAATACCTGAGCAGCGCCTGTGCTTAGTGTTGAAGGGTCTCAGGTTGTAAATCAATGGGACTTCGCTCCTCGTGTGAAGTGCGTGGATGGTTTCTACTCCGGCTCAACTTAAAAGGAATTACGCAACATCTACCATTGAACTGATAAATGTATTCATTCAGTCATTTTCTTACTCGCTTTGCACCAACTCCGTATCTGCAGGAGCCTACCTCAGTGTTCTTGGATAGATTAGGTCTGAAGTGGGTCAAGACAGTGAATGAATGGATTTATGAGTAGGATGGTAATGAAAGATGTAACATGAGGAAAAGCTAGATTAGAATAGCTGGTAGGAGATTTTTAGGCTATGTTCACACTGCAGGCAAGAGGCCAAAATCTGTCCCAAATGTGATGTTTTGTTGTGACCTTATCAGACTTTGTACCAGGAAACTTTCATACTTTCTTACTGGAATCTATATACGCAAAAAAAACCTCTGATCTCAACAAACGAAATAGAATTGATCATCAAGACCTGCAGCGTGAACTGGAATTCAGATTTCAGAGGACAGTCTTTCAACAGACACTCTTTTATAGTTAGAATTTTACAAAATAAGTAAAATAAGAGACTTCATTAAAGAAGATGGTTTCTCAGCTCTGCTCTATTAAAAGTTCTTTCTCAACCCAGCAGGGAGTGCGCGCAGAGCCCACGGCACAGCTTAAGATGAATGGACATTAACCCAAAGATTGTGTTTTTCTATCCTAATGCTCATATTGGTTTAGCACAGTTGGAAGTTTCTCTTCTGTTCACTTTTTCTCTCGCTGACTGCAGTCACAATTTGCAGCCTCGCTGATGAACGTAATCCATCAATGTAGCCGGGGAGTTTGGGTAATTTCTCCTCCTGTGTGTGCAACTTTGGGAAGTCGCAGTCACTGCAGATGGACTGACAGTCGGCACAGTCTCCAGTTCAGGAGGGAAGGATGTCCACGGAGAAAACGTGGCCTGCAGGGCATGGAAATGGAACCAAGCATGGTCGTGTTATGGTGTTAAACTTGATGATTATGCCGGTTGGGAGCCCTTGATCTCAGAGAGGTTGACAGCAAAGCTGGCATGGGGATTTTTAAGACTTTCCATTTTAGCGTTTGTTGTTCCAGAATCAGCTTTGTATTCATATGTAAAATCTTGTTTGTAGGGGCTCTCAGAGGCAAGTGTGGTGTTTTAGTGGCGTGGTTACAGTAACAGCTTTTCTAGGGTAATTTGACCATGCAGTGTAGCTTAAGTACCTCCTTGATGTACATCTGTTATTTTTTCATTATTGTTTTGCAGAAAAGCCTGTATTTCATCTGAGTTGAAGTGTAAAAGTGTTCTTTTTATCCTCACACATTTTTCCCGCAGCTGCGGCTGAAACCTTGCTTGCTCTACTCGAGTGCGTCCTGTATCGAAATGAGTCCTAATTTCTTCCACTTATTTCCACTGCTGACTGTCTTGTTCAAACCTCTGGATGAATGGATGTGTTTTTTTCTCCCTTTTTCCGGTTCATGTAGTTCAACCAGCTCCTCTAGCAGCTATTTTGATATGTATTTTTCTTCCCTCGTAGCTCGGTATCCACAAATTGGTGGAGCCCTTCATGAAAATGTGCAGAAGTCTAAGCTCAGAAACTCACTGACTGTTTCCACACAGACACTAATTACAATCAGACGGGTCAGCTTTGTTGAGACTGGCCCTTAATTTCAGTTCAAGCAGCATTTAAGCACGTATCAACTTTTGATTAGGGGCATTTAGGTCATTCGGGTCATTATTGGAACTAAAAAGTACAAACTTATTCTGCAACAGAGGCTGAGAAAGTAACAATCGGCAATATGTTTAAAGTGTAGTTTCTGAAGTGTAGTTTCTGAAAATTGTCAAGATGTTCTGACAGCTAACATGTCCTGATCTGGCAGACACAGACCGATGATTTTTCCAGCCAAAGAAGCTCTCAGTGGGCATTAATGTTAGTCATGACCACAATCTTTTCTAAATCCCTCTTTTTCCTAATTAACTCATCTGAACAGTTGAAATATTTCTGTGGCCATTTGGCAAAGGGACGATAAACCGCCAACCTGCCAGTAGATGTGTCTGAGGACAAAATGTTCAGCCATTTAAAAGTTAATTGGAATTTATACAAAACATAAACACATTAAAGTCAAAGTAATTGAAATAAACCTTTCAGATCAGGACACTTTTACACAATTTGAATTCTCTAACAATACATGTTAATAAAGTCAGATAACTTCAGACAGAGGTCTTGGGTACTCTGAGCCTCACACACAATAGATCTAATATGGTTTCATCAAAAAAAACACTTTTTGGTAAAATCAGCACAACTTTTTCTTTGCGTTTCCTGCTGCTCCACTGAAGGCTCGAGGTTTGTGGAGCATCCTTTTGTTACTACAGCCTAAAAATGACATTGTGAATGAAAAAAAAAGAGAAACAAAAGTTTTAGATGGCCTCTCCAATCTATTTGAGGTGAGATGTGTTAAAATGAAGTTTGGGTCCTCGGCCCTTCTACTCTTGGAACCTGTTCAAACACAGTGCTATTATTTTCAGCTTACGGGACATCAAAGAGGGGAGGGAAGGGGAAGAGGCGACAATTTCTCGATTTAAAACGTTTTTTCTAGGTGCCCTTCTCCTTCCCAAAGTGCTTTTTGTTCTTTTTTTTAATGTATGGTTTAGCTGAAGAGATTCATCGGTTTGAAAAGTCATCTCAGCATTAACAGCCGTTTGCATGGCGGCAATGGCCTGAATTTACGGTCCAAAAGTGGAATATAGTGAACATTAAGCTGGATATATGAGGGCGCTTTATACCTTCTCATTAGAGTCGGCAGCCCGGCCAAAATAGACTTTATTAATCCAGGCAGCTCCGCTATTCATACCCACACACCAGCCGTGGCAGCGAAGCGCTATCACGTCTTTAAAGAGGCCGGAGGTAATGTCTGTTTTTGTTGACTCGTTGCCACGTTGCTTTTAAAGCCCCCGTCTTTCCTCCAGTGGAACGGCGATTGCATCATTGTGGTGGTGAGAACAGAAGGCTGCATGCTGGGCCAGCTGGCTGCAGCTCAGACCTCTCCTCTCTAATAAACACTCCAGGGTCTGAGAAGCTAACTTGTTTTTTTTCCCCCCCTCTAACAAGTGGAACCTCCACCACCTGTGTCAGAGGTTCATTTTTCCTGGTATCCTGTCGGATATATTGGCTCATGATTCCACAGTTTGCTCCTCGGTGTCTGCTGCCTCGGCTTTTCTCAGCGTGATGCTGGTTTTTAATAGAAACCCCTCCGCTGCGACTCGGCCGAGCATCACGCCCTCACACGGGTGTTGATTGACGCTTGTAGCTCACGCCAGACTTGTTATATAGACGCAAAGCTGTAGGCAGCGTGCAGAGGCTGCACAGTGGCAGTCCAGGAAAAACGCCTTCCGAAGGAGCCGACGCGTGCCAAGGCAGGGAAGTAGGACAACAACGTGTTCTGTGAAGCTGCTGAGGAGCAGGCTAACACGTAGCAGAGCAGGTGTGGGTGGTTCGATGCACAGTGTGCATTGCCCTTTAGGTTTCTGTGCCACAGAAACATAAAGTGCAGATCCTCTTCTGTGTATCTTCTCAGCGGCTACACACAGTTGTTTAAGGGACTCCGTGCATTCATCATCTCACCTGCTTCGTACCCAGTGGAGTCGTAGCGGTCTGAGGGAGCTTATCTCCGGCTCACATAGGGCGAAGGCAGGGAATACACCCTGGACAGGTCCAGTACATCACAGCACGCACACACTCACACACGATTCATCCTCACAGGCACCCCAAGAGCTGATTTAGAGTCTCCAATCGATGTTCTGACTGTGGGAGGAAAGTACTTGGTGAAAACCGACACACATGGAGGGAACGCATTTCACACAGAAATGGTCCAGATCAGGACATGACCCTGTGACAGAATAGCAGAAATATCGTTATATATATATATATTTTGAAGAGAACAATTATATTCTGGTAATTGATATAGCTGGTAATTTACAGTCACATTCCTCACTTAATGAACCAGTTATTGTTCTTGAAGCGACAATCAAAAGGAGAATGAGGATAATAAATTGTGATTTTGAGTAATCAAGGTCTAACAAAAGCTCAAACTCTAGCAAACATTTAGTGCCAACAATCATAATCACACTTTGTGTGTATTCATACCCTAAAGTAAAAACACACACACACACACACATGCGGTCTATGTTCAGCCTGTGGTGAACATAATGTGAACTGTACGTGAATACACTTGCACAGAGGGAGTAAGATTTACCTTTGTTTGTCCCTAAAGTGTCCAAGCAGCAAATTTCTGGAGTCCTGGAGTGCCCTAACAGCCGAACCCATCCGGCAGAATCCCCTGTGTTTTTAGATCTCTTTTCTGTGTTTTCACACCGCGTACTCGGCTTTTGTGCCGTCACGCTCGGAGATCTTTGTTTGAGCAGCAAATTAAACCTCTGACATGCATTATTCTAAGGCAAGAAGAAAAGAGAATCACAGTTAATGAGCCCAGAGGGGAAAATGATTCTGTAGCCATTGTAAACAGCATTTGCATTGGAAAAGTTCATTGTTCTTCCTGTCATTTTAAGAGACTGGGAAAGCACAGCGTCCCACAGCTGCTGTAAATATAGCAATCTGCAGTGGCTGAGTGTCCCAATAGTCACTGATATGACAACTGAATCATCTTTGGACAACTTTTTTTCTTTTTTTGATCCCTCAGATGTCGTTTCAGGTGTTTTCATATGTTTACAGAACATTTAAGCATTGAAGAGTAATTGCTTTCTTAGCCCCATAACAAGTCAGGAGTGTCAATCACACAACAATCATAGCTTCATGAAAGCACATTTATTAATAGAAATACAGGATAAGGAACTTTTCCTTTTTGCCCCACTTGGCCATGTTTACTTTCAATGCGGCTTGGAGCCTCCTAGCATTTGAGGATGGTCCCCTATGAGGACTCCATGAATTGTGTCTCCGTCCAACATGCAAAGCCTCATTAAATCAGAGAAAACACTGACCGTCATCCATCATCACCTCTACAAAACCTGCGGCCGGCCGCTGCCTGTAAATGTCGTCCATCTGGTCGAACCAGTTCCAGCCTTCACGGTCCGACCCATTTCAGCCACTGTGATCGTTAATGGTCCGGTAATCGCTGGCACACAGAAGCTGTGGTAACTGAAGCAAATGAAGCAAATCGCTGTGCACTCCCATAGAGACAGCACAGTCATGTACTAGTGGTTAGGGACCTCGGTTTGCAACTCTAGGGTCACAGGTTTGGATCCAACCATGACCCTAGTTGTTCCCTGGCACCTTTTAATTTCAGTTGAGTTGGCTCCATCCCTACAGGATGTTGACTTGGACTTTATATTGGAATTACAGGAAGTGGAATTAGACAGATTGCAATTTTGCCGTACTGGAATCATGTAGCGGAGAAGCGGTATTTTAGGATTCATTCGGAGTGTTTTTTGTTTAAAATGACCAAAGGATATTGTCAAGTACGAGGTCTGTTTGGTAAGTGTAGGAGAATGTCAAAGCAACTCTGGACAAAAGTAAGTGAAGTGCAGCTGTGGCAGACAGACAGCGTCGTCCCTGCCTCAGAGACCACCTGCCCTCTACAAACACCCCGAGGCCCTGAAGGGACCCGACGTCACAAGTTTGGAGAAATCCGCAGATGTCACGAATCCTCCGAAGCCCTGTGACTCCAACTTTCACTTTCATCCCCCGGCAGGAATCAGATCGAACGTCTTTTATCTCGTCACGAAGACCCCGGAGTACGTGGAGCGTGGGGATGAAACAGTGAGTCTGCTGGCGCTGCACCTCTGCGTTTCCACCTTTCACACTGATGAACAAAGCAGCCGCGGGAACACTAAAAATAAATATGCTTTCACCAGGCGCTCGACGGAGGAAACAGCACTTTCTGACAAATAACAAATAAGATGGAAGTCACGTAGCGCTGTCCCCTCGCAGCCCCTGCCAGACGCCGGCTTCATTTTTTACCGAGACGCTGCTGAGAGTCATTCATCACTATTAGAGAATGATGCACTGCATCACCATAGCATTCGCAAGCATTATTTCTTTTGAAAGCTCCACAACAATGCTGGTATTCAGCTCTAACGTGATTAGAGATTCATCACTGTCTTAATTGTTGCTTTCCACTGAATTTATCCTGGGTAGAGAGTCAGTTTGGTGGTACTCAGCCTCGTTAGCTGCTCTAATGACCGGGGAAGGTCCGTGGTCCGCTTTGCACTTCAGAGCCGAGAAACTTGACAAGGACACTCAGTGCCATGGATGCGAAGGAAGGAACACAGACAGCACATGTGCATGTGGTCATTTTACAGCACTGTACTCTTACAATTTGGATGATGAAGCAGTAATCTTCTCCCTCCTCTCACTAAGTGGAATTCTTAAGGCCTGATTCAATATTGGAGCGAAAATGAAAATGCTTTTTGAGAGTGTTATTATTACAGCGTATTCAGTATTCAGTGAAAAGTCACCAATGTAACTTTATTTATCTCCCGAGAGAACAGATGTTCTGATTAGAAAGCTGTAGATAATATAGAGCTATCTGTGGCTCAGTAATGTCCACTGTATATAAATTGTAGCTACAATAAATAATTAGGACTACAGTATAGGACTTTGACATTTTCTTGCAAAGATCCTTTTAAACGGTAATGAAGTCAACACTGGTCAAGTTACGTCCCCTCCCAAAGCTTTAAAAGCCATTGGATTGCTTCAGAGGACCAGAAAGATGCTTTACAGACATTGTTTTACAGTATTGGCAGTTTTCTGAGGTTTATGCACTCAAATAACTTTTGGAAAAACACATAAAATAAGTAAGTTACTGGTGCAGATGTGACATAACTCAACTATGCTAAGAGAGTTCCAACTTTTGGTTTCTCAAACAGTTGACGCATCTATGCATACTATACATCCATTAACCATCCTACTAAACTCGGTCAGTATCAAACAACAGTTGACCTTTGGTGTGGACTGACTACAGCTCAGCTGATACCTGGTAAAAAGCCATAATCTGAAATAAAAATGCCAGAAATGATCATCTTAACCTTTGAGGCCACTTGCCTTTTGTGGCAACTGCATGTGTCGTATTGAGATCTTATCAAATTTCACTCATAGTTTAAATATTTGAGAGGGATTTATCCCCCCCCCCATATCTTATTAAAAAGGTTCTGCACAAATAAATGGACTTAACCTTTTTTCAGAGTTCAGCACCGTCTCATCTGGATTTCATTACGGCCTCGTCCCTGCAGGCGATACAAATCCTGCCCTGCACGCTCCCCCTCGACTTCCCTCCCTCGCTATTCTAAAGCTCTTTCAAGGTCAGCCGTGTTGTCCTCTGCATGTAAATCAACATAAACCTGCCACTTGGCACCGCTTTGATCCCAGGTGCCTCCACGGAGGAGCATTTTTAGTATTCGTGCAACTATGGTAATCCAGCGGGAACAGAACTTTGTTACCCTGAAAGTGGCAGTTCTGCTACGAAACGTAGAATACCATCCTGAAATTTCCAATCACCTGGGTGCTGAAATAAATTCCAGCGGCCCCGCTATGGAAACGCTTGAAAATGAAAGCCTTGATTTACTCGCTCGCTCTACGTTCTGTCCATATATTTGTAGCTGACCTTAAAAGACTGACAGTATGTTGGAAAATGGGACAAAGGGGAGTTTTAACTCAAAAAAGCGAAGGTCTATTACCAGCTGTGTGACAGTCCTGCTGTATTACGTTCCCCAACAGTCTGAAGCAGTAAATCCAGCTGCAGACAGAACCTCTCTACTGTTTTGACCCCCCCCCCCACTTCTTCGCCCTGGAATGACATCGTAGCTGTAATCTTGATATGTCATCTCGGAGGGGGCGGGTCGCTGTCTCGCTCAAGGACACGTGATGGAGCCCAGGATCCAGTGGGCGATGGGAAAGCGAGGGTCTCTGGAACCTGAGGACCCTCTCTCTCTCTCTCTCCCTCTCTCTCCCAGATTTACAAGAAATTAGACACACTGATTGGAAGTCTTTCAATGATGCGTTTGGAGCACGGCCTTTTCTTCAAGGGCGTAGCCGGACTGATTTACACAAAGACAGCCAGATAAGAATGCACATACACACACACATAAACACACACACACACACACACACAGCGTCTGTAAATCCCGAGGCTCCGGGGATTGACGGACTGAAAACCATCTTTGAGAGTTTGGAGCTGTTTGTTAGGATTATACAGGATGGAGTTAGCAGGGAAATATCAATAGACTAGATTAGGGGGGGGGGGGGGGGGGGGGGTAAATGTACACACAAAACGATCATTTTGGCACTTGGCTATTAAGCAGAAATGTATCTGCGTGAATAAAGCTGCATAAACAGTCATGTCAGCGGCAGCGGAGCAGAACAGGGAGGAAATGAGAAAAATCCCCATTATGAGTCGACACAGGGACCACAGACACAGAGAGCAGCCTTAACGCAGCGCCTTTGATTCGGAGGAAACACAGGAATAATTCAATCATTTTCTATTACATCCTATTAACCTTTTCACCACAACCAATTCTTCTCATTGCCCTTTCATCCATCACTGTTTTTAATCAGATCGTCGCATCCTGGCATTGACTAAGATGCATCGCACGGATGTTTTTGAAGTCTCATTTTTCCAAAGAAAAATAGAAGAATAAACAATAATTACACGGAGAACATGAGCAATGTCTCACATTTCTCACAGTTCCTTTAGAACTCCACCAATTAACCTAAATAAATATGCAGAGCTAAATCTCAAACTGATCCTATGATTTCATGTGGTTTCTTATAATTCATCGTTTTAGATCATACATATAATGTTAAATAGTGTTCATTATGACATCTGTAAACCTGGGATCAATGCTCATGATTTTGGAATGTATTCACGTGCTTTTTCAACTTATTTTCGACTGGAAAAGTTGAGCTTCACTTTCCAGCATTTACGTATCCTCACTCATTTATCACTAAGAGGAGCTTATCTCCACTGTGTCTTAAAACCTTAGTTCACATAAAACAAACCATTTTCAGATGTCGTGTTGGACTCTGAAACAGCAGACATTTTGTTTAATGTAATACTTGGTAGTTTTGACTCTGATTCATCTCCTCATTAACTTTGAATGATGTAATAATCAGATTTCTGCTGACATTATAAGCTAATGATCATGCTGAAATGGCTCAGATTTATGTTGCAGAATAGTTCTTTTGATAATATCTAAGTTTAAAACTTCCTTTGCATCATACAATGCAATAGTTTTGTCTTGTTTGTCAGTGTTTGACAGCACGTCTACGGTCTTTGAAGACTGAAGTATTTTTCACGTTTGCTCACTATGTCATTTCAGTGATCAGTCTAAAACTCCCTCTGAGAGGTTATATGAATTGTTCCAGATACATATGAACAACTTGTACAGATCCAAACAGCTGTGCTATGCTGGCTGCAGGGTGCCCAGTGATGTCCTGGAGATTAGTGGCAAACTTGTTGCTGTCATCAAACTCAGAATAAGCTGAATTTTACAAAAAAAATCAAAGATGCTGATGTGGTCAAACATCAGACAGTCTCTGCAGCCAGTCTGTTTGTATGTGGAGCAGGTGTACTGTATGTACTGTCACAGTGTTGTCTGGATGTTGTGCAGGTCCCTCCAGGCTCCAGCAGCCAGACTGAAGCGACTCTGGAGTCTCTCTGCAGGTTAATTTACAGCAGGAAATCCACCTGATGTGACAGTGACCAATGTAGTGCAGTCTGCAGCAGCCTAACAAAAGACAAATCATCACTTTACCTCATACTTCCCAGGGTTTTTCTTTTTCCTCACCCTCAGTCTGCACCCCTCAACTTTGCATTGTTCTTTATGTGCACTTGGACAGCCCACTACTGGGCTAATTATCACTGTTGGAGCAATGACAGTTTAGCTGGAGGAGCTCACTACAGAGGCTTAAGAGAGAATTTCACCTTAATTTTTTTATTTTAATATCTTCAACCGTCAGGCAGGAATGACTTCATAAATAATTCATAACAGCTCAGGCTTATAGACTGTACATGCTCTCTTATATGTGTGTGGGTTTGTCTTTTAACTTCCCATTCTTCTGCCTCATCTCGACTGTACGGACCGTGCTGTGTAGCTCACCCTTGTTTCTGTTTCTCTTCTACGCTCACACCCATCATCATCATCTTCATCATCATCTTCATCATCATCGTCGTCCCAGCCCTGGAACAGATGGCCGCGCTCAGCTTCAGGCGAGAAATGATATAGATTTATCCCATGTGGATCTGACACTTTGGTGGCGTGACGTGCTCTAAGTGAAGGAGGAAAAGAACCTTTCTCACCCGCTAGTGCACTCGAGACCTGCGCTTTACACCCTTTATTCACACCAGCCACCAGCAGAAATCAAGGTCAGAGGCAAGTTGGAGGAGGAAAAAGAGAGAAGGAAACAGGGTCAGAGGTCAGGTGGAATTACAGTGACTGAGTACGAACCTCTGCATCGACATCTCTTTTACTGTGAGGGGAGAGTTGGGACGAGCGTGTACAGAACCATAAATTAGTATAGAGTTCAGCAGCACCCGATTGTTCCTGCTCCCATGTGTGTTTTCTCCTTTCTTCCCATTGTCAAGCTGGATGACAGTTGGCAAACAGCTTCCCTGTGGAGAAGGAGAGGGAAAAAATAGAAAAGAAACAAGGACACAGTTTGACCTCGCGGATGGGTTGGTTGCATGTAAAGGTATTTTACACCTCATTAGTTCACGGGACGTCGAGTGGAGAGTGGGGACGAAAAGGTTCATGCGCTGAGCTCATGTTCATGTTCGTGTTCACAGGCACTGACCCTTCTCAGCACGTCTGACTAGACTGCTCTGTTTTCATTTGCTCTAACACCAACATGAAATGCATCAACAGAACCAAAGACTTCAAAGATCAAGGTTCAGACTGAATGTCATGACACCATGATGATGATGATGAGGAAATCAGTATTATTATTAGTCAGTATGTTTTCATACATGTGCAAGAGAAGTGATTTATTTTCTTTTTAATCTTTAGACAACTGGGGTCATGTCTCCGTAGACGGCTGAATTCGCTAGGACGTAGTAACAGATTGCGTGTGATATGCTGTAGGTAATGTCTTCATAGATTGGAAACGTTTCTCTATAAAGCGTGATGATAGAAAGTGTCACAACAGCAAGGACAGATGAAGATGAAACGTGCAAATGTGGTTGTGCAGCCAGACTGAATGCATGGTCTTCATCCATATTGATTTTACGATACATTTTAATATAATGTGAAGTAATGTTTGTGTATGAGAACAGTGGCTGTTTTCAGGACTTTCTTCTTTCTCCCTCCCTTTCCAAAACATGTGTATTTTAACAAGAGCATTTTCTCATGTGCAAATCTTCAACCAGGGTGAATTATCCTCTTGGTCGAAGTCAAAAAGCTGCTGCAGGAAAAAACCACGGTTGACTGTTCAGTATTAGAAGTTCTCAGCTGTATTCACACCATTGCACCTTCTGTCCCCTCAGAGGATAGCCTGTTACTCTGAAGGGCTGACATCGTTCCTCCATCAAAACCTGCGCTACTTCGAGAGGCCATTTGTGATCAGAACAAACATCGGACGCTTTGATGATTATGCAGCTGGATGGCGCTCGCAGGCTCCAGGTCAGATGCTCCGTCTTCCTCTTAATATTATCTGTGATGTTGAAGGGAAGGGGGTGCTTGAATGGCTGGATGGAGTATTTATCCTCCTCTGGTGTAAATATAGAAGCTATGGAACATTGGTTTAATCAGAAATGCCTTTTGCAATCCTGTTTTTCCATCTGCTGGATGTTATTCTGCAAAGATCTGGAGCCTTTTCAGGGCTTATCTGGAAACCACACAGTGGCCTAATGCTGATTAGGAGTCTGTCCTGCCACATGAATCATCACGTGACTTTACGTTCCTCACTGAACAGCACAGATGAGCAACTTTCTACGGGGCTACGGAGCGTGCACACATTCAGGCTCATGTATCTGAGCCAGTTCTTTGTGGATTGCATCACACTTGCATTTTATGTCTATCCATATGTATTTGAATTGGCCAGAACAAGATGATCATCATTCCACAGCCCTATTAAAAAGGATTTGTCTTTCCAGGTCTCCTTTAAGATGTTGTGAGGCTGAGTGAAACATGCTCGCTGTCACCTCTACCAGAACTGAGTCTCTCACCATGTCACCAGAAGGATGACTCTCAGCACTTTGATCTCTGCCGCTGGCAAATGAAAAGTCGGCTCATCAAATAATCTGTTTATGAATCCTCAAATAGAGTCAAATCAATGACATTTGGGGACTCGTCGCTGCTTATTTTCCAGCATCGGGTCCTGTTCGAGTGATCTCTGATGTGTGCGCTCCGCTCGCTCCCCACGGTCCCCACGTCGACATTTCTCGCTAGCGCAGCATCGCCCGCTTCTTCTGCTCCCCCGGGTGTGATGGACAGTGTTTCTGGATGAAAGCCGATGCGATTGGAGGTCAAGCAGAATGAAACGACTACGGAGCGTCGCTGCCCTGAAGCGCCGTGGTCATCAGCCGGAGAAGTCAGAGTGGCCGGACGCTCCCAGCCAGACATCCACCAGTACATTGTTAGGATACAGAGATCTAAACAAAGTCTCCAAATCTCTGTCTCCTTTGCTGGGACAGTGGTGGCCTTTCCATTGAAAACAATTTGGTGTTGACATGGGCTAATGCATGAAAGATGGACTTCACCTGCAATACCATGGATAACCACTAGGGCTGGCTCCTCCTCTGTGAGCTGAGCCTCGGGCTTGTAAGGCGGCTCTTCACAGAGCAGCGGGTGACAGGTTGGTGTGAGGGAGGGCCGGGGCCCCAGGCCCGGGGCCCGGGTGTTGCTGTGACGAGGATGTGTTGCTCGGGCCCTGCAGCTCCTCAGTCTCCAGACACGTGCTGTGACTGTGCAGCGACCGCTTCCTCACCTCACAACGACGGCCTATTTTTAATAGCAGCCCAGCTGGAAAACACACGATTAGCACTCTGCATGTCCCACAGGTCTTTCACAATAAAAGCACTGTTAACAGCAGTACAGTAACTTATCACATCTCTGATAAGACTCAGGGTGATGAGAAAACTGCAAAATGCAGTTTGAAAAGGATCAACTGTGTTGATCATGTGATCAACTGTATATTCAGGAGCTCCAGATAATGAATGATCTAATATCTTTATATTCTATCTTTAAGAACATTCTCATTACAGTTTATAGGGAATCAGACCCCAACTTACTTTTGAGTTGACTTTGAGTTCATTTTGTTTCTGTGAATCCTTATTTCCCCTCTCAAGTGTTTTTTTAAAGATTATTTGTGCATTTTCATGGTTTTATCTTTGATAGAGACAGTGGAGAGAAAAAAAGGAAATGAGGTGAACAGAATGAGTATCAGCAAACAGACCGGAGGCGAGAGTCAAAGCCAGGTCTTCTGGTCCCGCTCTTGCATGTTGTTTCTTTCCTCTGTAATATTAATAATGTGTCCCTGTGTGTTGCAGCACTTGGATGACCTCACTCACTTTACATTTACTTCCACCTGCTGTGGTATAGACACATTTTCAGAAAACTCTGTTTGATAGAAGTTTTTTTCTGCACAAACTGAAAGCAAAGTTGAGCTCCCAGGTCCAGTATTCTGTATATGCTTCATTTTGAAGCAGGACGGTTTCCAGCCTGACTCATAAACTGTGTTGGACACTGTCCAACACTGAACGCCAGGCATGGACCATCAGTAATGAGAGCAAAGCAGCACAGATCATCATCAGTCACAGTTTATTAACTGTTTGGTTGTTGGTGTAAAACATGAAAGTCCACCTTAATCCAGTGTGACACAGAAGTGTGTGGCACGTCTGCCTGTCCACTGTCTGTGTCATGTTTACATCAGCCTCCAGCATCTCAGGTAAATTAAGAATAAAAAGCATTGGACAAGCATTATGTCTCATTATTACTTTCACCTTCAAACATCTGTACATCTATCCTGAAAAAAGGCCTCATGCCAGAAACTATTAAAGCAACTGTGGATTGCGAATCATGCATCACAAGCATAAAGCACATAAATAATACAAAGGACTAATGCTGAATGTGGTCATTTAATATTCCATAGTCTGTAAGCAGTGAAGAGGAAGGCTGAGTCAGTGCAGTCCATTTCTACCCACTAATAGAAATGTACAATGTAGTAATGGAGGGAAATTAGGTCATCACTGTAAAAAGACATGCTGGACTGAGTTGTTGAGGCTGCGAGTAGGTGGGTTTCAATTACCTCTATAGATGCGCAAAACCTTACTATTGCAACAGAAAAAAGGTCGCGAGCAGTTCACTTCAGACCAGTGTAGAAATCTAAATCTAATCAATTTGTCTCTGAAAACTATTAAAAAGGCTTCGAACCTCAAGGTGATGCCTTGAGATTTTACGTGAAATTACAGCTCATACACAAAACACCCTTTTTCGCCCATTTTAGAAACACTGCTTTTATTTTGAAAAGAAAATTGTCAAGGTAGCACAACTAAACATGACAAGTTTCCAGATCCCTTTTTCCCTATTCATCTTTCACTAGAATTAAAGGTGGCAAAATGCATTTAAAACATAACTGTCGGGTTTTAATCTATTCAACTGTATGATGTTTTTCCATGTGCGTGGGTGTACGTGACGTTTTTCTGTTTGAAAAGCTGTGCTTTACATCTAAAACTAAGGCAATTATAAATGTATACCTCATCACTAATTCAGAGAACAGTTGTATGTTGTGCAGGCATGAGGGAGACACCGTGGGGAGGACGAGCTCTCAGAGAGCTCTCACCTCCTTGTCTCTGCACCATGTACCAGTTGAACTGGTATAGAAACAGCACGTCCAGAGCATTCACAGATGAGCGCTACAGTACGGCATGCTGTACATGACTCAACCTACACGGACATCATCTAGTCGGTTTGGTCAGGTCTCCACCTGCAGGGTGAGTCAGAGCCAGCTGAGGAAAAGGCGCCAGGCTTCTGGATGTTGAAAAGCGTAGCAGCGTTTCAGATCATGCATCGAACTCGTTAGCAGCTCATACATACCTGACCAGATTCATCCTCCGCTACGTGAAGACCCTATAAACGGTGAGGATGGAGAGAGAGAGAGATGTTGTAAATCCAAGGCTGCCAGATGGAGTCACATGCAGAGTTTGTCTAAAACATGTTGAGATGGGTGACATGTCGGAGCCTCGAATTCAGAATTAAAATATTCTGTTTTCGGACAACAGCCATCTGTGTTTCTTTTTCTTTTTTGCAGAGAAGGTTTGTCCTTGGCATTTGAGGAACTCAATGTTATGGTTTGAGTTCTTTTAATCGGCTCATAATAGGAACACACTGCGAATCATTACCCAAGAGGCTGCAGTTTGGTGTGTTAATTTGTGCTGCTTTGTAAAATTACCATGATTTTTTTCTTTTGATGATTTCTGTCTAATTAACCAAATACCTTAAGATGAACCGATTTTTTTTTCAGTCTTACAATACTTTCTGGTCTTTTCAAAGCACATGTCTCGGACTATTCGCTGTAAAGGTTCAGTTTCAAGGTTTCGAGGAACAGGTGATTTTTTCTTTTCCTCATCTCAACCCTTAAAGCTTTTGTGAGTGAAACACAATAGAACCACATTCTGGAGACTTTCCACCAGCGTCTCTCTCTGATCTCAAGTAAATGCGTTTGATTTCAGTCGGGCTGCTAAAAGCTACGACGGCACATGCTTAAAATAAAGTGTATGTGGACACACACACACTTCCCTTTCTCCCAACACGGCTCTTCTGGTGAATATTGGATGGAGTGATAGAAGGGCTTTGTGGGGAAGAGCTGTGAGAGAGATGGACCGGATGAAGCCAGGGGGAAAATGGAAAGTGACGCAGGCGCTCTCTTTTGTCTTCTCCTCAGGTTGGCTCAGTTCAGCCGAGCCTGCATGCCCCGCTCCTCAGATCGGGTTCAGATCGACGAGCCTTCACTTCCTCCCAGGTGAGCTGACTAACACCTTCGGACAGAACCTCCAAGAAATCAAAGATGAAAGAAAGACAAGAAAAAGGTTTGTTGAGTTGACGATTCCACAAACTAGAGCGGACGTTAGTTTCAGGTGTCGATCATGATGTTCAAACACCTGTCTGGCACTATATACGCATAAATAGATAAATATGAAATGCAAATGTGAATTAATGTAACTTTGCGTGAGTCTCCATCAGTTTAGGTGAAGGAATTGACATGAGCGTGTGAGTTAACGTGACTGTCCATGACTCCAGATGCATCTGTGACTCTGGACTGATTGACATGCATGGGCAGAACTTCAAAGCGGTCACACATGAAAGAAACACATTCATCCACCGCTTCACCTGCACATCACACAGCTTGAGGAGTCTACAAACTATAGCCGACGTTACATTCAGGTGTGGATTAGGATGATGATGGTGTGAACATCTGCCCGGCCAAAGGAGAAGCGAGAAGCTTTCTCTGCACTGTGCCTGGTTTATTTAACATAAGAGATGACCTGGAGACAAAAAACAAACTGGTGAGGCTTTTTGTGCAGTTGATCATTGATTTATTTCATTTTCATGTATTTATACTTAGTCCAACCTTTCACAAACACCTATAGACGCTCTGGATATGAGCATTGTCTGTGTTTCAGTGGTTAATGGAGCAGTGTAACTCATGCAGTCAGTCACTTCGCTCAGCAAGCGAAGTAATTTCATCTTTTACGTTTTTGTTTTTTTCCTTCTTCAGATCCCTGAATTAGCACCTGGGGACAAATAAAGTTCTGTGAACTGAATCGTGTTATTAAAAGGCGCCTCGGTGGTCTTATAGCAGTGACTTAAAGACTAATAAAAGTGCTGTGAATAGAATCAGCATATTTAGCACTGCTGTGTGGAGTAAACATCCCTGAGCCTTATACTCCTACTATATTTCTGATCACTCATGCACGGGATGTTTTCTGCAAAACATTGTTGTGTTGTTTCGTTCTGTAATTACCTCATTTGGTCGCGATATTAACTCTCGCTGTAGGTTTAACTTATCTCAGGGCTGTGTGCAGCTGCTGTGGACAGTCACTAGCCACATCCTGTAGCAGCAGAATAGAAACGGATGTAAAGTGATTTCAAATGAACAAACAAGGCTAGGAATATGGATTTGTGCAACTGTATAGCAGGAAACAAATTGTGGTCTGACAGTTTGACGGCTCCAAAGGATTTTGAAACATGCTAACTGTTCTCAGACACACACACAAATACGTATTTGACAATCGTGTTTTCCACAGGCTATTGTGATCATGGAGTCATTTGCATGCGCCACACTTCATCTGCTTCTT
Organism: Karalla daura; assembly: GCA_029224185.1. Classification (NCBI taxonomy): domain Eukaryota; kingdom Metazoa; phylum Chordata; class Actinopteri; order Chaetodontiformes; family Leiognathidae; genus Karalla; species Karalla daura. The sequence goes on along the minus strand of CM055200.1, from coordinate 20,583,092 downwards.
CACATTTCCTAAAACCCTGGATTCAGATGTTAATAATTATCCTCATTGACCCAAAATCCCTTCCCTTTTCTTTCCCTCTCTGTCTCTCTCTCCCACACACACACACACACACACAGACACAGAGCTCGACACACTTGTCTCCGACAACAAAGACTTCAGCTCTTTCTGCTATTTTGGTCGATAATGAATTCACGGAGGATGCCGTGCTTTATGTCTCTTAGTGCCGGCCCTATTGGAAGACCTGACAGCTCGGCCAGGAAAGAGTCAGGTGCAAAGACGCTGGACAGCTGGCCTCTCTGCAGGCTCTGTGTGTGTGTGTGTGTGTAGGTGTAGGTGTATGTATCTATAGCATTTCCGCATGATGCTTTGTGTCTGAGGTAGATCTGTAATTACATGTGCATGACTCCGCTCGTGTGTGTGTGCGTTACAAAGAGGTGGGCCACTGGGGACATTAATAAGGTCAGCTCGACACATGTGCTTCGCTTGATTACATAAGAGCAGACAGTGATGTAGCAAGAAAAGGAGGGAGGCAGATGGATGCAGGGAGGGGAGAAAGGATGGAGGATGCTGGGGAGACGGCGAGGCGAGCAGCGTAGAAGAAGGATGACACTATCTGCAAATTATGGAAGCTTTCATCGGTAAACTCTTCCTAAGCCGTTGTTCTCTCACTTTGGAGGCCTGTAATAGTTCACAGTCTAGGATATCGTGAGAACCAGAGATGAGCAAGAGAAAGTGTTTTCTCCTTGGGAGGAGTTGAGCAAGAACAAACTTCAGTGGAAGTTGGAATGAGGTCTGTGGTCCCTGGCAGTCCACAGCACTGTTATCTCTCTCTTTCAGCTGCTCAAAAATATGAAGAAGCCCATTCAATTAAGAGGAGAGTTAGCGGAGCCAAGAATTTAATCTTGATGTCCTATGTTGTAACAGTGTTGGAAGCATGACCTGATGCCACTGCAGTTACCAAGAGCTGTCAAAAATAGGAATTTTCCATAGGGCATAGTGCACAGCCCTAAGTCTTAGCCCACCTTAACTAGACCTAAACCCATAGAGACGACAGACCGCCAGCTGAACCACATTTGGAGCAGGGTTCTGAGGGGATTGTCAAAGCAACTGTTCAGGATTTTTCATGAAAAAGAGATTGATGACACAGACTGTAGCGCAAGAGATGTGAAATGCTGACGTGCACCTGCCGGGGAAATTGATTTTTTTTAAGTAATTGTCCTCCTCAAGGATGTAATGACGATAAAAATGACAAAGAGACATGAGCATGACGTAATGACAGCTGGCTTGTTAGCATATTGGCATTTTCCTCCCGTGCCCTCTGGGACAATGACGAGGACGGTTTTGCCCTAACTGAGGGGAATCTTTTAGCCTTAAAGACAGAGGTAGAGCAGCGTCCTAGCCACCAGCAAACCTTGTGCTTCATTTTTTTCTCACACAGTTTATTATTAATGTTTTTTCCTTTATATATTTGTAGGGAACTGAATAAGTTATATCATATATGCAACATATTCTCCAGCTCCTGATGTGTTTTGATCTCTTGGTTAGAGGGTATACAGTGGTACACTGTTACAATAAGGATAAAGGTTTTCATGCTGCTTAAAAAGGCTTTACAATAAGGAAAATGTGATTGTCCATTCATCCACCCTAGACAGGTAGCCATTCACTCTCACTCTCATATATAGGAGCGATATTCAGAGTTTCCAGTTGACATGTGTTTTAGGACTGTGGGAGGAAACATGGCAAAAAGAATGACGATTAAATTTTAATTTATTAAACATTTCACAAACACTCTAATGTGCAAACTGTAAAATATGGATGATTTAGAATGTTCTTTTAGCAACACAGTGCTCTTATTTGTGTTTTCCTTAGGGTAAAACCACCTGAAAAAAACCATTGTGTTGTTGTTCTAACAGAATGAGAGAATTGTGGTCAAACCCAACAGTGATTGGAATTTCACCGCAAGACAACACCACAAAGTTATGCACATTTCCAAAACACTAAACACGTAAATAACACAATATCCCCCAGCGGATCAGTGGGTTTGTTATTAAAGAGTGTCGGTCCTATTATTGCACAGGCAGCAAATGCTCCCTGAGCAGCGCCTGTGTCAGAAACACAACAGAGGAACAACTAAACAAATGTCACGTTGTTTTAATTGCTTTTAAATAGCGAGTCAAAAAACAAGCGCGACCGTAGCCTGATTTCGGGCTGCACGCGGCGACGCAGCGCAGGTAGCTTTCCGTACAGCAGCGGGACGTTGTGAAAGGAGCTTGTTTACCTCGCTGAGAGCCGGAGGTATGGAGCTCGCCCCCTGCTGGTTAGCATCTAAGGGCCCCCTGCTGCTTCCTGTCGTTGTTCGTTAAACTGTCTCCATAGTTAGCACGTGTCAGGCTCTAATTAGGGTAAAGTGGAGCACGGGATAGACGGGCCTCTCGGTCAAGACCCAGTGGGGAGGAGAAGGGATCCAGCATCAATGCATCCAGTTGGGCAGTGGATTCAATAATCCTGGCAGCGTTGCAGGCAATGTTAAATGAAGTCACCATTGGGGGAATAAAAACATCAAAATGAATATTTATACAACGCTAACATGTAATGTTGAAGTGAGTAGGGCTAATGGTATCCAAGGGGGGGCTTTCGTATGCATCAAAAACAAGTAAACATAATAAGGATGCACGCAGAAAAAGAGGGCTTAGACTCCTGTGGTTTCCCTGTTTTGTTTTGTCTGATTTGATCGAAGGAGCTGCGAGCAAACTCAAGCTGTGACCCATTAATCATGGATGAGTGACACAAACACAGGTTAGCGTTTCATAACTCGCTGCTTCAAAAAAGAAGGAAGCCTAGTCTCCCACTACCAGAGAGAGAGAGAGAGAGAGGTTGCTCAAGTAGAGAGAGAGAGAGAGAGAGAGATGGGTGGGAAAAGAAGCAGAGATGTTTTTTTCGTGGTCTCAGCTCAAAAAAGACTTTTGGTTGTGCTTTTGTATTCTGGAAATAGGATCTTCTCCAGGGGCAAGATAAGTTCAGCGAGATATATTTGGGCAAAGAATCCAGAGGCCACAATCCCCCCCGGAGCAGACCCGACAGTTTATTAGACGGGAATGGCCAAAAGTGTACGGACACCCGTGTTTATTCCGCTGTATCTCGGAGGATTGGCTGCAGGGATTTTCTGCCATTCAGACACCAGTGGAGATGCCGGCTGATAAGGCCCCAACTCTCTGAGGTTCAGTTTATCCCAGGGGAGGCATGTGGATGTTATTTTGAAAAGGGAAAGGATGTTCCTCAAAAACACACACAGAAAACATACACATTTTTTCTGCAAGTTGAAGAATTAAAGGCATCAGAATGGATTTATACTTGATGTAAAAGTGTAAATCTCCCCATGTTTGTCTATTTCATACAGCGCTCCGTAGCAGATACTCTTTTGTTTTACCGCAGTAACTGTGTTGGTTCATCTGCTTCGTATTAGAACACTTGGCACCATCTGTAGAGCCAGGGTTAGGTCCAGGTAGATTATGCCCATTTGTGATTTCCACCTGCTCGTTTCTCCCAGAGATCGTCCTAAGCATCATCCGAAGTGCTCAGCAGAAGTCCTCTTCCTCCCAGATTCATCTGCTCCTGCTCGCTGTTGCCACAGCGGTTCATCTTCTCCTTGGCAGAGCAGGCTCCGCCCAGCCCGCCACGGAAGATCTGCATAATTGAGTTGGCATGAGCTTTCTACGCCACATGCCCTCCCTGGCACAACACCTCCATATTTATCTGGGCTTGGGGCCGGCAATTAGGAACGGACTGGCTCTCGCACCCCTATCGAGGGATGAGGAAGGAGGAAGAGGAGGAGGGACAGGGGGTGGGGATCGGAGCATTGCAGTCAGTCAATGACCTTCTGTTCCCTTTCCTGCAGTGGAAAAGGTATAGTCTATTCCCTCTCCGCCTCAAATCATTTTTGCATACGGTTGACCCACTCTGATGCTCGACCTTTGCCGTGCCGATGGGAAATGGAAGGGACGTAGGAAACGTGTCTCGACACAGAGCTAACTGTAAATCCACCCTCAGCCTGTGGGGGCTTGGTGACAGTTTTTTATTTCTGTCTGCAAGAGACAACTTTGCACAGCAATGTGTCAGGCGTGCCGAGACATCGGCTTAAAGTTTCCTCTCTCTGGCTCCAATGTGAATATTTTTTCCGAAGGGAGACCAGCTTTGTGTTCAGCTCCGGTTCAGGTCAGGTCTCATAACCGTGGTCCAAATCTTGATTTTCAATGAAAAGTGCACAAAATCAGGACAGTGGATAATTGACAAAACAGTGTTTTGTGTTTTGGTCCCTGCTGAGCAGCAATCTATAGGCTCCCAAACCAGTTAAGTTCATTTGTGAACTTGTGGTTGTAGCCTTGTCTGCACTGTATGGAACGCAAAACCCTTTCGTTTCAAACTCCTACTAAATCCTATAGATTTTAATACAATGAAGTCAAGAAATGTAGAGAAAAAAGATCAGAGAGGTGCTATTTGAAGCTATGACCGCAGGCCTTTTGCACATGGCCGCAGAGACTGACGTGCGCGCCTTCCACTCCAGAGGTGGTCGGGCGACCCGCTGTGAGGGCTACATCCAGGGTTTTTAGAAATTCATGTGATCTAAACCCTTTAGATTACTCTTTATTGGAACTATAGGGGCTGACCCAAAGAAGATAAGCAAGCTAAAATATCAGAGCGGACATGTCTGCATACTTTAAAGTCCATATTTGGTCACGAAAGCAAGAGCCTGGAGTCATATGGTCGGCAAACGCAACAATTTATGAGTTTCCTCTCCTCCATCGTGTGGTTGTTTAGTCTGATGTGCACGTATGTCAGAGAAACATGCCGGCACTAATGTGCAACTAAGCACAAACAGAAAAAAAAAACAGGTCATTAAAGGCTCCTTCTCCTCATGAGCCTCCTTGCACGTGCCTTCATCCATCAGTGAGCCAGGTAATCGCCCATGATTTGTTGGAGGTATTTGAGTCTCTTTTCATATGTAGATGCGGATTCTAGGAGAGGAAGGTGAAACCATTACAACAGCAGCGGGGCTCCGGATATTGTTTATGGCTGTGTTGAGACGGAGAAGAGGCCTCATGTTCTCAGCCAGGAGGACAGTTAAGACGCTTGATACTCCATCGAATCAAGATCATTTACATAATGCACCTGCTGTGCAGGAGCTGTGTGCATCTCCAAAAGAAGTTTTCTGGGAGACAGAAATCACAGCCCAGGCATTACTTCTGAATTTGTTCAGGAATGGATCCAGTTCATCAGTGGTAAAGAATCGGAGTCTTTTGGCAGTCGGCAGGCAGGTGCTCCCTCCTCGTTATCCCCCCTGGGTAATGTATAGACCTCAGCAATGGGAGACGTGTAAACAGTGGATAAAAATGTGAATTCCACCGGGTTTACTGACGTCACGCTACTTGGAACCGCCGGCCGGAAAGATTCAGCACCTCTAAATAAAGGATAAAAGGCAAGAAAAGGAACTAAAAGCTCAGAGAAACTGAGATGCAATAAATCAAAGGCTGAATCTCATGCTGGAGAAACATGGGCAGCCTGACGCAAACTGACTTCAAGCTGAAGGTATGACCGAAAATGCTTTGAGCAGTTCACCAATGCTCGTGGATGAAACGAAGCTGAAAAGCCTATTTGTTGTTCTTGTTGTTGTTCTTCTTGTTGTTGTTATTTTTTAATGAGCTGCTGCAAACCGTGTGCGTGCCACTACGACAGGTCACAGCTCGGGCAGCTGGATCAGTACTTGTAGGTGCGCAGACAGGGCCGTGACTTTTCTCTCTTTCATTATCGTTTTTTCATCTTTTTTTACGCTTCCAATTCTCACTGTTAAATTGTTTGTTTTCATGCGAGGCACATCCAGTCGCCCCTGGGTATGCAGCGCACTCCGTAAACAAAGCTGCCTTGCCACTTTGCTTCGCCTTTCATGTCGTCTTTGTCTCCCTCAGTCATGTCAACAAGGAGAAAGTGTATGAATGAATCCGTGTCATCTTTTGGATTTGGTTTACTTCTAACAGCAACACATGGGGCTGTGAAGGAAGTTTGTTAGTTTTTTTAAAGTAAGGTTTATCCTATGGGGAGATCAAAAGCATTTCCTGCCCATAGGCATGTTTGATCAGTGCAGAAGGAACCTGTGAAGACGTCTTCAAACTAAAATCCTGGCTGAGCGCACAGACCGTATAGGAAATCTGTAGAGTACGTGAGATAAAGTGAATGCGATTTATGTCTGTGAAGCACTTTGAGCTGTCAAGAAGAGTAGAAAAGTGCATAATAAGAACCATTTACCACATATGTGTTTGTATCAATTTTCACATCTTTCCTGTAGACACAAATCCCTATTTGCATTCCCAATACAAAGAAGCTATAAATGGCATTAAAGGCTCTCATAATAATTATGTAAACTCGACCGCTCTCAGGTCTTCCAAATGTGTGTGTGTGTGTGTGTGTGTGTTTTGTGTGTTTCGGACCAAACTTATTTCAATCTTCTGACCGGCCTGGGTACGTGAGCAGAGCTCCCTGTTGACTCGTTGCCTCATCTTTCATTATCAGCCTCGACTCAGTCAATTCAGAGAGAAACGCTTTCAACTTAACATCGCTCTGCAGGGTGTTGCATGAAGAGGGGCTACGGGGGAAAAAAAGAAAAAAAACATGAAAGGATTTCTCTTTTTAATTGGAAATTTGGGGTTACAAAGTACTTTGAAGATTCCTGTTGCTTCCTAAGCAGTTTCTGGGACCTAATCACGGCAGAAGCATCCAAAACTTCTTGATTATTTGGGGAATTTCCGCACGTCAAACGCCAGATGCATCTTATTCTTGACTCTGTGTTGTTTGTTCATCTGTTTGAAGTGACATTGATGGAGCAGCAGCCAGAAGTTGGGGCACAGTTACAGCTACAGTTTGTCAGGATGATGACCCAACTTCTTTCCAGCGTCCCCGTTTCTTTTTTTTCTTTTAATTCCAGCATTTAATGGGATTAGCCAGACTGGATCCACCATGTCATTCCTGTAACAGAGTCCTCTGTGCTCAGCATAACACCAGCTACCGCCATGACAGCTGCATGTGATGAGGAAGAGGTGAGCGGGAAGTAGAAATGAGTCACAGGCACAAAAACATACAGAGCACACATGAAAAGGAAAGAAATGAAAACAGCAGTTTAACAGCAGTTCATAAATACGATCCGTGGGAAGAAAAAAACACAATGGAGGCAGATTTTTTTTCTTTCTGGCAAACTAATATGTGAATTTCTGAAAGCTGAGGGAGAAACACGGGGGTTTTAAGGAAAGGACCGTGCTCGTATTGAAGCTCGTGAATGAGAGGGAGCGAAGACGTCGAGGCGAGGAGAAGAAAGGAGGGTGGAAGGCATGAATGAAAGAATGAGAGCGAGACGGAGCAGGACAATGACGGGCAACGAGAAATCAGACACTGTGAATGGAGACGAGCAGGAGAGAAAGAGAGCGGGTGTGAGGAAGGGAAAGGAAGCCAGCGAGGGTGGCGGAAAAAACACGGAGAATAGAAACAAAAACAGACAAATAGTCAGGGTGGCGGCGAGACACAGATGATGGAGAATAAAATGAAGAAATGAGAAAGCAGAGCGAGGGTTTGCGAAAGCGACAGAACAAGAGATGAAATTAGCGAACAAACGACAGAGGAACGTCGACACGTGAAATGTGAATGGGACGCGAGGATGCGAGGAACGGGATCGACTTTTGTTTTTCTATGAGTTTGCCGTGAAACCATGTGTGTATGTGTGTGTGTGTGTGTGTGTGTGTGTGTGTGTGTGGGGGGGGGGGGGGGGCAAACAAGGGGACAGACTCCTCCGAGCTGACGTCACAAACGTATTTAGGTCACAAGTGCAAACAATGCGCCTCGGCAGCCTCTCATGGCTCCGGATGCGGTTTATTTTTGGTGTGTGTGTGTGTGTGTGTGTGTGTGTGGGGGGGGGGGGGGGGGGGGGGGGCGGTTGGTCCAGACATCATACAAACCAAAAAAGAAAAAAATATATATATAATGTCTTGTGGGAGGACAATGAATGAATAAAGTGTGGGAAAAAGCATTGTAGTATCCATCTGGGGCAGATCCTAGAAAGCAGAGAGAGAGAGAGAGAGGGAGACGTTGGCTGTAATTTCTTTACCACAGATGGCAATTTAGAGAGGCCCCTTTCAACGCATCAAAAGTTAAAGCCGAGCTTTTTGCCTCAGCTCGGCCTGGGGATTTATTGGAGAGCTGGATTATAGTGTTCCCGTACTGTAAGTTAGTGGATGGGGTATGAAAATTCATAATTTTCATAATTCATTTATCCAGTTGGACATGTTTCCCTCCCTGCTAACACTTGAGAGCAATGTGTGTGTGCGTGTTTGCGTCCGTGTGTGTGTGTGTGTGTGTGTGTGTGTGAGGGAGAGAGAATGTAATGAATGAGTAAATGGATTTTGAGTTGCGCAACAACAGACACCATAAAAGCTTTCATGGGTGGACCTCTGTACTGGCTGCATGTCAGGCAGCTTGTTGGTGCTGAGGAGGTGAGAGGGGATGGTAAATATGTTACGGGGTCTTCCGATGTTGGATCTTTAAATAGACTCCTGTATGAGTGCATTTTCCTTCTTTAAAAGAGACTCAAAGAAGGGTTTTGACGTCTGCATATGTTTAGAGAATGAGCTTGTGTTGGGATGCTACAGGAGGGGAATCTTTAATATCATCTCAGAAGGTCCAGTATATGACTGAGTAGCCAACGTGGCTTGTGGAGTAGCTTAGACATTTGGCCCGGCAGTCACGCCACCTCTTCACTCGCAGTTTGTGCAAAGGTGATGAAAAAACCTACAGTCCCATCTCTCAGTCCTGGGACTGAGAGATGGGACTGTAGACCAACCACATTTGGTCAGGACAGCTTTGGGTAGTCATTTTCGTTTAAATACGCTGTTAACATAAAGTCTAATAGACTTCTAGACTCCCACTGCCTTCCCTAATAAGTTAATATAAGTGGTGGAAAGAGTGAGGGATGCTGGTTGGTTTGGAGAAACACACCTTCACCTAGAAATTAAGATTAATCTCATACAGTATTTAACTAACATACATAACTTCACATGCTTTACTTGCAGCATGTGACTACAGTGCTTACATACCTATTGCCTTCATTCAGATTTATTTTAAAAGTCTCATGTGTGCCTTAAAAAGTGACACTATTGGGTCCTAGCACAGTCTGGCAGATGATTTGATTTGGATCTTGTCAGAATTTAATGTTCGCCAAATCCAAAGAGAAATGATTGAGAAGCCCTTGTTTTTAAATCTGTATAAATTCAATCTAACATTTGGAATATCTCACCTCACCAAAAAACTGAACTGGTTTCCTACTCACTTCTCTTTTGGCAAGCCCAAAATAATAAGGTACATTTTTTTGCAAATTCCATCTCGAAAAGTTCATATTTCTGAGAGAGAATGAGCAATAGTACACGCTGCACATTTAGGAATGTAATAACAGTCAGACCAGAGCTATACGGGCAGGGTGACACGTCAAATCCTTGTCTTCTCAAACCAGATCATTTGGGCCCGGGGGACTAAGTGCCGGCTGCGAGGCGGTGGGTGTGATTGATCGGCGGGGGGGGGGTCGCTGTTAGGAGCGGAGGGGCGTGATCTTTGTCTCGTCGATAAATGGAAGATTAACCAGGCCTTCCACAGAGATCTCTCCCGCACATCGCTGGCCACATGAAGTCACCTCTATCTTTTTGTCACCTCCCCCACACACACACACACACACACATGTGCTGAGTCACCATCATCATCACTGTGTCTTTGACTCATCGTATTAATGTGGTTTGTTTGCTCACGTCGTAGTAATAACACTAAAAGCCAATGAGTCAGCGCTGAACGGGCGTGACAGCCCGTCCACCAGATGCCACCTCTCCATCCTCCCATTAATTTGCTGTGTTTCTTGCCCCATTTCTCCTCCCCTACCGTCACGTCTTCTCTTCCTCTCTGCCTCTCTCTCTGCCTCCCACTCTTTTTCTTTTTTTCTTCATCACCTCTCCTCCTCCTCTCTCTCTATCTCACCAGCACGGTTAATAACAAACTCCTCACGTTGTAGCCTAAGATGCCAGCCTTCGCCAGGGCAACAAACTGCAGAGAGCACACACGGTCCCCTCCTTTTTTCCTCTTCTTGTTCTTCTTCTCGCTCTTCTGCGCAGACAGACAGCAGAATCCACTCTTGATATGATATTTCGGGGCGTGAATGTGGGAAGGCTGAATCAATAACAACCGCTCGCGTGAAAAACGCCCCGGGGCGGCGAAAGTAAACGAGTGAAAACAACAAACTGCGTCACATCAAATCATAAGTGCATTTCGGTCAATATATATATATGTAGAAAAAAAAACGCAAGTCGATGCGAATGTCTGTCACGGTCGCACACACGCAAACGCCGAGCTGTGTTTTTTGTTCGATAGATGACAGTTATGATGCCATATTTTCCATCAATTACATTTTCCACTGTCTGGTGGGAGGCTGAGGCCCAGCGTGACCCACCGTCCCTGAGCGAGACCCCAGGATGTAGCTGGTTTGAGCTTCGATACCTCTGTCAACTACGTATGAGTCAAAAAGGACCTTTTTGTTTTGTCTGTGTTGTGTCTGTGTTTGTATGTGTCTTTGTGTGTGTGTGTGTGTGTGTGTGTGTGTATAACCATCAGGGACAGGCTCCATGCTCTGTATCGACTGATTGAGGACGAGCGGTGAAACTGGGGACAAACAGACAGACAGAGCAGATTTCTACTTCAGCGATTAAGGGTTTGTAGTAGGCACGTAGCGGTATTTCTAAGGGTAAGGGCAGGTCTCAGGCAAATGACTGTGCAGCTGTACTGAATTTTCTGACTTCTTTTTCTGTAGTTCTGAATAGTCTTTTGTCACCCTGAACTACTACAAAAGTACTGGTCTCTGGTCTCTGGTGGATGTAACCTCTCAGCAGTCACAGATTCTCAGTTTGAGCCAAGAAGAAACAAACAGAGGAGATCTTGGAGCTCAGCGGAGAATACCAAATGTTTCCTGCTCATCACAGCAACCGTTTTCACCTGAATGGACAACAACAATGTTGTTTTCTGGGACAGAACTCTTTCTGAAGATCTGTCAAAGGTTCCTGGGCAAAAAATGTACAACATTTTTTTAAATGTAGTGATGATGAAACTGTTATGAACATGGGGTCATTTTCATTTTCATCAATTCTGCCACAGGTGCAAATCAATTCTGAGGTCAAGAGGTGAAATGAGTTGGTAATCCAGTTGGTCCCACAGCTAATGGGATGGGGCAGAGGTCAGGGCAGGTACAAGGCAGTCACCAAACAAGGTAAGAATAGATATCAATAGATGGAGAGATGAACTTATTGATTCCATACTGTCTGGGCAGTCAATCACATCCATCATGAACATCCATCTATAGGAAACAACCTCACCCTCGTTATATCTACAAACTCAGATCAGACAACGTACACAACCAGATTCCAAACTACCATATTACTGGATATAAACAACAAATAAAAGCCATCCTTCTGTCCATCACCTTACCTGTCTGTTGCAGGTGTCTGTCGGTGCCTTCCTCCAGCTTGAAGGTCAGGATGAACACCCGCGACAGGTTTCCTGTCCATCCCAGTGAGAGGTCCACACACACACACACACACACACACACAAACACGGGGAAAACATGCAAATTCCAGAAAGGCTGCCAGTCCCACCTGGATTAGACCTGGACCTTCCTGCTGTGAATGTGAATTGTAATATAATTCCACCTGTGTTTGATTTAGTTGGTTGTCAAATATTGGCATTGACAGAGAAAACATTCAGATTTCAGCAGCACATGTTGATTTTCAAGCGACACGACCGATGTTGTAGTGATTTTAATTATAATACCCAGTCGTAGAAAACGAATCCTCCCCTTTGCTTCCCATTACTCTGAGTTGTTGTTCATAGAGGGGCAAAGTTTGAGCACAAAAATCAAATCTTTGCATGCGATGTGACATTGTTTGCCCTGCTCTGCATGAGAATGGCAGCTGATTACACAAAGTGTAAAACATAATGACTTGAATGTGGAGCAGTGAATCACTGCTCTGTCTTCTCGTCGCTCTCTTTCTTTCTCCCCCTCATTTGCTCCCCGTCTCTTCACTAATGTATTTTGGCGCCCTTTCTCCAAAATTACACACATTTTTAATCTCATTAATCTCATTTGATTTAATAATAACACAGATTTTTTTTCTTTTTTCGCACATTTTCACATCAAAGAGGTGACTCATCTGACTTGTTAGGGGATGGCATGGCTGAGACCCTCAGTAGTGTCTGGGATTCATGCATATCGCTGCTGCCAGAGGATTTGTTATCATCAGAAAGTAGGTCTAATCTTTGTCGGCATCAAATCACTAGGGTTGGGATTTTTTTTTCTCAGACTTGAAGAAATATCACATATCAAAAACAAAAAAGCAAGTTTTTATTTCTCTTGTCTGGCCTGGAAAATAAAAAAACAGACTGGTTTAATTAGTCTCACAATTTCACCAAAAAACTGAACTCATCTCTTTGCATTCTATGAAATGACGAGCCACAGTTATATAATTACTGCGACTATAATTAATTACTGTCATTGTCTGTATTTCGTCTTCCTATCACTCCTTTTTTTACTATTACTGTAATGTCATCATAACTGTTCTGAGCAAACTATATCAAAACATGTAGCACCATCAGGCCTGGTGAGCTTTTACTTCTCTCTGAGGAAAACAGACTTCTTATGACACAATTTGCAAATAAAACAGCTAAAAATTCCCTCAGGAAATGAACGTGACCAGGTTAGAAATCTGACAAATTGCATTTTTTTCCACAGGGGAATTTCCTACTTTATTTACTCATTCACTCGTCCTCTGTCTACGAGTGGCTGTGTAAAATGCTCCATCGGGTCAGAATCGGTATTGACAGGAAAATGCAAATGAATGACGTTGATGTATTTGCCAAGAATATATTGATCCCAACCTGTTCACGACGCCCGCTGCCTCGCCAGCTATTTCTGTAGCGTTGAATGAACTTCTTCATATGTTCCAGAATAGCACGTAGCACCCGCGCTGTTGTATAACAGGTAGCAGCGACTTTACTACTGGTCACTGTGGTTCATCGTGGCATGGATCAAGCAGCGAATCCACGTGAGAACAGAGGCTGAATTAATCCCTCCAAACCAAGTCGAAACATCTGCTTTGAATGCAGTCGAACAGATTTGCAACACTAAACCGCACTGTGTGATTAACTCCAGAATGCACCACATGATTGTGCACACAGTACCAGGACCGAGAATGGGTAAGTGAACAATAAATAAATGAATAAATGTTTGAGTCGTTTTGAATCTTTACAAGCTACTATAATCATGGGATTTCTGTCATTTGACATTCCTGGCTTAAAGAACATATAATCATGTATTAGGTTTAATTTACGATCTCCAGTAAAGTAATCCATTATCCGGTCAGAAGCCATTATGGTTTTCATGTAGTAATCAGGACTCGAATGCAAAGTTTGTCCTTTCAGTGTGTTTATTGAATGGCGACCAGAACCAGGCCTGGTGAGAGCAGAGGGCAGAGACAGGTGATGGGGGCGTGGAGCAAAAGGATGAGGAGATCTGGTCCAAAGGGTTCAGGTTTTCCTGGGCAAAACAAGTCTTCAAAGACGATGTGAGTGCCTGAAAGAAAGAAAATCTGGCACTGAGTAGACCACAGTGGTTGATTGGAGGAGCTTTATGGAGGAAACATGACGGTGGAAAGATGTGATAGGCTGTAGCCAGCAGGAGGAGCTACAGGTGTACAGGTGAACTGGGTCAGAACGGGACTGTGACACCTTCAGCCAAAGCTAAGGTAAAACTCCAGGGGAAGCTCTCCAGATAATTTGTCAGAGCAAATGAACCAAAACCATCCAGGAAGGATAAACTGGCGTAAAGCAAATTCTGCTTAAGGCCCCGTGAAAGCTTGGGCTGACAGTGGAGAATTAGCAGGATAAGTCAGCTCTTTATCCTGACTCGCTTCTTGTGTAAAACACTTCCTTTGGCTCCACTCATTCATATTTTAGTCAGCTAATTCATTATTTGTTAGGTCTTTTTTTTTTTAACCACTGGCTGTTAATTATTTCTGCCTAGAGAGCAGCTCCAGCTACAAAAATATTGTTTGTAGATCCAAAAATCTGCGAAACTCAAACAGCGGACCATCTGTGTGTCTGTATGCACAAAGAAAAGGAGTCCACATATCTCCATCTGAGCGATCTTTCGAGAACGCTAACACGCATTAGCGGTGAAGTCTTAACCACACATCGTCTGCATGTCAGGACAGAGTCGGAGCTGTTCTAGTCACCATGTCCTCCCATCAGTTGCACTGACAGGCTCGGGACTGTGTGCCATGTCGAGTTCATTGCCGCACCATCTTTACTGTCTCAGAGCTTAAAGTGACACAGATTGATGCTGGAAAACGATTTTGTCGCTTTGCTTATATTTTCAGACTGGCTCACAGCAGCCTTGGGCGCTTTTGTTCTCTTGATCATCTCTGAAACACACTATGGAGTGGGTTGAAATGGTAAACAAGTGTTTTTTTTTAATGCGTATTTCATTTTAATGAAAACAGTGAGTCAATAAATGTATTTTTTTATTTTTCTATTTAAAGGCGTCCGTTTTGCACATGAGGTCAGAGAGGAAACGAGAGGAGTTCACACAATGTTCAGGATCTTTTTATTACAAAATATGATTCTGCAGCTCAGACAGAGAATAACAACGTAGCTCGGGACTTATTCCTGTACAAATATACAGCTGAATATCTTGTGTGTCATGACGGTTTACTCCTCCAGCTCGGTCTATTTTCACGTGTGTGTTCTCTTACAGAGGTACAACCCCGTCTCCTAGGAAGCGTGTCCATATACAACTCATTTGTGTTCATTGTTTATTGTCAGCAGTTCATGTCCAGATATTGGTAAAACAAAAAAAAACAACATATTGAGGCAACGAAAGCACCTCAGTTATGAAAGATGGCGGCCATGAACTGCTGATAATGTGTAAATAACCATAGAGAAGATCCCGCAATAGCCACGGGTGTCAGGTTTAAGGACATAACTCGAAACTAAATGAAGTATAACTTGCAAATAACATTGAGCATCAACTTTTTTTGACAAATGTATTAATGAATTTGCGTTTCAAGCATTTTTGCAAATCAGTTGTACATTAACATCATTCCTAGGTGACGGGGCTCCCGGGGGATGATTGGTAGGTTCCTCACGAAAAGAAAAGTTAAAGTACATGAAACAAAAAGCAGAAAAAATCTACCATTTAACTTGTTTACTCAAGTGCTAATCGGAATCACAGGATGACGTCACCTCACCACATTAGTTTATTAGCCACTGCCCCGATAAGACTGTACACACTGTGCAATATATTTACATTGAAATGAGCTAACATCTTTGTTCAGCGTTGCATTGCGCTGCATTGCCCATCCCAGCTCTCTGCACCGTAGCGAGACACGAAGTCTGTTGTTCTTCCAAAGAGTCGGATGAAAAAAAAAAGCAAAACATTCTATACAAGCGGGAGCAGGAGAGCAGCAGCAGCAGCAACGGCTCTTGTTGCTAATTATACGAGGAATCTGCAGCCGGTCAACGATGCGTTGCATCCGTGCAGATCGAGCCCATAAAGCCCGACACGACAGCTTTATGGGTCATTAAGCCCCAACCACTGAGGTCACCAGGGACCAATGAAGCCAACTTCCTCTCCTCCGTCCCTCTTCTTTTTTGTCACTCCTAACATATGTACACAATGCGCGTGTTGGTTATAATGACATAAAAGCAAGGATTGCCCCCCCAGGGCTGCTCTTTTTTACTGCGAGAATTTGTCGCTGCTACCAGTAAAGAGTCTCGCAGGATTAATGTTGTATGCGCCGTATAATCCCGGTTGAGAGAGCTTCCCCTTTGGTACGAGTGCTTTATCAAAAGGTGATTTAATCTGTGAAATGTGGGTTATCTCGGCTTCTCTGGTCCGAACCAGCCAGCGAGGAGGACATCCTAACCCTGCTGGGCACATTTTCTTTCCGGTCATCATCCCGTGAGCTTTAAATAATCTATAATAATTCACCAAGTCTCAGGGATTTTTTTCTGTCCATACCCCCATTCGATTTTGTTCACATTTAGGTTTCCTAGAGGAATAATAATGAAATAAAAACCATGTTTTGCTTGTTTTGCAACATGTGTTCTGCCTTAAGCACTCTGTCATCGTACAGTTATATAAGCTTTGGTTGGCATCGTTTTAGCTGCCTTAAGCACAGATCACAGACTAGACTGCGACCTCTGCTTATAAATCCCCTCATCGATTCATCTACGTCCGTCCTCCTCCGTCTCCTTTTCAGGTTTTCACAATTCACAATCAGACAAGTCGCCTATAAGAAAATGCTCGAAGAAAACACATTTCTCTACTTCATTTAATGACCTCTCGGGGTTTATCTCGAGAGCTCCTCGACCTCTATCTCGAGTTGATGATTTGTCACTTCAAAAAGGTCAATGGTCGCGGTCTGAATGAAGGGTCCACCACAATAGTCAGTAAATTAAAAAGGTAAATGCTGCAAATTATGGGAGATTAAGGCGCAGTCTGTTTGAGTTGCTAACACACAGCAGGTGAGGATGGCTTTTGTTGTTCAGATGCATCATATGTGAAGTTTGTGCAGGGGCTGCTGATTCTAGGGAAGAGGAGCAAGGGAGAGCTTTTCTTTTCAGCTGAAGGACACATTCAGTCGTCAGCCGGGTCAGGTCAAAACATTGAAAGTCGCAGGTGTG
Organism: Karalla daura; assembly: GCA_029224185.1. NCBI lineage: Eukaryota > Metazoa > Chordata > Actinopteri > Chaetodontiformes > Leiognathidae > Karalla > Karalla daura. The sequence goes on along the minus strand of CM055200.1, from coordinate 20,566,289 downwards.
GTCCTGCTTTTCATTTACCTTTCCAGCACGTCTTCCCTCTTCCCTGCCTGCTCGCTCTCACAGCTCGTGGTCGGAAAACATTACCTGGAAACAATCTGTGTGCGAGGAACTGTTCTGCCACACTCTATCATTTGTTTGGATAACTTCTCTGGAACTTCTCGTTCCATTCATTCCATGCATGAGCTGCCTCCATCCAATTATATATTAGCTGCGTTTCAGATAGCATCCATCACGGAGGAGCCCTAATGTATTAGAAGAGTGTGCTCAGAGGTTCCGGATGCTCTTGTGGAAACATTTGCCCTGTGTTCATATCCACTGGCACTCACCTCTATATTCTATCACAGGAAATGGAGCCGTGCCATGACGGCATCGAGCCCAGACCTGGGTACAGTTCAGTGGCTCTCAACCTTTCCTGCTCACAGCCCCAAACGTGAGCTAATTCCTTTTACTCACAAAGCTGCAGGCGCAACTGTGCTGGGCCAGGAACTGTGCCAGCCAAAGATTTATTTACCCATTGCACTCTGGGCTTTCTTCAGCCGAATTCACGAGAGCTGTGTTATTCCAGATATCTGAGGAAGCCTGAAAGTGATTTATGCAACCCGCAAATCCTGCATCATTACGTTCAGCAGCCCGGCGCAGCGCGCGTGTGCCTCGGCTGGCGGTTCGGGTTTCCTCCTCATCAGAGCCGCTGCCAGGGCATTTTATTTTGGCACATCGGGTGAAACTGTGACACCTCCGTTGTAGTTTCACTCCCACTCGGTGATCAGGCTGCAGAGGTTCAGAAACCCCGCTCAGAGCAGCTTTAATTAACAACCAGACAGAGAATAAAGGGGGCGTGACAGCGCTCGGTAAAAATGGATTTTTCTTAAACTCACCACTCTTCGTTGCTGCTCTTCACTGAGTTGCAGCGGAAAAAAAGAAAAAAAACAAGTTAATGAGGACACATTTTCAGCAGCACAGACTGTGCTAATGGTAAAAAAGTCTGGTCTACATCCTTGGAGATTTGAGAGCATTAAACAAAAAAAAAGACAGAAATAAGAATGGACATCTCTTTCCAGCTCGAAATGCAAAACAGTCTACATGAGAGCGTCCCTGTTGTCATGTTCAGGGCACGTATACTCCCAGTACTCTAGGAGCTTATCCCCTGTATTATACATTTAAAATGGCATTAACATTAATTGGAAATTTTAATATGCGTATACGCTCTGTGTCTCCATTCCAGTTCACCTCCCCAGAGCTCGACTTGTGCTTCACAATAATGAACCTCTGTGCTGCCAGTCTGCCCGTCTCTGCTGGAGGAGCCTGGAAACACCAGTGAGATCGGCTGCTCAGGCGGGTCCGGGACAGATCCCCTCTCTGAGCCTCGTCCTACGTCTCCAGGCCGACAGACTGCTCAATTAGACACCGTGACGGTGTAATTAGCGCTCTGTGATCACACGGAACGAGCAGGTGAAAGGTAAAATACATTTGGGAACAAGTCAAATTAGGATATTAAGTACTCTTGTACAACCCTGTCACGCTCAGTATGAGGAAGCTAATGAGAACTCGCTTGTTAAACTATTTATCCATTATCAGAACTATCAGTCACTTCTCTTTTGTGTGTGAATAATTAATCAGGTCCAAGTCAGATTCGATTACGCTTAATTGTTAGATAACTTTCTCTGGTTTTGCGATCATGGGAACACAATGTTCTGTCAGCATTCAGGCTCCATCTCTGCTTCTCCCACTGGTTTGACGTGTGTGGGGGAGCGTGTGATGTCACAGTTTGTGCTGCACCAATCACAGCTCAGCATCGTTTCAGTCAGACATGAATGAAAGCCGCGCTGTGTGTTTCAGTCAAGCCTGATCAAACACATCCACGTAGTCCCACTGACGCTGATTAGAGTAAGATTTCACTGCTAAATGTTGAATAAATAATAACGTTCCCTCTAATAAATATTTAATGTCAAATCACATTTTCAGAGGTTTGGAGTCGTTTATTATTCATCATTATTAAGTGTAATTGTGTTGGCCATTCGTTAAGCATTTCGGGGCCAAACTGAAATAATCAATGTGCGTTACAGTGAAGAAGACTTTAAAGACTGAGACTGTCATTAGAAATGCTGGAGAGAACGCTGTTCTGAAAGATGAGAAAATAATGATGATCCATTCACCTCCATTCACCTCCATTCACTTTTGCCTGGATTGTGCCATTTTTTCACTTTTTCACCAGCTATTGTGTGACTGAGCCACTATTAGCGCTGAGTACCCGAGGGACTCGCACACCGTCTGATCTAAAACACGAGGTGCATAGTTAGAAGTTTGAGACGCTCGCTGCATGTGTTCCCACCAAAGCTGTGACAACGACTGAGGAAAAGGCACAGGCACGTTCACAAAAGAGCTCCCCGGTGTTCTTCCTCCTCCTGCTCCCCTCGTTTCGCCTACTACTTCGTGAGTAGGGAATTTCTTTTCTTTTTGTTTATATTTATATATATAAAAATGACTGTGTGTTGACAAGTGAGCAGCCTGATTTTTAAAATAAACTGCATTTGCAAAATGGAGCAGGTTTTTTTTTCACATTCAACACATAATAGTACAGACCAAAAAGAAAGAAAAGCACTTTGATCTCAATCTCATATTAGCTATGATGGATCTACAAAAACAGTTCCAAAATAGTGTTTGTCCTAGAAACAGCATTGCTGTTAGCTTGTGTACAAATTTTTACATTTCAGTGTTCATTGGAACTTCTTCAGTTGTTTCTCTACTTGTCCATTAAAGCAGGTGGACTTTTGGTGTTCTAGCATCATGCCAACTGAGCTCCAAGAACTCCTCTGTTTTTGTTTTTCTCGGCTCAAATGGAAAAAATCCCATAACATTTACTGCTGAGAAGTTCCATCAGTGACAAAGCCAGTCTGCGAATCCACCAGAATTCTGCAACAATTTAGTGTGCAAACGACTGATGAGAATCTCAGAAACCACCTTAAAATGCGATCGAGGTAGCGACCATCCACTGCGGTTGTCAGACCCCAGGTTCTGCCTCGAAACTTTCCTTTCAAGTTTTCTCAATCCTCGCCTTCAGCTGTGTTGGTTTGATCAGGGCTTCACAAAAATATCTGGGGGAATAACCACAGCTTCAAGTGTTTGTACCCCCCCTCCTCCAAACCAAAAGTTCCTGTTGGCCCATAACCTACACCTTTACACGTCAGTATCTGGCTTCTCCACCAGCTTGAGCGCCTCGTGCATGCCGGCCGCCGACAGCTTGCGGTTGATGTTCCTGTAGCGGCAGCGCAGCAGGTTGCTGTAGGTGGTCCTCAGGTCCCGGTTGAAGAAGGCGTAAATGAAGGGGTTGATGAGGGAGTTGGCGTAGCCGAGCCACAGCAGAGTCCTCTCCAGCCAGAGCGGCACGCAGCTGCACTCCACGCCGCAGACGAAGGGCCGGGCCGTGGACACCAGGAAGAAGGGCAGCCAGCAGAAGGTGAAGGCGCCCACCACGATGCCCAGGGTGGCCGCCGCCTTCTGCTCCCGCTTGAAGATGGACTGGTTCTTCCTCTTGCGCCGCTGGTGGTGCTCCCCGGTCTTGAGGAGGCGGGAGACGCGCGTGCTGCACTCCTCCTCCACCTCGCGCTGGAGCTTCAACGCTGCCGCCACGCAGTCCAGACTCTCCTCCTCGTCTTCCTCCTCTTCCTCCGCCTCCTCTTCCTGCTCGTTCTCCGTCCCCTCCACGCTTCCGGTTTCTCCCGACGGCACCGGCGCGTGGACCTCGTGGCCTCCCCTCCCGCTCCTGGGCGCCGGCCCTGGCCCTCCGGCCCCGGCCCCCACCCCGGCCCCGGGCTCCCCCTCTCTGGGGAACCCGGTGATGGTGTGCTTGGCGGCGCTGAGCTTGGCCGCCCGGTAGATCCTGTAGTACATGATCAGCATCACCGACATGGGGATGTAGAACGCCACGGCGGTGGAGTAGACGGTGTAGCCGAAGTCCTGGCTGATGAGGCAGACGCGGCCATCGTTGACGTTCTGCGCCCAGCCGAACAGAGGGGGGAGGGTGATGGAGGCGGAGAGGAGCCACACCGACAGGATCATCTTGGCCATGCAGCAGCCGTTTTGCCTGACGGGATAAGTCAGGGGTTTTGTGATGCCCAAATACCTGCAGAGGAGGAAAAAACATCGGAAAATGTCACTTTTTCCCTCCACTCATTTCTCCTCCACCCTGAACAAGGTGCCCTCGAGCAACAAGGAAAACAATGTGGTTGCCATATGCCGCCTCCCCCAGGTGGGACATGGAGTAATTAAATGAGAGAGAGGGTCCGTATGTCATCAGCAAGCATTTCAGTGTTAAATACAGCTCAGGTTGACAAGAGAACACAGTACTCACCCTGAAATCCCTGGAAAATCAGTGTTTGAAACAATGTGGTGAATGTAGCCCATCACCATGTTAAATATCTATGTAACTCTTGTTTTTTGACTTAACAACCTTGACTGCACTGTTAATTACCAGGTCCCTTGACCTGGTATTGTAGTACAAATAAGGGCATAATAAATCCTATTCAATTCAAGATCTGATTGTCTAATCTTATTGAACTGGTTCCGTTGATAGAACTAGACACTAATATTTTTTCCCCAATAAAACCTCTTTCTCATAACTGTAAATTTGACACCTTCTTGCCTCTCTGAGCTTTCTGCTTCCATTCAGACCCTTTTATTTTCTTCAAACAGGGGGAGGAGGTTTGGTAAAAAAAAAAAAACGTTTGGTGCACAGAGGACAAAGAGACGAGCCCGAAGGTCAGAGGTTTGATCCCCTCATCAGCCACTCTGTGGCACCAATTTTCGTCCACGCTGCGCAATCACGCTCCGAGCCCCATGACACAAATCCCATGTTTCAGCGTCTGAAGCGACTGGGTGACAAAACACCATATCAGACTGCCTAACAGGATTTTGAATTAATGTGGTGTGTAAGCGTGTGTGTGATGGTGGGTGGGTGTGGGGATGATTAAAGACAAAGATGATTCTTATCATGTAATAGTTAAGTAATAATCATCATCATCACAGAAATATAATTCATACAAAGCATTAAAAGCAAAACAGCAAATATCTAGTCATTAAGTCCCCAAAACACATCCGAAAGGAACATTCCCATAAACCAGATCCAAAAATAAACCACACCTGTCCTGGTTCCTTTGGAAGTTTTCCCCAAATGAATGTTTCATCTAGACATCTTTTCTTCCTTGTAAGACGTCTTCAGGTGCCAAAATGAAAGCAACCGAATTTCTTTATTGAAGACGTTTTTCATCTAATCTAAAGTTCCAAAACTATCTCCAGGAACCTAACGGAAGAGTACCATGACCTGGATGCCTGAGAGCCGTCACAGACGCGCGTTTTGCGGGGACAAACTGAGCTGAACTCACCTATCGATGCTGATTACGCACAGGCTCATGATGGACGCTGTGCAGCACATCACATCCATGGCGATGAACACATTACAGAAGAACTGTCCAAATATCCACTGACCCCCGATTAGGTCCGTGATGCTGACGAAGGGCATCACGGCCAGGGCCACGGACAGGTCGGCCATGGCCAGGGACACGATCAGGTAGTTGGAGGGTTGGCGCAGCTTCTTGACGAAGCACACGGAGATGACCACCAGCAGGTTCCCGCAGATGGTGGACAGGGTGAGCATGGTGAGGACCCCTCCGATCAGCACCTTCTCCACCCTGCCGTAGCTCAGGATCTGCTCCCCGCACCTGGTCCCGTTGGTCTCCATCACCTGGGGTTGACTGGAGGTGGATGGAGATGTGGCCGCAGCTGCTGCAGCCTCCGCTGCACCCTGCGCAATCATCAGCAGCCGGGGCGCAAGAGCCTCCGAGATCATCATGTTGGTGGAGCCCCCGGGATCTTCTCCACCGACCCGATCCTCTATCATGAACGAAGACCTCATGTTTCCACTGCCGAAGGTCCCGTTAGTCGCTCCCACAACAACCATCCTGCTGCAGCCTCCCGTTCCTTTTTATCCATGGACTTGGAGACGCGTCCGCTGGTGACATACAGACGCACACGGATGCGCCGGTGTTGGTGCGAAGAAATGAGTAATTTCTCTCCCACAGCCCCCTCAGGGCAAACTACTCTGACATGCTCTCTCTGCCTCAGAGAAGCCTCGACGCTTAAATTCGCCTATTTCTAGGCGCACTCGTCATTACGCACATGGCGCACCTCAGGCACGTTCCCAAAATACCTGACCTATAAAATACCACATTATATCCTGTTGTCTGCGACCACCCTGGCTGCGATCCTGCGTTGCGCTGGCGTGTGCCTGTGCACGTCTGTGCCAGATGTGCATGAATTCAATACCGCAGTGTGTGCGCATTTTTACATCACAGGCGCCCCCCCCAAAAAAGTTGGATTGTGACGTCAAAAGGCGCTTTGGAAAGCCTATAGGCGGCCGGATGAATACTGTGCATCCAAACGTGGATGAATGCTCAACAGGAAAAAAACAAAAAAACACCCCGGGGTCTTTTTTTTTGTTTGTTTTTTTGGCACTCTACTGCAAATGCTTTGGCAAGGACGCGTTGTCCATGGACCACCGTGCGTAATTGCGCACAATTAAAGGAATGTTCTGTCAATTTGGAAATGTATTTTAGTGTCAGGCTGTGAGCTATTACACGTGCTCTCCTCCACACATACACACACGCACGCACAAAGAGGAGGGGCTGGGTGACAGAATGTGAATGGGTGATAAATGGTGGTGTGAAAGAGTGGGCATTTAAGAAAATTGCTACTATTATTCCAATAATCCATCCGAGAACAAAAAAAAGGTGAGGAACATTCTGTCATAGATTTAGAGACTAGTGCTTTCTCTTTTTGACGACTCTGATGTTTTATTCCACGAGTGTGACATTAATCTTTTTTTTTTAAGGGAAAACAAATAGTACCATTAACTTTCATTCACAAATAAATGTTTGGTCTTTAAATAACCAAGGTGAGGTAGACAAAGTGCTGATGTTCCTTAATTATGCCCTCCAGGTATTTTTTTTCTGCTATTTACATTTCAGGCACATTGAACGATGAATGATGAATGTAACGTTCATCTCATTCCTTAAAGGTGCGATATTTATCTTTTCTGCATGTGATACTATGAACTCAAATTGCCCCTTGTGCCTTTTCATCATTTTCTGAATAATCCCGATGGTGTGATAAACCCGAGACGTGGGTATGAAACTGATTCTGCATATAGAGTTGGACAGTAGCGCCCCCAAGCGACCAGAAGCAGCGGTAGCTTGTGCTGAAACCATCTTTTCTTACTGAGAGGAAATGATCGCTTTTAACTGGAAGGGGATAGAGTGCGAAGGATAGGCTCTTCACTTGCATCTCCAAGATAATGTGAAATCAGCCTGAAATTCCTAAAATAAGCAGATCTTCCAACGCACTTCATGGGAAAAGGTGGGAGCGGGTGTTTGGTGGTTGTGAGTCCAAGGGCAGACAGTATGTCCAAAACACTGTCCACATACAATGTTAATGTAAAAACGCTGGCAAGGGAAGGGGACTTTTCTCCTTAGCGTACGTACGGTAAATGGACTGATTCTGATACAATGCGTTTCTGGTCTTCATGAACACTTGTTCACACCCATTCATAGCCTGGTGGAAGATGTTCTGGAACAATGAAGACTAACACTCTCGATGTTCTTTTTTTTTTTGGTTGTGGCAGAAAACTAATTCCCAGCGTTATAACCTCAGATATTTATCTGGACTCATTTTGGCTTATCAAAACATCAGAGTAACTGAAAAGCCTCCTGTCTTTAGAGGACCTCATTAATTTCTTAATTAAAGTCAAGTCTGGCCAAGTGCACCTGAGTGAAAATGAAGCATGCGGTCATGTCAGGCTTGTGGTCGTGTTCATTACTCTCATCTCTTTGCACAACTCTGTTTATTGTCTCCTCTCTGTGTTAATCCACCTGCTGGGATTCAATAGAATGACCTTTGAATCCCAGTTTTTCACCGACCATCTGTGATTCTTGTATTCATCTTTATTATCTCACCTTCTTTTTGTTCCCTTAATCATCATTGACCCATTCTATGAATCTGAAAGGGATATGTCGGTCAAGCCAATGAATCCATGAATAAATTAATACATAAGCGACTGAATATCAATCATCCCTCTTCCTCATTCACAGCTACAAATTGTTTACCAAGCACATTAAAGTTTATTGATGAAGGTCATGTCTTTGTTCTACAGGTGTCAGTTGTTTGTGCAATGAAACCTTGACAAATTTAATTGTAAGGAGACATTAACCAAGAGTGAAAAGCATTTGAGATAATTTATGACTCATTCATGAGTCCAGCACATTAATTATTATGATCAGTAATGCAAACATGCAGTCCAAAATCTTCATCTTGTCAGTATTTCTCACCTGAAACAATTATTCACTTCAAATGTATAAATTGTTGAAAAAGTCTCAAAGCTGGATGTAGTAGATTTCTTCCAGCTCAGAGAAGAAGAGGAGTGGAAGATTTGGAAGGAGTGGACTTTTCAGGCCCAAGAGGTGGCGTGTCTTTTTCCAGACAGAGGGCTTTATTGATGGTGCTGGACGATGCTTGTCCTGGACCTCAAGCTGCGAATGGAGCTGAACACACCCCTGTGAGGTGCAGGTCATCTCGTCATCGTAGCAAGGCTCATCTTCGAAGAGCGAGAAAGGTGTGTCGAAGAGGAAAAACGTCTCGTCTGTACTCGGCTCTAGGCCCGTGGATCTCCCACGGGACGTTGATGTTCCTCTCTCTCTGAAAGACAAGAACATGAACAGAAGAACATCAAAGAAGAACAGAAGAACATCAAATTCATCAAATTCCTGTCTGCCTCCTTAATCTCATCCATCACACTCCTCTCCTCTCCTGGCTGGATTGCAGCAGAGTCCTGTAGTTCTCAGCTTCGGCCTCGTGCTCAGCCTGCAGGGTACCAGTGTGTGCCCAGGCCTCTGACACAGAGTCAGTGTGAGTCTGGACTTGCTGCTCCAGCTGGTGCTGGAGGCTTTCAGTCTGGTCACCACGTTTGATACTTGTCTCTGAGCTGCTGGTTGTGAAGCTCTGAGTGTCTCCAGTTATGTGAACTCTATGTGATCATTTTAATTGAGCAGAAATTAAACGGTGAGACCGAAGTTTTAAGTTAAGTTTTTGGGGATCATGATGATTATTGTTAGAATTAAAAGGCATACATTATTGCTCAGGGCTGACAGCAGCTGGGCGGTTCACTTTTACCTTATCAACACAGAATCTCTTTGTTAACGTTTAGTCAATAAACCATGTCTCATTGTCCAGGAAGCCTCTTAAAGGAGCACTAAACTCAGAATAAACAGTATAATAACAGCTAAACAGTATAAACAGTATACCTCTTGCTCATGTTGACTGACACTCCAAACCCTGTTTATATGTGCCAATGTTTTTTTATTCAAAATGTATCAATATGCTGTGAGAAAGTTTCTGTGTGCATGTGTATCAATATTCTATGAGAATGTTTGAGTTCATGTGGTGAAGGGGTGGTGAAGGGGACCTCTGTGTGTGTGTGTGTGTGTGTGTGTGTGTGTGTGTGTGTGTGTGTGTGTGTGTGTGTGTGTGTGTGTATGTGTACATTGAGCCACAGGTTAAACATGTTTTATGTTGTCAGTATGCACAGACAAGTGTGATTCTCCTGTTATTACTATTATTAAATGTTATTACATTTTAAAGGTCATTTGTATAGAATTTAGATTTAGTGGCATCTAGTGGCCGAGATCATAAGGTGGCCACAAAATGGTGAAAGCTGCTCACATAATGCCAGTGTAATGTTTGTCCATTCTAAGCTGTACTAAAAACACAAGATATGAAAAGTGCTTTATTTATACCCCAATGGGAAAATGTCCACTATAAGTGGTTCAACTAAATAAATGTTGACAATCTCAGTAAACATAATGCAATCTGAAATCATGTTTGCTTTAAACTAATCAAGTCATCTGACAGCATAGAACTTTTGATGATTTCTCCTTCCGAACCGTCAGGTGTCTGAAGGTTGTGCTGACATTTGGATGATAAATGTAGAAAGTTGACATGATGATGATCAATAACACAAGGACAAAGTAACTCTATTACTTTCATAGAAACAGTTGTTCATTAAACAGAGTGATGTGCTCCACGCTTTAACCCTGAACTCATCTGACTGGACTCTAAATGGGTTTTTGTCTTCATTTGTTCTTTATTCAGGTTGAATGATTGCAGTTTTCCAGAGGTCAGCTGTGCTTCTCTGGTCTCAGCTCTGAAGTCCAACCCCTCCCATCTGACACATCTGGATCTGATAAGAAACTACAAGCTGTCAGATTCAGGAGTGAAGCAGCTGTGTGATTCTCTGGAGAGTCCATACTGTAGACTGGAGATACTGTTTTACTTCTGCTGAAATCAACATGCTGACACTAAACTATCCACCACATTTTCATTAGAGATGAACTGATAGGAGCATCAGAGGGTCAAAGCATTAGCTTCTAGTAGATAGCGTGGAGCAGTCACAATAGTGAGAACACACAGCAATCTGTGCTCCACCTGGGCCAATGACAATAAGGCATACCTATAGACATACCAACTATGAAATGGCATATACTGTACCAGATATGTAATGGAGTGACCATAAGCCACCACCTGTACATGGTTGACATCCACTGCATACCAGAAGTAAGCAGTACACCCACACTAAAACACTGAATCTGGATATAATGGATGAATGAATGAATGAATACAATGAAAACGTCAAATATCAGTCCCTGATATTGCAGATGATTGAAGAAATGACGAATACAAATAATCAAACCTTTATATAAAGAGTTTAAATCCGGAGAATAATTTAATATTTGGTAGTTTTGAGCAAAATGGAAGTTGTTCAAGAGATCTATATTTAAAAGAAAACAAAAAGTAGAGAAAACATGGATAAATAAATTAGGTTTTTTTGTGCGTGTCGATTTTTGTCCACGAATGTGCTTTAAGAGGGTGTAACTGAGGACACAATGTTAAATCATAATGATGCTATTTGTTTTTTGGGATTATTCACATATTAATACATATCGTATTTTATATATTTATGAATCTGTCAATATCGATCATATCCATTTAGATCGTGTTTCCGTCATACTCCCTCCTGCACCTGTCGCCTCAAAGACGCGGAAGAGGAAGCCTGAATCCCATTCCAGTAGCTCCTCCCTCTCCTCGCCATAGTTTTCCGCCTCCCTGTGGGGTCGCCCTGTAAATACTGTGTTGCCAGGTTGGGTAGAAATCCGCCACGCGCGCAGCGCTGCCCTGCGCCCCGTTAAAGGGGGATACGAAGCAGCAGGATCTGGAGCGTGTGAGGAGCGCAGGTATCAGCCGGACCGGACTTCAAACCGGGCCGAGCAGAGGGAGAAATGACGGAGGGAGCTGCGGGGGACGTCTAGCCGCTGTTGGATGGAGGACAGACTCTGACGTGTGCTCTCCCCGTTCACCGGGACCTGTCTCCGCCGGGAATCTCGGGAATCGCGCAGGGAATCGCGCAGACGCTTCCTCCTTCCAGGCCGAGGAGATTGACACCGTTGATTGGCTGCTCGGTTGGAGTGAATCATCGTCTGGATGAGAGGGAAGGAGGGGTGGGGGGGTCTCAGAGATGCTGTCACCGTCCCTGCACCCTTAAAACACCGACACGTAACAACAACAGTACCAGCAGCGCCAGGGCTCTCCGGCGTCCACACAGCTGATCTGCTGCAGAGCGGGAGGAAGTCAGCATGGAGGAAATCCTGAGAAAGCTGCAGAAAGACGCGTCCGGCCACAAGCACAAAGCCATCCGAGATGCCTGCGTCTCCGCCTGCGGTGAGTGTGCAGCACCAGCCCTGGCATCACACACCCAGGGGGGAGGAAGAGGAGGAGGAAGAGGAGGAGGAGAAGGGGGTGAAGTGATAGATTCACCTGCTCCTGGGTTCACTTGCTGGATTACAGGCGGAGAGGAGAGCAGCCCCTCTAATCCCAGAGAGGCCTACTCCTCTAAACAGTTGTGGAGCTGTGCCACAAGAAGCCACATAGTCTTAAAGAGACACCATGCTGAGAGTTTGTGAGGAGGAAGATGTTCAGCTACACAGATAGGAGGAGGAAGAGGAGGGAGGGGATTGCTAGCATTTTGATGGGCACCTGGTGTTTGCAAGAACCAGATAAGTGCAGAGATGTAAACAACTGAAATGAATGGGTTGGAGTAGAGTTAGGGTGAGGTCAGAGGCGAGGATTAGGTTCTAGGGTTAGGTTGGAGAAGAGGTAGAGGGGGGCTATCTTAAATGTTACACACCCTTTTCTTAGTGTAAGGCTATTCACACATTTCCCATAATGAAGACTGCATGTGAAACCGTCATATATTTACTACAATTTTCCATCCATATATCCATCCACAAGTTCCAATGAGAAAGCGTCTACTACATTACTGTCAGGGATGATCAGTCAGATGGGCTTGGACTGATTTTGTCCAGAGGAAACAATTATCTTTTCCAAAGAGTTGTAGAGTGGTGGCAACATGGCATCTTGACGTCACTCATTCTACCTTCTTTAATGTGAATGCTGTTTAGTCTCTCTCCTTTGTGGCTTTTGGTTGCTAGACAAGCACACCAACCTGGAAAAACCACCCTAAAAACATCAATTCTATATATCTGAATAGTTGCTTAGCTGTTTGGTCAGTACTTCTTCTCTGAAGACCAAGATGATGCTTTCAAAACTGTTTCATTATATAAAAATGAAAATGAGATACTATTCACATTTAAAGAGCTGAAATAAGACAATTCTTTTCCAAATTGCTCAAACAAATGATTGGGATGGAGCTGTTGTGTATAAAGTACATATAGTGTATTCTGAGGTTTTGTACTTCATAAGAAGAGATGCCATAACCTCAGTAATCTGTAGCTCCACACCTCAGAGTACTGCATCTACAGAAACACTATAACAAATCTAACAAACTGAACAAAGAGTTCAGTTAGATGACAGGCCACTTCTGAACACACTACTAACTAGCACAGACGGGCAGTTGCACGTGGGAAAAGTGCCAGCCCAGCCCTGGATGTGTAGCGTTAAGCAGCTTTGATAGCAGCAGTTTCACAGGCAGCCATGCTGCATAATCACCTCGCTCCCTCCACGGTATTTAAATAGATTGTGCTTTTGGAAGTTAAATGTCAATGAATTGCCACAGTCTTTTAAGAAGGCATTTGAGAGGAGAACTTGTCCAGTTTCACAGTCCGCAAAAACTTATCAATATTGGCATTTTAGCTGACTCACTAAGTCCTCTTCCCCGCTACTTGAAGGCTTGTTAAAATGTAGAGTACCACGATGTAGAGCGTGTGTTGAGCAGGCATTAGGAATCTTTCAAAGCTGTTTTTTGGGTGGGGGGTTTAATAGAAGCCTTTAGCAAGTCTCATTACTGCCTGTCTGCACTGTTTAGTGCTCTCTCCAGATCGTCCCTTCCTTCTCAGAAAGGCAAAAAAATAAAAAAACACACAATCAGGCTGGGAGAAAATATCTTTAGCTCCACTTACATGGTTCTGACATCTGTGGTGATCTTATTAGAAATAATTGGTGCTACGAGGCGGCCTGACCTTTTTTTTAAATTTATTTTTTGAGAGAGAGAGAGACAGGTGAAGCTGTAGAGAAATGGGCTCAGATTAACACACACACACAAACACAGAAACACACACACACACACACACTCTAAGGTGATGATTAAGCCTAATGGGGTGTCCCAGTGGCAGAGACACACTGTAGCCATGCATGAGCGCGCACACACAAAGAGTGGAGGTGTGTGATTGGATTGAAGGTCTCCCGCGCTGTCTTCCAGTGGCGTCCACGCTCTGACTGATGTGGACCGGCTGTGCAGGTAAGTGCACGGTGTCTGTGAGAGGTTTCTAACAGGAAATAAAGCTTCTGGAGCTCTATCAGGCTAATGAAGCGTCTGGCCACCTTTGCTCTGCCCTCCTCGGACAGATGAGGAAGTGTTTCACCCAGTGCCTCGAGATGTTTGGGGACACGCCCGGAACATTAATCAACATAGCGAGTACACTACTGCATACTACTGCATACGCACACTCAGCAAGGGCTCAGGCATGGTTATATTCAGGGTGGACAACGAGAGGATAGCGTAAACCTGGAGCCACGTCTGCAGCGTGACAGCCTGTGCAGGGTAACGGGAGATTGATGCTGTGTTTTAGACACCTCAGCAGGGCTCATATTTCCAGTTTCTTGGTGGAGTAATGCGGGCTGGAGTGTGTCCCCTGATGGTCCAACGTGTGAAGCCAAGGTGACATTTCTCAAGGTCTCTGAGACACTGTTGCCTGGGGACGTCTCTGCTTAAAGACAAAGTGTCTCTAAGAGTTCCTCTGCAGTCTGCTTTCATTCATTTTTCCCTGAAAGCAAAAGTCTCATTCATCTCATAGTGTTTCTCCCAGCATTTGTTTGGACTGTTCTCAATAGTGAAAATTCTACTTTTAGGGACAGTACTATGGGTAGTTTGGACACAGGGTCAGAGCAATTTGATTGATTTTAGCTTGAGGACCAGTTAGCCTGAACAACAGCTGATATTTTTATTTTTTTCCTTTTGTTTTAAAGGTTATGACATAATGCCGTGTCAGGGTTTATTAATCACAGTGTTTCCATGTCATTGTTCCAGAAACCCTCGACTCTCAGAGAGGATCGTCTAAGATTCCTGCTTCACAGCTTCGGTGAGTTCAAACATATCAACACACGCATCAAGTTTCATTCACTGTTCTGACGTCATTCACAAAGAAAAGAAGGTGAAAAATGTCCCAGAAGCACAGAACGAGATGGGGTGAAAATGACTTTTCGCAACCATTTTTCGTGGCGCAGCGGCACCGTATCAGTCTAGAAATCTCCTGCAGGTGAATTTTCTATTTTCCGTGTGGGGTGTTATGAGGTCTGCTGGGCTGGCGCACGCTCTCACACCTTGAGGCGGACTGTAATCAAACGTTATCAGACTGTGGGAGGAAGCCGGGGTAGCTGGAGAAAACCCACACAGACGAGGGGAGAGCATCCCAACTCCACACACAGAAAGTTCCCTCGGTCTGGCCGGGGTCTGAAGCTCTGACCTCACCACTCAGCATGGAAATGTACATTTTTTCATCTTACATTTTATAACTAATTATTCATTTAGTAACTTACATTTGACTCTGCATTCTCATAGTGTTTATCCAGTGGGAGGACACTGAGCTGTAAAGTTGTAAAACATTCCAGTTTTTCCTGAATAATCGTGCCCTTGTCTACTTGTATATCCTCAGACCTTTGACTTGTGACAATGGTTAAAAAAAAATCAAATTAAAAGCGTGCTTTGCATAATAATTGAAGCACAGCGGTTACATGGAATTTGTTCCCAGGAGCTTCTGTGCAGAGGAAGTTGCCGAATTAAATTTCTAAGCTAATTTAACTTTGCCTTTTAACTACACACACTACGCAGCCTCTTTGGGGTGATGATAAAACGAACATCTGAACTCAACCTATTCCTCTCCGAGCAGCGCGGCTCTCTCCGCTCCTCCATTTGGCAGAGTGTGTGTCGATACGAGTTAATTTGAATGGTCAAATAACACCTGGGATGATAATGCAAATCCTGAGCTGAACTCTGGCGATAGTTTTACACATCGCTTGGTTGTAGCAGAGCAGCTAACACAGCAGCACGATTTGCAGAGCATATATGAGTTTAGAGAAGAAGAGATGGAGACTGTTCCAGAACAGCTGTCCAATACAAGGGAAGACTGGGACACTCCCAAACCACTATTACTAGTATGCTTCTACTACAGCTACCATACCACTGACTTGGTATTTTGCAGGCCCTAAGTGCAATCCTGTTTTTGGTGTGAGAATATAAGAATGTAAAGAATATAACATTTTGTTTTCTGCATAGTTCTATTGCTTTTCTTGCTCATTTGCCAACCACATGTAGGCAGGCGCTTTGCCTGCCACTAGGGCTGCAAGATGTATGACAAAGTGGTCGTCATTGGGACATCAACCTGCATAATACACGCCTCGCAAAGACTGTTTGAACTGTGATAAATGGAGTGCCATCATGCACTATCATGCTCTACATGTCAGTTGCTCTAAAACTGACAAACTGTTGCAAACTTTGATTATGGGAGAAACACACAGACACAGTGAGAACGTGCAAACTCCACATAGACATGGATGGGCTGGGGCATGAAGTGAGGACTCTCCGGCTGTGAGGCAACAGTGCTAATAAGGTGGATTTTAACAAACGCAGGCAGCTGTTCAGTGACTGGAGCCCATCAGCTGTAGACCTCCAGCACTGTGTGGTTGCCAGATGCTGGGGGTTGAACTCCTGCAGACACCAGCCGGGTCCTGTTGGGAACATCTGTGTGACTAAGCTCACCCCAGTGTTTTGCTTCAGAGCTGCTGAATCTTTAAAATCTAAAACTGAAGCGAGTGTCGAACTGCGGCAGGTGGTCGCGGTATTGCACCATAAATTCTGGATGCTGTTGCAGCTCAATACGGCATGAATTATTCAGTCAATAACCTCTTTTGTTTTATTAGAGATTATTAGATGAAATATTGATGGTGATGTCTTTGTAACGTAGAGCTCCTCTGTCTCACCAGAGAGAGATTTCGAGCCTCGGTTAGTCTGACTCACTCATCGTAACCCTCAGGTCCTGTTAGAGTAATTCTCTTACACTAGGGGCTAGTTTTTCACTTTCACTTTGCCATTACTTTCACAGTATTGAACGATTTCTGTTGAGGAATCTGCTTTTTATGTGCATTTTTGAAATTTGGTTTCCAAACTTTTTACAGTATGATCGATAACAATGTAGGCAAAATGCACTCTTATTCACTGTATGTATTTCAATTTAATCAAGGATTGCAACACAAAATTACAGATTTTTAACACAAAATGATTTTTTAAATATTATTCTATATGTGGATTGTCATATATATATATATAATGTACATATATATATTATATATATATATATATTATATATATTTATATTTATATAATATATAAATATATTTTTACAGGTGTTTTTACTGGATGGTTTCTACGCTTTAAAACTGAATCCTGTCAATCATGTTGACATTGGTTTACCTTTACCACTCCTGACTTGTGATTAGCTGCAGATGTGTGTATTCTTTCTGACTGTTTTTCCTTTCTTGTGAGTTTGGTTAGAGGCCGGATGCTTCCGCCTCCTTTGCAGCGTTGCATTTGCTGCTCCGCTGAACACCGCGCGGGCCCCGTGGAGCTGTCGGGAGCTGCTGCTGTCTTAGATGCTGGTGCTGCCGGCTCCTGTGCCAGCTCCGGCTCCTCGGAGCCCATTTGAACCAGTGTAGTTGTGACAGCTCGGAGCAGCCCGAGAGCTCAGAGATGAAGCCCCGTGGCTCGCTCTCGGCAAGCGGTGACTCAACCGACTCCAAATCGAGAGAGGATGGGGAGGGAGGGAGGGAGGCAGAGGGAGAGAGAGAGAGAGAGAGTTGTTGGGTTATGCAACTCACACTCTCTTCTGCTGTATTGTACAGAGACATGAAAAAAATGACTTAATTTATTGTGTTTTTGAGCGTTAGGGGCCAGAGCTGACATAAATGTTTAATGTAGTCAATCTGTTGCTCTCCGTCTGATGCCGTTAATCACCGTCTGGTGTTGAATATGAATCAGGACCGCTTTTGTAGTGCAGTTTTGAAGGCATTCATTGCAGATGATGATGGTTTTGTAGCATTTCAACACACTGAAAGCTGAGTCTTTGTATCAATTATAGCACAATTGATAATAAGTAGAGGTTGATGGCTGGCAACTGTGGCTCAGGAGCGTGAATGGTTAAAGCTGCTGGCTGAGCAGGTGAAACTTTTGTCCCCAGTGTATGAATGGATGAACGTGACTTGTTTCAGAGCACTTGACCTGAAATGATCCATTTTCCATTAATTAAACCTGGTGTGTGTCCAACTGAAGGTCCTGGTTGTGGACCTGGCTACTCTTACCTTTCATCATCCTCAAAGATAACTGACAGCCCCCCCCCCCATGTAGGAGGAAGTGAATCAGGAGCTTGTATGTGTATGAAACATGACCTCTGTTTGAACCAGTCACTTGTGAAACAACTGTTTTTGGATGTTGGCTTTTATGTTCTTACATTTGCAGTAGGTTTTAATGGTGTGGCTTCATTATGAGGAACTAAAGATTGAAACATGAAACAGGATATTATGTGCACCCCTTTGCTATGTTGTTAGAGGTATCTTTTGTTTTTGTTTGCGCTTCTTGTGCAAAAGCACCAAAGTCAGATTTGAATCTAACCCACCGCAAATCATTCACTGAATGCATGTGTAATTGTTTTATTTCAGCTCATTTTAACTTCAAATAGCATAAAAAAAGACAAGTGCTACTCATTGCCCTACGGAAGAATGATAAATGATGAATGATGAATGAAAACATTTTGATTCACTGTCTCCATGGAAAGACACAACAAAAGGAGTAATATTCAGAGGAGTCAGTGTTAAGGCTGCAATTCATGATAAATTAAACAAATCATGTGCCAATTGTCTTGGTATTTTCACAATGAATGGATTAGTTGCTCATTACACCTTTCAAGAGACCTAGTGTAGTACAGTATGAAAGAAAACAATAACTCTCTTAATGTAAGAAGCTATACCCAGCTAATGACCAAAATGGACGATATCAAAAAACTATTTGGCAACATTCAAGCTGCAACATCAACAAAAGCAGCAGATTTCCTTCAAACTTCCTCCTGCATCCTTTTTATTGCTGGGTTAACTCGGTACACTGTCCAGGATCTGTTTTTGAGATGTCTGAAAATGCCATGGTCACAGGCTAATTGCATTAGCCGTTAGCAGTTCTCGCAGGTTGTCAGCCTTTGCTCGGCACTAGCGGCGCGAAGACACCGACTGGAGGGCTGCACCTCCAGTCGCATCACTGTCAGATGTGACACGTCTGTGTCTGCGCAGCCCCAGGGAGACGTGGCCTCACAGAAAAAGTCACAGATCTTGTTAACTCTCCTTCGAAGGATCTCTCGATGCGCTTCACGGCTATTGGCAGAACAGGCAGTTACGTAAGGTGCAGGCCCCAGTGAGATGCTGCTGTGAGGAGCCTCTCGCCTCTCCGCGCTTAATGAACTGGGGATCACAGGAATCATTTCCACCTCGGTTTGGATTTGATATTCTGAACACGCAACGTTGTTATGAGCAGCCGTGAGATCTGGAGCTGTAAGACTGAGATGTGCACTCTCTTCACTGAAACTGAACATGTTCACTCTTTCTGAAGGATACAGGCCGGTATTGTTAATTATCATAGACATGATGATGAACATAATGAGCCCTAGTTTCAAAGTTTGGACCAGTTTTTTTTATGTGGTGTGCTACTTTGTACAACATACTTTACACAATCATCTAGCTGCTGAACCTCTTTTCAGGCTCCTGCTATCAATGAATCTGATCAGCTGTGTGTTCCAGTCGGGTGCTTTTGGAGCCTTCCAGAACCTTCACAGTCACTATTTGTCATTGTACTGACTTGTCAATATACTACATGTCAATATATGACTGACACTATGTCAAGAAATGTTCACGTATTGTCTATACCAATACTGTCAATTAAAAAAAAAAGGTTTTACAGAATGAAAACTCAGAGCCTGGGATGCCCTCTTACTAGAATTAGCATTAGCGTTAGCATTAGCTTCAGCAGCTTTTGTGTCTTCATATTTTTAGTGTCCATATAACACAACATGTAAGCATCCCAGTCATGTAAGCCAGTGCGACTAAAAATACGACCCAGATTTCCATTGAAAGGTCTGACAGTAACATAGCTGTCTGTGTCTGTGTTTGTAGAGAGCGCTGTCTGCTGCCTCTACAGATGGCTCTGGAGTCCAAGAACACCAAGCTAGGACAGACGGCGTTGAGTGGAATGCAGGTATGGTCCAGTATTCAACAGCATTGTTTTTCTGTGGAACAGTATTTCTGTGCTTTGTCAGACTTTTCCATCTTTGTTTTTTGGTTTGTCTAGAAGCTCCTGTGCGAGGACAGGTTTGTGGGCGGAGTGGCAGCAGAGGTGGAGGTCCTGGAGAAGCAGCTGCTCAGCCAGATGTTGGAGGCCATCAGAGTCACTCCCTCTCTCCACGAGGACCTGCAGGTGGAAGTCATGAAGGTATGACGCTTCTTTGACCCTAAAATCATGTTCTGTGTTTTTTTATATATGGACGCACAAAGACTATATGGTCACAATATGGTCTTGTAAACACGGCCTCAGTGGCTTTCATGACTCACTCTCACTTACACGTTCCCAGGAGTGTTTTTGGGTATTACAAGCGGGGATAATGTTTAGTTAAATCAAAGGTTAGCAGCCTGCCACTGCTGATTGGTGGCTCACCTAGAGGCTGGGAGAGGCATTACTAAACACGGTCCTTGGCCACATCAAGGGCTGCTATGGAAAGACATGGAAAAGGTCAGCCTCAATAAAGAGAAAGTTTACCTGCAGCTCAACCACATGCCTCTTCTCCTCTCAGCCCCTTTGCCAATGAGTTTCAATTGTCATGCACAGTTAGGTTGAGTTGCCAATTAATCAGGCTGCCGTCTCTGTTTTATGTGCGCATGAGAGGGGGAATCGATTTATAGACTGAAGTATAATTGGCTCTATTATGACAGGTTGGCACAACGCCTCAGCTTGTTAGTATCGGCCTTTCTGCGGTTAACCTATTACATCACAGACCAAAACAAATGACACATCATTGGAGCCGGTGGCCAATTGTTCTCATGCTAAATGGTGAATTTGACCCTAAGGACTGTAAATCTCACAAATGTCTGCATGTTTCACTTGTGTTATGCTGAAGTCTGTTTCCTGGTGAAGCCACTGTTTCTCTCTCCTACGTGCAGGTTTTGCTGTGCATCACTTACTCACCAAACTTTGACATCAACGGAGACTCGATCCTGCGGATTGCTGAGGTAGGACGGTCTCAATCTGTTTGCGCAGCAGGGCTTTCCTCTTTGCCAGTCAACAGAATGAGATTCCTTGTTTGGATTCTGTCGGGAATGTTCGACATACCTTTGTTTTGGAAATGCGCCTGCGTAGCCAAGGGTTGGGATGTGTAGGTTTCTGTTGCTTTGCATCAGCGCTGTTTGTGTCATCTGAGATGAAATAGATAAAACTTCAGGGCTTGATCAGAAAGCTTTGCAGAGGCATCAAACTGCTTTGTCTGAATCTGATATTCTCTGTATCCAGGCATGGTTTCTTGTTTCTGATTTGGTTACACTACTTCTGAGGTACCTGGACTTCTTCTAGATGATATACTTTTTTACTTAACTGATATTGGAAAAGGAAAATGCCAGTTGGCAAGGTTTTTTTTACAGTTGAACAGTGTAGCTCCTTAAAAAAACTGCCAGCGTGGCATGAAGTCCATGAGCTCATCCTGTTTTAAAGAGAAAGCTTTGCTCCATCCCTGTCTCACGCTGAAATCTCTTCAATTATTCAGAAGGATGGAATAAGTGGCCGCACACACACACACACACACACACACACACACACACACACACACACACACACACACACACACACACACACACACACACACAATAAAGACACACATAGGCCCATGCTTTTGTCGCCAGTAAGAGGTAGAGTGATTTGTTATGAAGCAAACATATGATGGTCCATGCCTTAGATAGAAATGATACTGAATAAACTAAACTGGTGAAATTTGTCTCAAGACAAGCTGTGGGGTATCTGTGCAATTCTCAAAAACCAACAGCACCTCTAGCAATCTTAAACCATGGCTGTTAAAGCTTTGCTGCCAGCCCTCTGTCATGAATGGAGACAACACGGAGCAGATTAAAGAAAGACTCATTCATTTTCCTGCTCTGCTCCATAGAACCTGTGCTCCAGCACTATCCCTCCCTCCGCAACGACTGTGGCTTGTTGTAGCTGAATGTGATGTGAAGAATGTGAAGATAATTAGTTTCAATATATTTGTACTATAGCCTGCCTGCCACTGACAGATGCCTTATTTAGCAGCATTATACAATACAATACAATAATAATAAATACAGTAATACAATATAGGTGCAAATACATGCTGCATGTGTGTGCCACCTGTTGCACTGTATCAAGTCACAGCTTAGACTTCTGATTTTATCAGACTACACTCACTACACTCAGTAATAATTCATCATAATTCCCATTAAACATGGAACAAATACCAGCTACAGTATGTCAATTTTGTCATTAATATACAGATCTACCAAATCGAAACCCAAATGCACAAACTCACACTTGCTGTCTGTAATGTGAACATCACTCCCCTGCCTGCGTAGCCAGGTGATGTGTCACATCTATTCACAGCTCATAAAAACACGGTCTGTGTGCTGTGTTGAAGGGCTGTGTTCTGCTGGAGCCTGCCACCATCTGGTGTGTGTGTATGTGTGTGTGTGAGTGTGTTTGCACTGGGTCATAACTCAGGGTGACTGGAGAGGCTGTCATCACCACTCCATTATCAGCAGCATCCCATGCAAACAAGCAGGGCCACACCACAGGGTCTTAATGCAGGGAACTGGCAGCGCTGGGGGATTTATGCAGTTTCCCTGGACGTTCACGCTTCACCTCTAATGCAATCATGTTCGTCACATGAGGAATGATCGGCCACCTTGTGTTATGCCTGTTTAACTTTCCCTGCAGACGTGTCTCAAGCTTCGAGTCTGAAATAGCCACAATTATAGTCTGAAAAAGAAGCAAAATTTGTCCAGGGTTTTCAGCTTTTTTTCTGTTAGTCCTACCACAGAGATGCCACCTACAAGCAGGAAGCTTTCAACTTCATTCACTCCTTCGAGCTTTCGTTTTCACCATCGGCTGTTTCCTAGGTTACGCGCTCTGCCTATTAGCCAAAATATAATAATACAGAACGAAGAGACCAAACCCCAGAGGCTAATAAATGCAATCCGCTGAAGAGTACGGCTGTAAAACACCACGTATTCCTGTAAACGATGCTGTTTACTGGCCGGGCTAAACATCTGCGACCACAGCCTCGTTAGTCGGTGCTCATGCCCACATCTCCAGCTTCATAGATCTTGTTTTTGTTTTTTAACTTTAAGAGAGCAACATACACAACAGGCTCAGAGACGTTTTGGCCATTAAGAAAACAAACTGCAACATCGATTGCTCTCAGGTGGTACAAGTCTTACATTGCTGGAGCTGATAGAGGTTTTCATCTTGCTGACTTGTCCGTCTGACGCAGCTCATATTTACCCTGGTTGGAGTGGTCCGATATGGCAGGATGTATTGATCTTTCATTGATCAGACACAGGTGGTGAGCAGCATCCCAGAGGATGGCAAGGCTTAAAAATCTGCATACAATCAGCAGAGAGGCTTTTTATGCAGCGCTGTATATACAGCTAGACCTGTCCTCTCTCAGAGGGTAGAGCAGATCAAAAGTGGTAGTAATACGTGGAA
Organism: Karalla daura; assembly: GCA_029224185.1. NCBI lineage: Eukaryota > Metazoa > Chordata > Actinopteri > Chaetodontiformes > Leiognathidae > Karalla > Karalla daura. The sequence goes on along the minus strand of CM055200.1, from coordinate 20,542,864 downwards.
TGAATCTCTGTTTTGTTGCTGACATGGTCTGCTCCTTTGTCCCTCAAACCTGTTTACCTGTGTGACCATATAAGATACAGTTTCAAGACAAAGTGTTGAAATTTAAGCTAATCTTAGCTAGCAAATGTCTCATTTAGGAGTCATAGCTTCCAAATCCAAATATACTCTACTTTTCTACCCAGAATAATCTTAGAACTCATTCTTGCTACGTATGTTATAAGGTTCAGATGTCAACATGCTCTTCCATTTGGGCAACAATAGAGAGACGAATTCTGGAAATATATAATGCAGCTAATAAGAAAAGATTCTGCAGATATTGTGTGTGTGTGTGTGTGTGTGTGTGTGTGTGTGTGTGTGTGTGTTCAGCTGCTGACCAACTGCTACCTCACTTTCCACTGATCAGCAGTGTTTGTGCTGTGACCTTCTAATCTGACCAGAGGATGCTTTACAGACTGACAGTACATCCCCCGCCCTCCTCCATCTTATTGTCTGGTCACCGTGGTAACCTGTGACGCCATGGAAACCTCCCATAACCCCCCCCCCCCCCCCCCCCCCCCCCCCCCCCACAACCACGCATCCTGCCCACCACCCCCCTCCTGTCTGCCAGCTCAGTGTCTGCCTGTGATGCTGTCTTGAGACTGTGCGTCACGACTTCTGTTCGTGTGACTCAAATGCAAGAAATATCTCAAGACAAATGAACTTCTGTGTGTGTGTGTCTCTCTCTCTGTCACTGGCTCTGTATGTGTGTGTGTGTGTGTGTGTGTGTGTGTGTATGTGTGTGTGTGTGTGTGTGTGTGTGTGTGTTAAGGTGTGCATCGAGACCTACGTGGCCAGCTGTCACCATCGCAGCATCAACACGGCAGTCAGAGCGACGCTGAGCCAAATACTGGGAGACCTGACGCTGCAGCTGCGACACAGACAAGAGGTCACGGCCACATACAAAACTCACGACTACACAGGGACACACACTTTTATGCTCCTGAGTGGCAAAACTCTAAAGAAAATACAGTGACGCAGTGGATTCAAACACTGCAATCTGGTTCTGTGGCGGTCAGCACAGGATGGCTACTTCAGGGACCCTGGGACGTTTCAGTGTTCACAGACAATAGGCATGATCAGCTGATTAGAAAATGTAAACTCTGAGGCCTGAAATTGATGAAAAGTTGGAAAAAAAAAGATCAGTGGGACAATAAACAGATATCAAATATACAGTTGTTATAAATGAATTAGTCAGAGATTAGTCACATCTTAGCCTAAAGGCATATTTGTTTGTGCTTTTACAGGTTTTGAGTGTTTTTTCATGAAAAGAAAACCTCAGATATAGATGAGAAGGGTTTTGAAGGTTTCTAATAAGGAGCTCAAGAGATAGTTAAGTAGTGGCGTATCAGTTGCTTCTTTGATCTCCATTAATTTTTCAGGTTTAATGAAAGGTAAAATGAGAAGCTCAACTTCTTCTGCTTCTTCATTTCATACATATTAACAGCATATTCCCAGAGCAGGTTAATATTACAGGGTACACGCACTGACATGTGTAGAGCAATCAGACAAGCATGTGTGCTGCTGTGTGCCAGTGCTCCGCCAGCCAGGCCCACACAGAGCGCTATCACTGTCAGAGGCAGAGAGCCTGAGCAGACAGTCTGTAAACACATCTCCTGCTGTGTTCATCTCCACAGGGTGCAGATGGAGACGAGGTGACTGCACCGCCGCTGCACAGACGAGGTGAAGAGCTCCGTCATACTCATCTTCAGATAATTATAATGCTCTTCTAGTATACATGCACTGGATACGAGCTAACATCATTCAACATGACAGCTCTGTTGTTTCTACCTTGAGAGGTTCTGCTGATATTATTAAATTCCAGTCTGTGTTTATTATCAACATCAAATGTTATTCTTTGCATTTTTCTTTGCATTTCTTCATAATATGACAAATATGTTGAATAACATGTCACAACTGAAGTATGGTTTTGTATTGGAATGCATTGCAGTGGCACATTTGTTCTTAAAGCAGGCCATTAATCACAGCTGTTCCACCTGTAGGGTATGAAGTTTTCCAAACTTCCTTTTTGTCGACATTATGATAAATCAGTGCTTTCATGCTCATTTGCATTCAAAGAAGCTTGTGATTCCCTTTTGCAACACCCTCAGGACAAACATTATTGTCCTGTGTGTGTGTGTGTGTGTGTGTGTGTGTGTGTGTGTGTGTGTGTGTGTGTGTGTGTGTGTGTGTGAATTGCTTTTAGTATCTATGCACACCTTGAGTGTGTGGCACTAACTCGTTTATAGCTGTTATAAAGTCACTGCAATCACCTGCAGGTAGGAAAGAATGGCATCCTCCGCGAGACTGGCAGGGCTCCTCTATCATCCAGTAACACACACACACACACACACACACACACACACACACACACACACACACATACACACACACACACACACACACATACACACATATACACAGAGTAGATGGATGCCTCTGCAGGCACAGAGCCAAGCAGGGTTTACATAGGAGGTATTGACTGGTTTTATCTATTGCTGAGAAATGAGGAGATGCAGTTTTAATTACTACATGTACGTGTGTTGAATAAAGACAAAGTAGGTGCTGTGAATTAACTGTGTTGTGTGTGTGTGTGTGTGTTTGCAGATGTCTCTCCTACCAGCCAAGCTCTGTGTGAAGACGTAGTGACAGTTCTGACAGTTTTCTGTGAAAAGCTGGAGTCGGTGGACAGGTAACATTACTCGATTGTTTCTTTGTTTTGCTGTTTTCTGTCACAGTTGCCAACACAGGCAGAGGTTTGTCTGTGAGTTATCAGGTTTTCCAGTTCCATTCCTCCTACATCCTACATCCCCTAGTACCCATGTGTGAAGGTTCTCAGTCTTTAAGATTCTGGTTGTCTTTAGAAGCTGAAAATGAATGAACTCTCATATTGTTTCTGCTGCTTCTTTTATCGGAAACATGAATACTATTACAAACAGACTTAAAGTGGTGTTGTGTTTTTGTGCCTTCCAGCAGTCACCAGCTGCTACAGCTCCTCTACCTGGAGTGCATCCTCTCCATGCTCAGCAGCTGCCCACCCACAATGCACCTGTCCAGAGGTTTCACCGACCTCGTGTGGTAAGAAAGCTTTGATCTGCCCTTTGATACTGTACTTGAATATTTTAGATAGTGAATGATGTCAGTGACCTCATTTTAGAATTGTCCCTTTCAGAGATTTGTTTTATATTTTTAAACATTTTTTTGTTTTGTTTTTTTCGACAGTGTTTGCAGAATTTTCACGCATCTGTGATTCTGTTTTCCTCCTCCAGGAAGCAGCTGTGTCCGTCCCTCGTGGCCATCATGGGGAATCCTGTCAATGATAAAACCATCGCCTCTCATCACGGCTTCATGGCGGCGGCGGTGGACAGAGAGCGGCTCTCAGACCGACTCAGTCTCTGTAATAATACCGACAATAATAACAAAAAGAGTGAACAATGGATGGCATCCTCTTCAAAGCCATGCTTCTGTTCTCCAGGTATGGGTCAGGAGCTGGACTCCTCCGCTGGAGGCGTCTCCGACCAGGGCCGGGGGTCGGGCTGCTCCTCCAGCGCCCCCGCCAGGATCGCACCGGTGGTGCGGACCGTGTGCTACATCGCGGCTGAGCTGGTGCGTCTGGTGAGCTGCGTGGAGTCCATGAAGCCGGTGCTGCAGTCGCTCTACCACCGCATCCTGCTGTACCCGCCTCCGCAGCACCGCACCGAGGCCATCCGCATCATGAAGGAGGTGGGACAGACACACCTGAACGCATCCCAGCCGCTGGTTCCCTTACAACTGCACGACTAATTACACAGAGCCGGGGGGAAGATTCCTCTTACACCAGTAGGCGTTTTGAAGCAGTGTCGTCTTTACTCAGGCTGTGCACAATAACCTCACACAGAATATTACAGTTTCCACAAGATTTATGCTCTCACCATCACACCACCTTCATCATCATCTGCCTCACCTCCTAGCAAAGTGCAGAATGTTATTAGAGAAGTTGGTGTGAGAAACATTTGCTGTAGTGGTTCTCATGATACCGAGTGCAGCTGCCTGATAAGGTGACTGTCCTTGAAGCAGACGATTCATTACAAACTATAAAGAACAACTGATAAAGACTCTGAAAGCCACAGGTAAATGATGAGGTAATAACTGCAAGGTCCCATAGGGTTAGACAGGCCACAATACTTTTCCCTCAAATGGAAATGTAAAACGTATTTTCTCAAACACTGATCTTTGTGCATCCATTGTTATGTGAGCACAAACAAAAGCTATGAGCTAGGAGAAGTGTTTCACTTGAATGTTGCACATTTTTGGAGTGAAAGCACTGAATAAATGTGGAGTATGTGTATGTGTGTTTATGTGTCTTTCAGATTCTGGGCAGTCCCCAGCGACTGTACGACCTGGCCGGTCCGTGTGTGGCCGAGCCTGAAACCAGGAAGCGCTCGTTCTCGAAGAGGAAGTCCCACCTGGACCTGCTCAAGCTGTTAGTTTAACTTCTTTATTTTTGGCAGCTTTTCTAAGAAGGCATCCTGTTGTGATGTTGGCACATGGTGTCACAGCTGTCCCACCGTTTGATGTCACTCAGATGCCTGTTGTCACGATGGCATCAGGATTCAAAGGGAAACAGACGACGAGGGCAAATCTGATTAGACAATGAACTGTTCCTCTCTGCGTCTGTCTGTTGTCAGAGTGATGGATGGGATGACGGAGGCGTGCGTGAAGGGAGGGATCGAGGCCTGTTACTCCTCCGTCTCCTGCGCCTGCGCTCTGCTGGGAGCGCTGGACGAGCTGTCGCAGGGCCGAGGCATCCAACCAGAGCAGGTAGGAGCAGCCACAGGGCTGAAGGGGGGATAAAAGCTATTCTCTAAGGTGCTCTTGTTAAGTGATTTTCCTTAAATTTCAATAAAGGAATTGCTTCCTGCAGGTTTTTCAGTTGAAAGGTGCTTTGACTGTGAGCTGTACTTCTTGTAATATCTATTTTTGTCTCTGAAGTGCAACCTCCATGTCCCTGCATGGGTTCTGTATGTTCCATCCCTGCATTTCTGTATCATAGGATTTCTCTCAGATCAAGGCAACAAGGTTGACCTTTAAGTGTTGAGACTCAGGGAGCTGGACTTGACATTTTGAGGACAGGTGTACCTGTGTCTCCCAGGCGCGGCTCCTCCTCAGACGGTTGGACGACCTGAAAGACGGCACAGAGTCGACGCGTGAGTCCATGGAGATCAACGAGGCTGACTTCAGGTGGCAGAGACACATCCTGTCCTCAGAGCAGGCCGCCTACGACGCCGGCTCCACCCCCGCCACCGCCACCGCTGCCGGCGCCACAGAGCGCAGCCCGGATATCAGCATCAGCATCACCACGGAAACGGGACAAACCACCCTGGACCTGGAGGTGGGGGAGCTGGGCCTGGGGCACACCACCCCTGAGGAGTGCGGGGAGGATGCTCGCCTCCCGTCGCCCTCGTCCTGCGGCGTTCCAGAGGGGAGTGGACGTGAGCTGAGCTCCGAGCCGGGGCAAGGGGACAGGGAGGAGGGAGGAGGAGGTGGAGGAGGAGGAGGAGGAGGAGGAGGCGCCGCCAGGGAGCCAGAGGGAAGAGCGGAGAAACAGAGAGCGGCTGGAGGTGGGGGAGGGGCGGAGAGAGGAGGCGTGGTTCCTCCAGATGTGGTGCAGCGGAGTCACGCCCTCGTCTATCCTGACATCACCAACTTCCTGTCTGTGGAGTCCAGGACCAGGTCACATCATGGCGGGGGATCACGGTACAGCGAGAGCAACTTCAGGTGTGAGATTCTGGTTAGTCCATCTGGACTCTCCAGATGGATGCTCCTGACATTTATGGAGCAAGACTAGTACAGTATACTGTACTGACTAGTACTAGTACAGTATACTGTAGACTAGTACAGTATACTGTGCTAGTCTATAATACTATATACTATATACTGCTTCTCTTTATTTTGCTACAGTTTACTCCTAAAGATTTAGTATAACTTGTCTGTTATAATAACAGACATAATAGCGAGTTATGTTATTATCTTAGTATTAATTTCAACCTCAGCTGTAAGTGCACTTTAGCAAGGCATCTCCAAATTACCTCCCTGAGGGAGTCATCCAGGGTTAATGGACTGAAAAAGTACACATTATGTATTACTACATGTTATTGATAATCTCCTCCTCAGTTTGTTTGTCTAACTGTGCTGGGTTGTGTTTCGCAGCATGGAGGAGCAGGACCTGTCACGCACAGAGTTCGACTCCTGTGACCAGTACTCCATGGCTGCAGAGAAGGACTCGGGCCGCTCGGACGTGTCCGACATCGGCTCGGACAACGTGTCCCTGGCGGACGAGGAGCAGCAGACGCCGCGGGACTGCCCGGGCCACCGCTCGCTGCGCACCGCCGCCCTGTCCCTCAAGCTGCTGCGCAACCAGGAGGCCGACCAGCAGAGCGCCCGCCTCTTCTTCCAGTCCCTGGCCGCGCTGCTGCCCCGCCTGCTGGGACTGGCCTCGGCCGCCGACGTGGACCTGTCGCTGCAGAACTTCTCCTCCACCTTCTGCTCCGGACTGCAGGCCGGTGAGGGAGCCCGCATCCATCATGCACCGCAGGGCAGATTACAGTTCTGCTTCTGTTGGATTCCATTTTCTATTGCATTCAGGTGGAAAACAAAGGGGAATGAATGTTCAAGTTGAGGTAAAATACAAATTTACCCGAAAACCTCAATAACAGAGGCTGTAGATTAATGCACTTGAAGAGCTCTATTTGAGAAAGATCAGCGTAGTATATGTGATCTTTCTATCCCACCACATGGGGCAGCATCTCATTGTTCAAGGTGTTGTATGCGATCTCTGAAAAAAGAACACGCTTTGAAAATACGCAGCTGAAACGTTGAGCCCCTTTACACAGACTCCTCTCTGAGGCCACGCCTCCACAGCACAGGAACAGAACAGTGTGTAAACACTGAGCAAACGCAGGGTATTTGCTGAAGGAGTTATCTGTGCAGCATTCGGCTCCCTTTATTAATCTGCTCTGTCTCTGCTCTCAGTTGAATCCCAGAGGGCGACTGTTTGAACTGGAGTCGCTGCAGATGATTTTCCTTTCGTATGTGACCTGAGTGAGGCCCATAATAAGGCTCTTAGCTGTTCAAATGTGTGCACTTTGAGATTCTATGGATGTGATTTATTCCCAGTGCAAGGCCCACACATTGGCCTCCTTTCCACAACAGCCTCACTGTTCTGGTGGCTTCTTCTGGGCATCACAGACTGTTTCGACTTTCACTTGAACTGCAGCATGAATGTACCTACTTGTCACTCGATCCCAGGTGGGATCCACTCGCCAGGTTTCGAGACAGGCGACACCCTGAGCTGCCAGTCTCTGATGAACGCAGACGGACTGTACCTGGTGTCCTACTACGCTCTCCTCCTCAACCTCAAGCTCTGCTGCTGCGACTACTACAGGCGACGCACGCTCATGCCCGTGCTCAGCCTGGTGAGCACACACACACACACACACACACACACACACACACACACACACCACAGTGACGTGAGCTAGATGCCATTGCAGACATGGCTAGAATAAAGGTTGCTTTGTGTGTGTTTTTTGCAGAAAGACTTTGTGCGTCTGATCCAGAGCAGCGGAGTCCTGGTGGTCCTGTCCCAGGCCTGGATCGAGGAGCTCTACCACCAGGTCTTAGAGCGCAACCTGCTGGCTGAGGCTGGCTACTGGGGTTCACCAGAGGATCACACACTGCCGCTCATCACCATGCTGACAGGTACACACACACACACACTCATGAACACACAGCCATTCTGATGCTTTGGCCAGATGCTCCTGGAAAAGCTTATTTGCCTGACTTTGCACTAAAAGGCTAAAAATCAAAGCACAAAACTACATCTAGACTGAATACAATGACAGGAAAAAACAGGTGCCTGCATGGACTTAAAAGGTATTGTAGTTGATATAAAGTAAGAGGTTTAATTGCAAACTTGTGTTGATGAATACAACTCGAAACGGCACTGAGGTCTGTATGTTGTTTTAAGAAGGTACTGAAATCAAGTTAAGGACCTCTACAGATATCCTGAAAAACCTCGCTTTTTTATGATACAGTGTAGCAACATTACTGTAATCAGACATCATTTTATTTTAAAACAGATTCTGAAAAGGGCAGATCCGAAGCTGATGATGATCTCAGGTAACATCTGTGATGGATTTTTCTTTCCCTCTGCCTCTCTCAGACATCGACGGTCTGGGCAGCAGTGCGATCGGGGGTCAGCTGATCAGGAGGGCGTCCAGCCGATCGCCGCTCAGCTGTGACAAGGCCGGCAGTGACACAGTGATGGCAGGTCAGCCGCTTCATTATCCACCCACACTGCTCCAAAGCCTCCGGATTGTGATGGATGGATGGGATTAACTGATGGATTGGTGAATTATTCATCAGTCTCACATCACAGTAACTGAACAAGTGGTTCTTATCTAAAGTCATAATTGCATTTCTTCCCTCCATCAGCTGTAAAAAGAGACCGATAGGAGGAGAGAGGAGATGTTTCATTTATTTTGCCTGCAGTGGATAAAGGCAGCAGACCAACCAGCTTGCTGTAGCCATTTCTTTAGCACTGCCACTGATAATGCTAATGTATGCGTACAGTGTATGCTATTTTCTCTACACTATTTCCACTAAACTTTTCTTTTTATTTAGTTTTCAGTAACTAATCCTAATATATTCAACGGCATCTCCTTTACATAACAGATTTGACTAATTACAAATAAATCCCAGTAAGCTAATAGGGCAACTAGCTGAGCAAAGGGGATTACACCATACCCAAATGTGGAAATAGAGTATAACAACATAGAACAGCCACATATTGTATTGCTATCAGAAGTTATGCTATCAGGCAATAGTCTGGAATTAAGAAATAGCCACAGCAAGCTAGTTAGCGTGCCAACTTCATCCATCACTGACAAAAAAGTTCTTCAAACAATCGGTGTTGTGAGTTAAAGCCACACTTCCACTCGAGCTTTAAATCATCAATCTGATTGTTTCCATTCAACCACAACAGGTCACACCTGTCTCAAATGTTTCAGCATTAAATAGTGGAAAAGTACAAATTCATACATGTCAGGTCACTGAAAGCAGGTGAAAAGATGGAGAAAATGTATCGGGGACCACCTGAGCTCATTCAGCCACCATGGTTACTGCTACTGAGTCCTCACTGATGTGTGTGTGTGTGTGTGTGTATGTAAACAGCCTGAGCACCCCTGTTTGACTTGTCAGCATCACCATTTACTGTAGCCACCTGCTGTGTAAACACTCAGTGTGGAGCTGTCTGGCTTTGCTGACATAACCGTAATGAATGTTAAAACTGGAAATGTGAGTGTGTGTGTGTGATGTTCAGTCTCCCTCCACAGCATCCTGTTGTTTCCCGCTTTCATCTCACCTCCTTCTCCTTCCTCTGACTCCTCTCTCTCTGTGTATGTGTGTTATTTTCTTCTCCTCAGGCGCCGTGTTCTCCCGCTTCATCCTCACGGGCGTGTGGAAGAACCTGATCGATGTCCTGTCCACGCCGCTGACGGGCCGCATGGCGGGCAGCTCCAAGGGCCTGGCCTTCATCCTGGGAGCCGAGGGGGTCAAAGAGCAGAGCCAGAGGGAGAGAGACACCATCTGTCTGAGTTTAGACGGCCTACGCAAAGCCGCTGCGCTCAGCTGCGCCCTGGGTGGGTGACATGTGCCTCGTGTGTCTGCATTATTGATGTGAGGGATGAGAAACATCGCTCAGCCCTGCAGGGAATGCTCTGTGGGTCTTCCCGGGAACACAGACAGAGGTCCGGGGGTCAGAGACAGACAGTGGTTGTGGAGCTGGAACATTGAATTCGTACATTGAATTTGAGGCTTGAATTTCTGAACATTTTCTAATGTGTCAAATAATAAAAATGACTGTGATGCAGAATTCTTGTAGAAGTATAAAATCCAGTGCTTTAACTGTAAAATAAGCACTATGTTGCCCTCTAATATTATATATTAGATACTAATATCCAGCTGCCACGTAGGGAAAGTGAGTGGATGATTCACACCAGCTGAACTCACCTTGACTCCACGCTAACTTGTCTACGATGATAAATGCTCCACATGAACGCACCAGTGAAGGCGTGAGGGTCATTATGAGATTTATCTTTCCATTAAACACGCCCATCATCCTCCTGGGACCACAAAAACGTCCTCTCACCGATTTAAAATGAGGTTCTCGGCACTCAAAATGAACCTGATTAACGGAGGAGGGAGTAAACAGTGTAGTGTGCTGCAGGTTCCTTCAAAACGTAAATGTAAACGTAAAACCAAACAGCACAAGTGTAAATGTTCTAATAAATACTCGAGTTATAACAAAGCAGGGCATCCCAGGTGGATCTTGATAGTGTGATGTCCTCAGATGGCTGTGGAGCTTAGTCTGGAGGGAAAAAAAGAACAAAACAACAACTGCATTAAAGCTAAATTAAATGAACGTGCTGATTGTTCCTGAAACAGTCTGCTTAGTTAGATGGCAGCAAATCTGACAATTTGGCTGCCTGCCTGATTCCCCCTCCAAAAAACAAACAAACAAAATAAAACTGTTTGGACACATTCCTAAAACAAAGACGACTGTGTTTTCAGAATGCTGCTCTAGTTGTGTTGTCTTATTTTTACATCCACTCTTTTTAAAACCAGGCCTTTAACAATAGATACAATTAAAATGTAGTGGAAGTGCCCTAGTTGCTGTATCATTGGGTTCTCAGATATGGACATCGACACACATACACACACTAACTGACTTAAACATGCATGTTCTTGGACTGTGTGTGATTTGCCTCACATTTATCAAACTAAATGCTTAAAAAAACCTTCAACTCTCCCGGGGCGGGCACACCTATTATCAGCACAGAAACACTAATATGAATGAACACATGGTGTATACTCTTAACTGTGGAGAGAGGCCAGCATGTGAGGAAGAATTAACAGCAGACTACAAATGATACACTTACATTTCTGAAATGTCTTATCAGCAGAGGTATGATTGTTTCTGTGATGGAAGAATGAGTGCAACCCAACAGCTTGCCTTATGGAGTCTTTATATATATTTATATATATGTGTGTGTGTGTGTTTGTTTGTGTGCCCATCAGGTGTGGCTGCCAACTGTGCCTCAGCTTTAGCGCAGATGGCTGCAGCCTCCTGTGTGCAGGAGGAGAAGGAGGAGAAGGAGGTGGGCGAGGCAGGAGACGCCATCACACAAGGTACTTCAGCCTGCACACTGTGTCCGTATCGCATCCATTTCTTCATGGATCTTAAGCAGTAAACGTGAAGAGATAAATCACAAGAGCCATGCTGCTCCCAGGTGATGAATAAACCTTGATGAATAAACACTGAAGACAATAAAAAGTTCAATCAAACAGGAACCTGAATTAATTTTTGCTGAACTCGTTTTACCTTTTATTAATACACCATCACCGGGCCATAAACTCATATAGATGCTGATGTTGCTTGAAGTTAGAAACAAGCTTCTACAGACATCTAGTGGAAGATTTGGAGAACTACAGACATTGTAGTTGGTGCTTTTTATCAACCAGTGTTCAATACAGAGATTTTGCCTGCCAGTTGATGACCACTAGTGGTTTTGATGAATGCAATTATGGTTATTAAAAGGTTGGATGGATCATTCAGCTCTTATTGTCTGTGTGTGTGTGTGTGTGTGTGTGTGTGTGTGTGTGTGTGTGTGTGTGTGCGTGTCCAGTGAAGCAACGTGTGGAGCAGCGCCTGGAGCAGATCGGTCGACCTCAGGGAGTTCGTCTCCACACGGCTCACGTGCTGTGCATGGACGCCATCCTCAACGTGGGGCTGGAGATGGGCAGCCACAACCACGACTGCTGGCCGCACGTCTTCAGGTAGACTAGTCAGACTAGTTAGCATCACCTCATCTCACTCAGCCTCACTGCCTGACAATGAGAGTTTTACTAATGAGCCAGGTTACACCTCCACCATAGCTCCCCCACAGCTACAAAGTAGCCTACTTAAATCTTAGAAAGCAACATAGTCTCATTTTACAGTCTCAGGACATTATAACAATGATATTATGATAATGCTGATTGCGTGTGTGTGTGTTCCCTCCCAGGGTGACGGAGTACATCAGCTCCCTGGAGCACACCCACTTCAGCGACGGCTCCTCGCAGGCGTCCTCCCTGACCACCATCACCCAGCAGGCGGCGGCCGGCGTGGACCTGGGGCTGGAGCTGAGCTGCGAGCCCAGCCCGGAGGCCTCGGAGCTGGGCCTGAGCCAGCCGGTCATCCAGCCTCTGTCCATCCAGGAGCTGCTGAAGGAGAGCAGCAGAGGAGGCCGAGGTCTGGACCTGAAGAGCGGCAGCCTGATGACCGGGACCAGTGCTGCTAAGGCGGTGTGCACGCTGTCCACTCAGGCTGACAGGTTGGAATCAATGTAGTGGATCTGAGGTCTAATACAATACAAACAACTGTAGCTTTAGCTTTATTGAATAATGACTCTTTGTGACTACTCTATCCTCAGTCAAAGCCCCTCAGCAAGTCCCAAGACATAATCTTGTACTCATTCATTTATACATTTCACATAGGAAATCAGTAAATTAGATTCTGAACTAGAGTGAAAGTGAAAATATAATTTAAATGTGACACAAACTGTACCATCTCCTACCTAATTTATATATATCCAATGAAGGCATGAAGGAATGAAGGCACACCGTGAAGCAGCAGAGTGGTGAGATGTCTGCTTGGTGAAGAACCTGCCTGGTTGAAATGTGCAGAAATGGACTGTAACATTTCACAGCTAAAGACGGGATTGTAAATAGGATTCTTATTTAGAAAGCGGTAAGTAATAAGTCAGCAGAATGTGGATGTGCAGTAGAAGAGGCCAGCTGTGGTGCTCTGAACCAGTCACAGGGCGGCAGCAGTGGCACGATGCTGAAGCAGAGCCTGTTTGTTCCTGTGCCTCTGTCCTCATGTTCCACGTTAGGACCAGTGTGGCACTTACTGCTTTTCTTAATTCAAGATGAAGTCTTCATTTTCTTTTTTTTTTCAATCTGTCCTCATCACTTTTCATGTATTTTGTTTAGGGTTTAGACTTTGGTTTAAGCTTAAAATTAGATGTAGGTTAGGGAAGAAGTGCTCACAAGTATAGATATACTAAAAGGCTGTGCATGTCCAATAATGCTGCACATATTAGAGTTTATTCCCTAGCCTGACACACACACACGCACACACACACACACACACACACACACACGGACACACACACACACACACACACTCGCACTTAAATGTACACACAGTAAATATGGAGCGAGTGTGTGTTCGTTCCAAGGATCATCTCTTATATAACCAGTTATCTGGGCTGCTTTTAGGAGCGAATGGAAAAAAAAAATGTTCGCTCTGATCTTTTGGAACAGATGGCCTGAACACATTTACAAGCAGAAAGTGGTGCCAAAACATAGTAAATACTCCTCTGCGCGGGGCCGTCCCAAAAAACCTCTGCTTTAAAGGGCAGAGCTGCAACCTCTCTGCTCTGAGAATAAACAGTTCAGTCATTTCTCTGGACTTTATGTATATCCCCGGGCCAATCTCTGAGGCACAATATTCAACACAGTTTGACCTTTTTCTTTGTAGGATTTTATTCAGTTTACATAATGTTATTTTCCCACATCATTGTTTGTTTTCTATGCTCCATTTTGCTGCTACAGACATGTTTTATTACAGTTTTATTGTCACATTGATAATGAGATAATAGTCGAATAGAAAATTCCCTCACAATAGAATATGGGAACATTTATTTGGTGTAGTTAGTGGCCAATAATTGAATTGAGTTTAATTCAGTTATTAAATTATATCAAAGTATTTAAATTAATTATATTATTGACAAATAATTCTAATGAGTTGAAATAAAATATACATATATACATATAATAGAGACGGTACACAGTTCAGATCATGTCCCAACAGATTATAACTGTTTAAAATACTAAAATAAATCTCATTATTATGTGACTTTTTGGTATATGGAGAACAGTACCTCAGATGAACATGTTGTCAGTTACTCTGTATTTATGTGGGTGTGCGTAAAACCTGTAGAAGGCTGCAGTAATGAAATGAAAATGTTTCTTTTGTGTGTGTGTGTGTGTGTGTGTGTGTGCGTCTCCAGGTTGTTTGAGGAAGCAGCTACCAAGCTGAACCTGGTCGGCCTGGTCGGCTTCCTGCAGCAGCTCAGAAAGGCTTCCCAGTGTCAGCTGTTCGACTCGGTCACAGAGACCGGAGACTATTCACTGGCCATGCCAGGTACGGTCACACACTGAACATGGACGATGGGGTGGCTCTGCTTTTACTGCTGTTATCATTCATAAACCTGCTCCTTAAACTCAGAAATCTGTGATTAGCTGAGATCAAAAGCGTGGTTCTTGTCCCTGCAGGTGAGGCCAAGTCGACCCTGGAGCGACGTAGCGCCCTCCACCTGTTCCGCCTGGGCGAGGCCATGCTGCGCATCGTGCGGAATAAGAGCCGGCCCCTGCTGCACATGATGAGGGCCTGGAGCGTGGTGGCTCCTCACCTGGTGGAGGTAGAGAGGCTCAGGGAGAGCTGCTGCTCTCAGACAGGCTGCTGGCCTCAATACTGCACAACAGCTGGAGGACAGTTCATATAACAGTATCTAATGGCCATCAGCAAAATCAGCTTGTCCAAGAGCTAACTCTCCAAATTAAACCAGAAAACTTTTCCTTATCCTTCCATGTTTTATGAAACAGTGGTGCAGTGAGGAAGCTGTGAATGTCTCCCTCCAGGCGGCGTGCCACAAAGAGCGCCATGTGTCCCAGAAGGCCGTCTCCTTTATCCACGACGTTCTGACCGAGGTGCTGACCAGCTGGGCCGAGCTGCCGCACTTCCACTTCAACGAGGCGCTCTTCAGGCCCTTCGAGCACATCATGCAGCTGGAGCTGTGCGACGAGGACGTGCAGGACCAGGTGAAGCCTCACACTCAATGATTGGCAGTCGGGGTTATGTCTCGCTTGACGAGTGTGTCCGCTCGCTCGCAGGTGATAACGTCGATCGGGGAGCTGGTGGAGATGTGCTCTCCTCAGATCCTGTCGGGGTGGAGGCCTCTGTTCAGCGCCCTGAGGACCGTCCACAGCAGCAAGAGCGACACCAAGAACTACCTGCTGGGAGAATACTCCATGGGTACGCTGCAGTTCTGACCAGCACACAGCTGGTTTCCCTTTAATCCAGTTTTAACCCTTTCTGCTTCCTCCCCTCACACTCCAGGGAAGTCCCAGGCTCCGGTGTTCGACGTCTTCGAGGCTTTCATCAACACCGACAACATCCAGGTTTTCGCCAACGCTGCCACCGACTACATCATGTGCCTCATGAAGTTCGTCAAAGGTTTAGGTGTGTGTCACTTTTCTATTCTCACTGTTCTCAAGCTCCAACACACTGCAAAAGGAAAACAAAATGCTTGTGGTTTGGCTTGGACTGCAAAGAAGTAATGGCTGCTGTCACAGACATCCTGTCCAGTGCTTTAAACAGTTGAATTTCGACTCCCCATTTAATTCTGTTTAGCTCTGGCAAGATGTCACCTCATTTCTCCATATCTCAGGAATACGTTGCTTCTTCAAGTCACAGTCTCCCGCTTTGTGCTGAATGTAAACCTTCACTGTGCTTTCCTGTTTATAGGAGAGGTGGACTATAAGGAGATCGGAGACTGTGTCCATGTGTCCGGGTACAGCTCCACTGACCTCTGCCTGCCCGCTCTTGACTACCTCCGCAAATGTTCACAGGTGTGTTTACATCTGAATTTACTTCCTAGACAGTTTCATGAAGAATAAAAACTCGGATCACTGACAACAATAACTTATTTTCCTCTGATGACAATCTGAATATGCAACAAGCCAGATTCAACTTAAAGACTTTGACAGTGCCACTGGAATGTTCTACCATGTTCGCTACCACGTGATGAGGTTAATATTATGAGTTCAGACCAACGGGTCCGTTGCAGGCTCGTCTTTTTGAAGAACCCTTTGATCGACTGATATCGTGTTTGATTGTCAGCTGTTGGCAAAGATCTACAAGATGCCGTCCAAGCCGGTGTTCCTGGGGGCGCGGCTGGCCAGCCTGCCCATGAGATCGCAGCAGCACTCCATCAGCACCGAGGACGGGATGGACTGCGTCCTGCAGGAGTTCGATGACGACACGGGTGACTCCTCTCTTCAGTCTAGCACGTTCTACCAACACACTCGCTTGTCATCCCCAGCATTCAGTGAGCCTTTCCTCTCCTCCCGTCCTGCAGGTCTGATCCAGGTGTGGATTTTGTTGCTGGAGCAGCTGACTGCAGCTGTGTCCAACTGTCCTCGCCAGCACCAGCCTCCCACCCTGGAGCTGCTCTTCACCCTGCTCAGAGAGGTCACCACTGTTCCAGGTGACACACACACATTATCCAAACCTGCACGATTCACAGTCAACAGTGTCACAGTAAACCAGTGAAAAGTTCTGTATTTAACATTTAGTTTACACAGTTTTAGTACATTCTTTTATACTTGAAAGTATATAGTGTTGAAATGGCAGTGTTTTGTAAAAGTTCTGCATCTGGTTTCTATTTAGATACATACTAAATCTATTGAATTGAATTCTGATGAAATTATGTTGAGTGCATCAATTTATCAGTGAGGCACTGTTTCAACATTTTGAACATATTTTAACAATACTTCGATGTACCAATAACCGTGATAGTTTTGGTCCCTATTATCGCTGTGTGAAATTTTCATATGGTTACATCCCTACCCAGGAAGTTTAGTCAAGTCATTTAGCTCCAAAAGCACAAAACACAGACTCTGACAGTCCGAACGTCTCTCTTCCCACCCCAGGTCCGGGATTCGCCATCTTCTCCGTCATCCAGCTGCTACTTCCTGTGATGTCACTGTGGCTGCAGCGCAGTCACGGAGACCACTCCTACTGGGACGTGGCGGCCGCCAACTTCAAACACGCCATCGGCCTGTGCTGCGAGCTGGTGGTGGAGCACGTCAACAGCTTCATCCACTCGGGTGAGACACGGTCCGTCTGTGTGTGTGAGCACTTCCTGTGAAAAGGACAATCAAAAGAGGACTGTACCACAAGCATTCCCTCCAGGACAGGAAGCTGGGGCTTGTTGTTTTCTCTTTTTCTAGCTGTCATGAGGAGTTAAGTGTGTCATCTGATCGATGATAAACGGCCGGCGTGCTCCCTTTCTGTTTTTGAAACAAGCACTTGTGGCTCTAAGCTTTCCCTTTTAATAGGTCAAAAGTTCCCTAATGCTTAAATATTGTGAAAGTATCAGTTAAAACCTTCATTTCCTGCCGCGGCTCTTTGCTCAGATTTGTTTTCATTGCACGTTGCGGTTTGTGCTCATTTTTTAGTGGCGTTTAAAAATAAAAGCTATAAAAGCGGGTTGTAATCACTCGTGCCGCAGATTTGTGCGAGATAATTTACATGAAGCACCGGAAGAAAGGAAGGGGTGGGAAGATGAAGAGAGTGCGGGATGGAAGGAGGAAACGGAAGAAAAAGGGACGTAAACAGCTGGTAACATCCAAGCGTGGGCATTCATTTTTTTTACTTTTTACTATCCACAACAACTCAGGCCTGATGAGTTGTTGTTATTGTTTGTGTTGTGTTGAGCAGCAGAGTGAAGTGGAGCGTGATTAATACGGTGTTGTTCCAGTGTCACCTCTTTAGCCAAATTAAATTGTGTGTGTGTGTGTGTGTGTGTGTGTGTGTGTGTCCTGCAGATATTGGATACGAGTCTCTGATCAACCTGATGCTGAAGGATCTGTTCAAGCTCCTGGTAGCCTGTGTGTCTGAGCCTGCAGAGACCATCTCCAGAGTGGGCTGCTCCTGCATCAGGTCACACTGCTCTGTCTATCTATCTATCTATCTATCTATCTATCTATCTATCTATCTATCTATCTATCTATCTATCTATCTATCTATCTATCTATCTATCTATCTATCTATCTATCTATCTATCTATCTATCTATCTATCTATCTATCTATCTATCTATCTATCTGTCTATCTATCTGTCTATCTATCTGTCTATCTGTCTATCTATCAGATTGCATGTTTTTAAATTACTACTTCAGTTCCTGCAACTGAAACTGCAGCTGATCAGGTGAATGGGAGGAGCCATGAAGTGAAACTGTTTGCTAAGGTCCAGTTGTGCATCTGCACCTTTAGCACTCAGCTGAAAGTGGAGCTAATACATGATTTAAGGACAATAAAGAAAGGAATATCCGCCCTCTTCCCCTGTCCTGTGCATCTGTCCATGCGTCTGTCCTGGGGGAAGTTCATTACATGTCGAGAAGCTCCACACAGAAAACATTTTGGTGGGATTTACCACAGACCACCAAACTACTGTGTCACCGAGCGCACACGTTTGTTTATTTTCACTTAGTTCCCCATTCAGCATCCTGATGCCACAAACACTCACTCTAGCTCCAAATATGGATTAATCCGCTGCTGAAAAATGATTGTCCCCAACAAAAGTACTGTTGTGGTCTGGGCTGAGTAATGCCAGCTGTTGGAGACATTTACGGAGCATTTAAAACAAAAGTTGTTGTTGTGCTCTGTTTTGAAATGTGACTCCTGCTGCTGCTGACAATGATGATGACGAGGAATGATGAGGATGATGATGATGGTGATGAGGATGAGGATGATGATGATGAGGATGAGGATGATGGTGCTGTTGCTGGGTGATTTGAGCTTTTAGCAGCAACCAATGGGAAATCAGGGGACAGTTGGTTCTTTAAACTATGAAACACATCAGAATGATAGTATCACTGAAGTCTGTTGACATTTCTAAAAGGAACAAGCAGCCTTTGACCAGCCATGACTCTCCTGATACAGGTCCAAACCCGAGTCATCTGAACGCGTTCATGTTTTCTCTCTCCAGGTATGTTCTGGTCACCGTGGGCCCCGTGTTCACCGAGGAGATGTGGAGGCTGGCCTGCTGCGCTCTGCAGGATGCTTTCTCTGCCACGTTAGAGCCTGTTAAGGTACACACACACACACACACACACACACAGTTCTGGGAGTTCATATGGTGCTGAGATAGAGCGTCCCACCTCAGTAGATACACAGCACCAAAGGAGAGGTCAAACATGAGGATGTGGAGATGAAGATAAAGAAGTCCACTCTCTCACGCACTCTCACACTCAGCAGGCCGGTCGGCCGTAGTAAACCGCATAATCCATCCTCGATCTGAAGCTGCCGGTCGGGACAGAAGTAATCTAAAAGCCTTTGCTGTTAATACTGTCAACATGCTGACACTCCACGTTAAGCTTGATAACCCCAGTTAACCTCGCACCGTTTCATTCTGCTCCATCTCCCCGTGAAACCGATTCAGCCGGGAGGAGAAGGTTAACAATGCTGCGTAGAGCTCGTCCACTAGCGTTAATACCAGAGTTCGGTCTGCGTATCATGAAGTCCAAGTTTGGCAGAGTTAGGAGAGAACAAATCAGACCAGGAACTCTGGGCCTGCTCTGATACTCTGTAGAAACTAGGTGCAAAATCCATTTCAGTATCCATGAATTAAAGGAGGTTTTACATGCAGCCTGATGATTCCAGACAAATTTCAAATTTCATTTCCTTTTTTTTTCCTATATATATTTTGTAGTGTATACAGTATAATGACACAATAAGTCCAACTGAGCCACATGTTTTCATATACAATTTGTCGGGGTTCTCTCAACATTGGAGTTATTAATGGTGGAAAAAGGAAGGAAAATGGAAAAAGTGCACAAGAAGAAGAAGAAGATGAAGATAGAAAGAAAGAGGAGCAGTTAAAGGAGTAATTAATAACAATAATTAAGTTTCATGTTCCATGTTGGAATGGACTTCCCAGTCAGTGCGTACCATCAAATATCCTTGTAGAGTGTATGTTCTGCACTGCCTCTGCTTGATGGAGCCGCTCCACAGCCTGTCTGAGCCTCGTGTGTGTGTGTGTGTGTGTGCGTGTGCATGTGTGTGTGTGTGTGTTAGTACCACGCTGCCTGCTGGGGGCGAGACGAGGCAGCAGCAGTGGCACGTTGTTCTCACAGAGGGCCCCAGCAGGAGTCCATCCCCTGCTGCTCCATTTCAGCTGCCCAGGGAAGCGTAGGGCTGTGTGACTGTGACTGTGACTGCGTGTGTGACTGTGTGTGTGTGCACTTATGTGTGTGTGTGTGTGTGTGACTGTGTGTGTGTGTGTTCAGTAGAGGTGACATCGTCAGGCATTTTATTCGTGTATGCTGTGTGCTCCTGCAGTTGCCTGACTGGCTGCTGCTAAGCAGCTTTACAGCTTAGAGCCACATCTGTGTGTGTGTGTGTGTGTGTGTGTGTGTGTGTGTGTGTGTGTGTGTGTGTGTGTGTGTGTGTGTGTGTGTGTGTGTGTGTGTGTGTGTGTGTGTGTGTGTGTGTGTGTGTGTGTGTGTGTGTTCCAGAGGGAGGAAGAGGGAGGGTCGGCGATGATCTTAGCCCCATTGACAGATTTCTTCTGCTTGTTGGTGGCTTTGGGTGCAGAACCAACCAAATAAGTTTATGGATGAGTTACGGCTTTGTCCTCCATGCTCTCAACAAAGTTAGAATAAAAAAAACAACAACGTGTTCTCTTCTTGCTGACGCAACTCAGTAGGAGAGTTAGTCTGAGAGATGAGCAGGCGGGATAGACTCTTGGGTTTATCTCTGGAATATCAGTTTGTGTTTGGGAGGCTTAAACATGCGTCTCAGTTTGATATAGAAGATCTCAACCAGGAGGTCAACATGCTCTCAACACTCATGTTGTTTACGTAACGGCTTTTATGACAAAGCTGAATGTTGGGGCTAAAGTTATTGTTTTATATGGTGCATTATATGTATTTAGGTCTTATCTCTAGTTATATAAGAGCTCTCATTACCGTGTGGTGGTTTGCAGAAAATACATTTCAAACTGTCATTTTTAAGCAGCATCTCGATTCACAGCAAACAAATCCAGATAAGAGGAATAAAACAATGGAATAAAAAAAGCAAAAGGTGAAATCCTGTCTTCGTTTGACTTTGTCTTTGTTTGACTAAATCTTAAGGAAGACAGTCAAAAAATAAACATGCCACAGGATATTTGTGAAAAACTGATAAATTCCCCATTACAAATGAATGGAACGAGGTGATAAAAAACA
The DNA here is from genome assembly GCA_029224185.1 of Karalla daura. Classification (NCBI taxonomy): domain Eukaryota; kingdom Metazoa; phylum Chordata; class Actinopteri; order Chaetodontiformes; family Leiognathidae; genus Karalla; species Karalla daura. The sequence goes on along the minus strand of CM055200.1, from coordinate 20,521,670 downwards.
GACAAATTGGAATTTTCTAGTTCAGGATTTCAAATACATAATCTTGCCTATTCATGCTTTGCACTTGTATGTTTGCACTTTCCTAAAACAAATGGTAGAACATATAGTTTTGTATTTCTGTGTTCTTTCTGTCTATAAATATGACATATACCAGAAACAACCTCCTGAGGCATACGTACATAATGTACAGTATCAGCGGTTTGTAGGACATGTCGTGGTCGTGCTTGACATAAAGCTTTACAGGATGCGGTCTCCAATCCATAATATGTAGCTTATGCTTTCAGACACATAAACACATGACCTATGACTGGGTACATGGAAAAGCTGATTTTCTTCTCATAAGCAATGCATTGAGGTCACATCTCTCATAATCTATATGCTATATTAAACTGTATAATACTTTCAGAGGTTCTGGCCTTTCTCATCTGCTGCCAGGGCCAATATGTAGTTCAGTGATTATTTCACCACCAGCAACAAATCTATATGTTTAGTGTATGTATTACTGGAATGTTGCATTAAGGGCAAAACTGCAACACTGAAAATGCAAAAAAAATCGTATCATTTCATTGCATTTCTTTGCAATATTCTCATTTGTAGCATCTTTGATATTATTGTCATCAACAATATCTTAAAGAAAATGGATGAGGCTGTTACTTTTGGTATATACAGAGGTATTGTATCTGACGCAGGCCGCTGCTATCTGCCCCTGTGTGTCTGCAGAACCTTCTAGCGTGCTTCCACAGCGGTTCAGACAGCTTCTCTGGGGATGCGTGCGAGGTGAAGGTGGCGGCTCCGTCCCACTCCCCTTCAGCTGAGGCCGAGTACTGGAGGATCAAAGCCATGGCCCAGCAAGTGAGTGCAAAGCAGACTGTAGGCTGTCAGAATGTGTCACAAATGAGCCTGAGGCACCAAAAAAAACTGAAAATGAAAAACTGAAATGAGAGAAGTGAATCTTCACAGAGCCAAAACTCTAAAATGCTCAACCTAATATACGGTGAAATAATAGAAAGAGATGGTTTTAATCTTTATACTGAATGAATACATGAATTACAATACTAACCGTGATGAAACAGATCATCTTCCCAGCAGGTGACTCCCTCTTCTGCTCTTTAATATGTTCCAGATACATCACATCACATCATGTCACAGCCACTCTGACAATACTTTACATGACAATAATGTTGATAGAAGATTCCTAATAATGTATGTAAGTGAGATAAAGTTAGAATTGTAACTTCTAACTTTAACTTACTGTTACTCAGAAGGACTGAGCTGATCTAAAGCATGAACAAATGAAAAAATGAATTGCAGGATTAATGTTCCACCTGTTAATTGCTCTACACATTCCTCATGTGTTGTTGCCAGCGAGGAGCTTGCTGATGGGTCTTCTTGGTGTCACAGGTCTTCATGCTGGACACCCAGTGTTCTCCAAAGACGCCCAACAACAAGGAGGGCTTTGAGCACGCTCAGTCCTGCGTCCTCATCATCGAGCTGCCATCGGACCAGCAGTCCAACGGGCATACTCAGAAGAGGTGGGAAAAGCTCCATGTAAAGCTCCATGTGTTTAGAGTTAACCTCCGGGATTTTAATTCATTTCAAATCCAAAGTAGAGTTGCATCTGCCTGTTCCCTACCCACCCTAAAAATACCGAACAAACCTCAGACTGACAAAGTGCAATGCTTTGCAAACAGCAAATAGACCTGAAGTCAGTAGATAATAAATAGCAGCATCTATGATTGTATCTTTGAGTGCATCTGTTATTGTATTGTAGAAAGCATGATAGGAAACATAAACACCGCCTCAACCTAACTCACTGACTCTGTGCTTATCTTCCTGCTGCCGCACCACAGGAAAATCGGGTAAGGCTGTTTTCTGTGACAGTGACTGTTTGTTAGGGTCAACTGTGTGGAAAAGGCACACACACACACACACACACTGTGGTTCTGTATGATTCCAGTGTTATCAGTACCGTTGCAGAGTTGCATAATGTCGCACAATGCAGAGGAGCAATATTTGACTGTATGATGTGGTGTGAATCCTGATTACTCTGTAGTGCAGCCACAGCAGTTTTCAGAGTTTTATCCTCTGTTTTATATAAGTATTTTATATAAGAGTTTTATATAAGTTATGTGGAGGTTATTGAAGTAAGGAACACATTGAGGAAAGATGAGGGTGATGTATTAAAGTTAATAGTTTTGGTTGTAATTCAAAGATTCAAAGGCTTCAAGGCATCTACCCATCCACTTATTAGTCTTATTTCACTCATTCACCTGTATGAACATGTTTCCTTTGTTTTTTCCTGCTTTGTGAATCCTGTAGTATCCCATTTCGGACCATCGTCGTGAGCCTGCTGTCCCACCAGGTTCTGCTCCAGAACCTCTACGACATCCTGCTGGAGGAGTTTGTGAAGCAGCCCGAAGGTCATGAACGGGTCACCCCTGTGACCTCTGACCCCAGCAGGAACTCTGCAGGCTTCCTGCGTTATATCTCCATGACCAATTTGGCCATAATCCTGGACCTGCTGCTGGACTCTTACAGGTAGCTGCAGTCTGAAAGTCTGCTGATATGCAGATGACACTGTCCTATGAGTGTATGACCTGTCACCGTGTCTATGTATGCAGGACGGCCCGGGACTTTGACACCCGGCCGGGTCTCAAGTACCTGCTGATGAAGGTGTCTGGTGTGTGTGGAGCTGCTAACCTGTACCGGCAGTCTGCTATGAGCTTCAACCTGTACTTCCAGGCTCTGCTGTGCGCCACACTGAGCCAAGCAGAGAGCATGACCGCTCAGCAGGTAGAGACCGGTCACCATCGAGTAGCTGTCACTCTCTGAGCTGCACTGGCTCAGGCAATCCCTCTCCAGTCTGTCCGACCTTCCCAGGACAATAATCTGTCATTGACACACTGGTATTTCACCTGTGCTGCTTCGAAAGGTCGGATCAAATCAGAGTTAAAAGAAAATATTAATGAACAGACCATAACTTTGTCGTTTTTTTTCGTGCAGCCAATAGTTTTGCCTTTGTTTGCCTTACATTTTCATAATTTGCTAAATGTTAATCCAGTTTTATTGCACAATGTTCAGCTCCATCTTTGTGTTTTTCTGGTAGGTGTAATGAAAGAGTTTCAGTGCAGGTATTTTTACTTTTGCAAAGCAAATATCAACAATTTAACACTTAACACTTAAAAAGTACTAATTCATTTAAATGTTTATCTAATAATCTGTACATCATGGAAGCCACTTACCAACCACCTGCTAAATGCATAATAACAACAACAACAACAATAATAATGGTAGTATTGTAGCATCATCTGTCTATAATTTTTCAATCGCCATGGAGCAAAACATTCAAGAAGGAGACAACGGATACACCTTAGTTCCACATCTGAGTCTTCTCTATTTACACAGGTGAAGAGGATCCTGTATGAAGAAGAGGAAGGTAGCTCTGACTCCTCTCATCCGGGCTCTGCCTCCTCAGAAGACGAAGACATCTTTGAAGAGACGGCACAGGTGACTAAACCTATACAGGGAATTCTTCTTTTTTGTACATAAATAGTCATATTTTACACCTGACTCGAGGTATGCTCAATCCAGGGATTCTGAGACAATGTACTATATCACACACATGCACACACTCATACATATACGTATATATAGTAGCACAGATAAAATCATTTTTTATTCATATTCAACTGTTTCAGTGCAAAAAAGTCAATATCTGCAGAGCATGATCTGTGTGTCTTTCAACTGAAATTAAAAAGGAACATTGAGGTTTCCTCCCTCATGCCGAGTCACCCTCTTTGCTCCGTGCCCCCCCCTCCTCCGCCCTCTCCAGGTGAGCCCGCCCCGGGGCCGGGAGAAACGCCACCACTGGCGCGCCCCCATCCCCTCGCTCAGCGTGCAGCCCCTGGGCAGCGCAGACTGGGCCTGGCTCGTCAAGCGCCTCTACAAGCTGTGCATGGACCTGTGCAGCAGCTACATCCAGATGCACCGTGACCTGGAGAGCACGCTGGAGGAGACAGCTCTGCTCAGAGGAGGAGTAGGAGGAGGAGGAGGAGGAGGCGGGGGAGAGCACGTCTTCTTCCTGCCTCTGTTCCCGTCTGAGACCTCCACCCCGACCTCGGCCGGCGGGCTCTCGGCGCGGGGGACGCCGTCTGAGGAGGGCGGCTACAGGTGTCAGACGACAGACGTCAGCACGGCGTCGCCCAGCGACACGCCCACTCCCAGCCCGGGATTCAGGTCTGACTCAACACACTACTTTACAAATAATACAGTGTCCAGGGACAAGATAGAAACACTAAATGTAAATCTAAATCTAAATCTAGTCCTCAAAACACATGAGAGAAGGAGGCATCTCTTGAAACTGTATACTGTCATTATTATTTTTTCCTCCAATGTAACCAACTAATGCCATTAATTGTAAAATGCATGTATGTTATGTAGAAATATGGCTTTAAGTGTTAAAGCTGGCCAGGGAGAAGCAAGCCCCATAAATGTTGAATCAGTGGATTGAGTGTGTTTGTAATTCCTCTTCCCCTGCAGCTGCACAGGGAGTCTGCCGCACCACTTCCGGACCGGATGTGAGAGGAGGGACTCGGGCATGGCGGGCGGCTCGGTGGGGGCGACGGGCGGCCGGAGGAAGGAGTGGTGGGAGAGCGCTGGGAACAAGCTCTACACCATCGCCACGGACAGAACCATCAGCAAGCTCATGATGGAGTACAAGCGCCGCAAGCAGCAGCAGCAGCAGCCGCAGCAGAGCCACGTCAACCTGTTCATGAAGGAGCAGGGCCGGGCGGCCGGGGGGCCTGGCCCAGGGGCCGGGGAGAGGAGGGGCCCCGGGGAGCCGCAGAGGCCCCCGCAGAGGCCCCAGCACCTGGTGGACCAGCAGGGACCCCCACTACGGCACTCTGTCAGCGCCGGGCCCGAGGTGCTGAGACAGGAGAAGAGACCACGGTCTGGATCCACCATCAGCTCCCACAGCATCTCCCTGAGGGACTCTGAGGCCCAGATACAGGTGTGGAGGAGGAGGTTTTACCTGCCATTACTCCCTAATTATTGTCTACACATTTATCTATATACTCTAACCCTGACATGTGACATAGGGGTCATATAACCAGTTGTCTTCAAACTAGATAGAGCAGTATGTATGTACAAAGAAGGAGACTGAACTCTTTTGAATTCTAATTATATACAGTAATTGGAATCTGCCTGTCAGAGTTTCAAGCATACCTGCTCTATATCCTCAGTACTTTGAGACCACAGCTGTCATAGTGTGAGGTTGAAGCTCAGTTCCTCTGTGTGTCTGCAGGCGTGGACCAACATGGTGCTGACCCTGCTGAACCAGGTGCTGGTGCTGTCGGACGCCTCCTTCCTGGCTCTGCAGCCGGCGCTCTACCCCTGCCTCAGCCAGCTGTCCTGCCACGTGAGCGACGGCCGCGTCCGCCAGGCGCTGCGCGAGTGGCTGGGCCGCGTCGGCAGACTCTACGACATCATCCTGTGATGATCAGAGGAGGGAGAAAACACAGGAAGAGAGCGCACAGGGGGCGAGGAACGTAGTGGAAAAGACCCCCTGATAGGGTGGAACTGGTCTCTTTGCCGCTCTGTGGTAGACTGACGAAGGGTTTAGTTTGGCTGATGAGTGGGGGCACCTTCCAGAGAGCGGGGAGGAAGACCTGTGAACGTCTGATGACATGAAGCTCCATGATTTGATTGGCTGGCGGGAGAGAAGGATGGAGGACTGTGAAGACTTGAAATGATCTGACAGTGAATGTGCTGTTTCTGCCTCTTGTTCCTCAATGGAAGTCTATTACATCCACACAAAGCAACACACCAGAACATACACACACACACACACACACACACACACACACACACACACACACACACACACACACACACACTCAGATCTTTTAAATAGAATCACATTAGAGGTACCCTGTGTTTCTAGTTGTTACATTTGCTAAACCTAGTGTGCTTCTCTCAGCAGCTGTTGATGCATTCAAGGACATAAAGTTCCAATTCTTATTTAATTTTTTCTGCTGAATGATAGACTTGTTCCACCTTTTTGACTCTGGCTACACCTGCCTGCTACGCAAGCCTCTTGGGTCATCCAATCAAACACACGTTGATTCGCCGCCTGTTGGTTGGTTGTGAAAAACGCAGGATGCAGAGGTGTAAATGTGCGTGGTTGCATGCATCTAAGAGCATGTCTTGGAGGTCAGTTGTTACACCCAGTCATCCAAAACCTATGCTAATGCTACAGGCTGTTGCAGGCTCTGGTCTTTGTGCACTGATGCCTACATTGAGATACTTGCAGAGCATGAGATACAAACCAAACACAGCCTTATGCAGAACCACAACTGGCCAAACTCTTGACTGGGGACCTTTTAAGGAGTTTTATCAAATCCACACTCAAGCTTTTAGTACTACTGAGACTGAGAGATCAGTCAGATTCTGCAAAATCTGTCAAAAATTGGATCAAAGTTAAGAAATGGAAAATCCGTCGTATTCATGTATTTATTGCTTTGATCCGATTGTACATTAATGTTGGCCGTGGGGATGCATTTTCTATATCCAGCTTTAAGACTGCACCGTCCCATCCACCCTCGACTGAATGTCATTTATTATTCAACTTCTAGAATGAAATCAAGTATTTATTTTAACCAAATACCACACAGAGTATGTGCATTTTAAGGTTTAAATTCTATGATATTCTACGCATTCATTTTGCTAAACGTGTACATGTATTCATGTAAATGCTTTGTTATTTAAGATATCACATCTCACGTGTCATATTTCTTCTTTCTTTTTATTAACACTCGACGCATCCTGTGCTTGGACTCTCTGATCCGGTGCCATTTGCTCTTTTGTTCTGTATGAAAGCGAAGTGTGGAGATTTTGAGGTGTAATGTATGTGCATTTTAAAGGTTAAATTCTATGATGTAGATCCCAAATATGCATCCGTACATCAGAGCTTCCTCAACGAGGCCAAAGCTCTCAACAGGAGATGTGTAGTAAAGTCTGAGGGAACTTTAACACATGCATGATATTAACATCTCACCCTCAGACGCGAAACGTTCAACACATTCTCTCTTTTTAAGGCATTTTGTCTTTAAAATGTCACGAGGCGCGGTTTTACATTTCATATCTAAAGCGAAGAATATGCAGGACATTTATAGGAGACAGTTGCATTTGTTGAGAGAATATTTGGTGTTTAAGCACAGTCAGACCCACTTTCTCCAGTGATGCACGTAAATATTTCCAAACCTAAACAGATGTCCACAGAAGTGCTCTTTAACTCTTTAACATGATGAAACCATTCGATTCTCCCTCCGTCACCACATCACACTAGACACCAGTTGACTGGATGGAACTTAATGTTGAGACAATCAGTTATGTAAAATTGGTAATTAGTCTTCAGTTGGTGCTTTATTGCTTCTCCAAAGAGTAATCTATGACTACAACAATCGTCATATAGTGATATCAACAAAATGAGCTGCAGCAAAATGAAGTGATGAGCTTATCGAGATGAGTGCCCAAACTTCCTCTTCACCTTTTGAGATTTCCTCTGAAATCAGCACACTGTCCACTCTAAAACAAAGTCTTTTGAAAAGGGAAACTATAGGGATGCATCATGCTTTTACTTTGAAAGAACCAGAGGAATTAGCCTGTAGCCACAGCATTAATAACAGCCACCGATCAGGCCGATAATGGCTTCCTGATATCGGCGGTGCACTTTGGGCTCTCTGATGATCTTACAGTGTCTGTGTGTCCTCCACAGGCCACAGAGAACTGGGCGAGAGCGACTGTGAGGTCTGCGTTTGTGCTCAGTCACTTCAGCCTGTGTGAATTAAGTGCTCATCAGAGGTCCCACTTCTTTCTGTTTCTCATGCGAAGCCAACAAAGTAGAAATAGGTTTGATCTCACTAACACGACTCGTACTACTCACTAAATGTAATCCCTCCCTTTTCTCCCTGATCCTGTGAGCTCCTCCTTCCCCATGCCCTGGTCTACTAAACTAAAAAGACTTTTTTTTAAATAAAAGGTGATGGTTTTTTCTTTTTTTCTGTTGAATGAGCAACATCTGCTCGTAATTGGTCTGGAGGGCTGCAGTCCTCAATCTGCTCTGTGACTGGAGCGGACATCAGAAAAAGAAGACAAAAGAAAAAGAAACGAAAAGGATGCACTCAGTTATTCTGAGTTCTGAGGTATTACTCTTTCAGAATAGTTTGACTGCAAAAGGTCTGGTGTATTGATGCTGAGTAAATGAGAGTCAGTGTGACCAGAGGTTTATTTTAATGTGTGTTCCTTCCCAGCTGATCTGAGGTCTGTTGTACTGTTCAGTTATGCTCTATACATTTAATTGCAAACTGTGACAGTCTAGTAAGTTAAGACATGTTGCCGATTATAGCTGGAAATGACGGTCTTTAAGAAGTCTTGAGGATTCCTGCAGATGCCCTGATTTGACCTGCAAAAGTAAAGCATATACATAACTTAAAACATCACTTCCTTAAATGATTTCACAGGGCAAACGCAGAGTTGCCCCAATTCCTCCAGAGGAATCAAAGTCACAGGGTCAGAGGGGTCATTTCCATCCTGTAGGGGACACACATGGCGCGACGCATGTCTCGCCTCTCTGTCCCGTCATCTCCGCTGTCCCTGACCCGTCCCCGTCCCCGTCTGTCCCCGTTCTGCGCCGTTCGAGGGCGAGCAGCGGGTGGACAGATGTTGTCGGCCATCAGCGTGATCAGCGGCAGCAGCAGGATTTAGCTGGTGTTAAGTCCATGACGGCGCTGCCATCTAAAAAAAGCAGGCGTGCCGCAACTCTGACCAGCAGTCTGTGGCCATTCCTGTTCACTCTGATTGATGATTGTCCCGCCTGCAGACAGACAGACAGATGCATGTCTGCGTCCCCTATTTTAACCTCCAAAGGACCTCTACTTGTCCCAGTTCTGGGAACTGGTGCCTAGATTGGCATGAGTGTGAGCGGTGAATGTGGAGGTTGTGGCGTGATCAAGATCATCTTGATCGCAAACGTCATCTGCACTCTAAGCAGATTTGATGCACTTGGGTATAGTCGAGTTCTGCAGAGAAGCTCCAAATCCATCCATTCTTTAAGACAAAGTCTTTGCAGGATATATTAAGCTCTTTTATTGCTTTCTGGATCGTCGCTGCTCCGTCTTTTGTCCTCGTGCTGGGAATTTGTAATCGCATTTCTGCCAGCAATTTACAGTGAAATCACCCACAGTGTGCCGTCTTATTGTGCACTCGAGGGATTATTGGGACTCTGAGCAGATTGAAGAGGCAGTGACCTGGTATACTTTGCTCGGAGCTCAGGCCGTTGCTTAAAAAAGAAAATAAAAGACTTTGAGGTTTTGCTCTGAGCAAAAAGTTTCGGCACCCTCTGTGATTTGCCTGATGAGCGGCCTCGTCGACTGAGTAAATCTCTGCCCGTGGTTTAGTTGTCAGAGGGGCTGAGTGACCGTCTGGGAGCGTAGGAGTGGAAGCAAAGCAGCTTTCACTATGTGGCCTTGTTGTCAGACTCTGACGGAGGAGCTATAGACCCGACCCAGACATCTGACACAGTTTCTGGAGCGGAGGGTCACACGACGGATGGGCTCACAGAGACGTATAGAACCAAAGAAATAAAGGTTAAAAGCAGGCGGGGGGGGGGGGGGGTCACCTGGCTCATGCAAAGCTTCCAGTCAAGTTGTGAGGAGTGTTAAGTCAATAAAGTTGGTCTGTGTGATCAGTTTAAGCAGACTTCAAGGGTTGAATCAACTAATAAGAAAAAGGTTTGGAGTTATGTAGAACGTGGCCCTTTAATATTTCCTGGTAACAAACGTGCCAGATTACAGTTCAAATGGTATAAATTGTTTTTTGTTGTATACAGATTCTCTCATGTTGCTAATGATAAGTTGAAAACAGATGGACACAGATTCAGACATTGGCCTTTTGAGCGTCTTTCAGCGTAATTTTAAAGTTTGTTTCCATGCTGCTGAGCTGTTTCCTCTGTTATTGCACTCAACTTTATGCACCCGTTTGCTGCTGGTGTTTATTCAGTTTGGTTGCTGTAACTTGCTTCTTGACTTGAAGACAAGGTGTGTGTTTGTGTGTGTATATGTGTGTCAGACAGTGTAAGGTGGAGGCAGGTCGTCAGACAATTTACTCATTTAACCGCTCTTGTATTCTGCCCCTTTGGAGGCTGGCAGCTGAGCACAGTCTGTCTGTGCGTGTGTGTGTGTGTGTGAGGCAGTTTTCTGGAACAATGTGACTGTAAAGGTGCATGCTCCAACCTTCGGTTCCCCTGCAGATGAATGTGCAGATGTGAAGCTGCTCAGTTTGTGTGGGATCTGCAGATCTGCGGATGCCGTGACTGATTTATAAAACAGTTTTGTTTTTTTTCTTGCTTTTGATATGGAAGAAAAACACCTGTAATCTCTCTCCTCCTGATGTTTCTTACTTGCTCTGGCTTTCCTCCTCCTGTGTCGCCACTGTGTGTGTGTGCGTGTGTGTGTGTGTGTTTGTCTGTGTGTGTGTGTATCAAAGCGCCTCCCCAGGAGGTCTGTCTTGCTCTGTGCGTTGGACAATAAAAGCAGTTCATCTCACATGTCTGACATTGTGCTGTGCTGCCTCACATCTACAATGACAGGTCTGTTTCAACTCCCTCTGCGGTTGCTCTGCCTGAGAGGAATGCCACTCTCACTCATCATATACAGGATGTTTCATGGAGGTTGCAAATAAGCCCAGGTCTCTAGTCCATCAGGTAGATAGACCTCAACTTTGATTGGCTCATGATTCCAACAGGGGACCCACTTGCTGTGAGGTGACAACGATATTCATTCGCTGTGGTCTCAAAGTAAGAGACACTGTCTGGCTATTTCACTGAAGACAATGTTATAGTCTTGCTTTCTATTCCAGGATCAATGAAGCATAAAAGAGGTCATCTGGCAATACAATTAGTTTCTATTGACCAAGAAGAAGCTTAGTAAGGTGCGATTGGTAAATGGAAATCTGCAGGTAACAATCAAATTTTTGGAGACAGTACATACTGTTATTTACTTTGATGGGAAAGAGTTGTTTATCTTTTACACAAGAAACACATTGTACCATGTTCTAAGACACACACACACACACAAGTTTACTCGGTTTCTCTATTGCACACACTCAGACTTCTCCGCCTTTACCCCCATATACACATTCAGTTGTTTCTCTTTTGCACACACACATTATCTCTCTCACACACAGAGGTCCCTGCAGCTGTAAATCCTCCCATCAGCACCAGTGACGTGACACATACACACACACACACACACACTGTCTGCTGGCCCCATTTCTGCCTCCCTCCTCCCTCCTCACTCGTCATTTCAGGCTCCATCCCTTCATCTCTGCGGTCAGTGTCCTCCCTGAGCTGTCAGCGCACTTGTCCTCCTGGTCTCTCCACCCAGAGCACCTCCTCCCTGCAGCCTCCTGCACCTCCTGCCTGCAGCCCCTGGCTCTGGCTGGGCTTCAGCGCCTCCGCCCGTCCACCATGCGGTCTCTGATGGAGAGCAGCTGGATGAAGTTTGGGCCGGCCGGCCGGGACTCTCTGGACTGGTCTCCTGGACCCTCAGCTCTGCCCTCCACAGACAGACAGGCAACGGTGAGTGGTAGGAATCTTCTTCAGTGTGTCTGGATTTTCTTATTATTTATTTGTTCTTTTACTCTGAATCACTCTGTGAATCATTTACAGAGTTAAGGAGGAAGAATTAAAGTCATGCAACAGGTTGGAGGTGCTAGAAGAGCTTTTGACCAGTTATGGATGCACTTATCATAATTTATTTATTAATAGTTATTTCAGAATTCAGTGACAGATTACAGAAAACATTGCAATTGCAATGTAGTATGTAACTCAGTTTTGAGAGAGTAAAAACAAGAGTAAACAAGAATAAAGCAAATATTTAGGTTTATTCAAACAAAATTAGGAGCTTTTGGCATTCATTCAGATTATATAATGAAAAGGTTTTTTGACTGTTTTGCATTAGATTAGACTGTTTAGACATTAGATTGTGCACTAGAACCTTGAAGATCAAATAAGTGTTGCATTTATTTATTTGGTAATTTGGGAATGAAATAAATCAGATTTTTAAATACTAATCTACTGTGGAACGATGATCTTCAGAAATGCAAAAAAAAAAAAATCTGTCAGAAATGTAACATCTAATCCAAGAGCTCCAGATCTTAATAACCAGCAGTGGGGCTTCACTTAAATGCTGTTGATTGAAGTAGAGAAGAAAATTCAGCATCACATATGGTTTAATTTCACATCTAGACAAAGAAAATGTTGGAAAGGTTTACATTTAGCTCTTCTAAGTCTAAATATTTCTCATTCTCCTGAATTTCAACATGCTTCCTTTTTTCCTATGTCAACTGCTCTTTCACATCTACATCTTGTTTTAGCAGAGCCAGTTGCTCTTGTGATTTTGCAGATTAAATTGTGGGGAGTGAACAGATGTTAATGACTTACAGCACTCTCTGCTGGACAGATGCAGATACCAACTCATTTAACTATGTCCTCTAACAACCAGATGTCAAATCACCTCATTTAAATAGCACAACACAGCAGGTTTTAACACAAAGTAAGTTAAGTTTGCAAATGTATAGATATGGGAATTTGCTATGAGCTCATACTAGAAGTGCTAACATAGAAAAACTAAAGGGATTGATTTGCAAATGTGTTTCAAAATGTTTTTGTCTTTGACCCACAGAGCCAAGGTTCAGGCGAAGCCATCATCGGTGCACGAGCCATCGCCTACATCACCGTGGCAACCGTCTCCTTTGTCCTCCTCTTCCTCAGCCTCCTCTTCTTCCTGGTGTGGCGCCGCAGGCGTGGATTCAGCCTGGACGGCAAGCTGGGACTGGCCAACGTGATCGCCCTGGAGGACCTTCAGGACCCGGAGAGGAACTGCGAGCTGCTGTCGTCCATCCGGCGCAGTCGGAGGGAGCACCAGCTGCCCAGCTCCAGCTCCGAGCAGGACGTGACGGACGGCGTGTTCCTCATGGTCTACCTGCCCTCGCCCTATGAACAGACGCTCACCAGGATCGCCAGAGCTGCCAGCACCAGCAGCAGCTGCAAGGACGTGGAGCTGCTGCCACCGAGTCCAGGCCCGGAGTCGGGGAACAGAGGGGAAGAGGAAGGGAGGAGGCTGAGCAACGAGGCGATCATAGAAGAAGAAATCAAAGACTGAGTTTACATTTCCAAGAAAGACATCATCGGACTCTCCAAACCATTAAGACATGACTGACTCACATTCTGCTGTTCCAAGACCTTTTTGTAGATATGTACAGACTTTTGGATGTGCTCCACTTGACTGGGATCCACTGCATATGTCCTGTTATTGGATTCTTCAAATGAAATCCAACACAGCTTAAAGCTCTGATGGCTCTGGGACAGAACGTTTCAGCTGGTGGTTGTCCTCTGGACACCTCAAAAACTGATGGAGTGTATTTGATATTGGAGTCTATTTGATATTATTTTTTACAGTGTTCATCATCCTTTCAACACAATCTGAAAAGAGGTCAGAGTACTTAAGTATAATCCGTTTTCAGGTCGCAAAAACCATAAACACCCTGTAATGGTCTTCTGTTTTCCATTTTTGTGTTTCGTTTCGATTTTGCAACTCAACATTGCTCACTTGCCTATCACAATTGCGCACAAGATTGTATAAATGTACATCTGAATGGGAAACATATTTTTTACTCTGGTCATGTGCAGTTCATCTGCGGCAGCATCAGTTTAGAGTCATAGTATCCCAATGTTACAGAAGCAAAAAAACTAACTTTATTTTTTAATACCAATATTTGTATTCATTTAGTGCCGCATGCTCATTTTTTGTCTCACTGTCTGACCTCTGGATACACTGGCTGACAATAAAGTGGAGAATTCTACTTTCTACAGTTCTATTTGTTTTGTTTTTTTTTGTCCAAATGCTCATTGTTGCTTGTACTGTCAACTACAGAGCAAACCAAATCGAGTAACTATTGTTACTCTTTTGAATATTGTTAAAATGGGCATTGTTATAGAAATCTTACATCATGACACCATTCCAAGGACACAAAGTTGTAAAAAAAGATGGAAAACTGTCTCAGGTAATGGGGGAGTTGGAATGCTTGGAGACACGGACCAGTACTGGACTCGCCTGCTTACTGGTTTCAGGTATGCTGCAAGTTTCAAACAAAAATATTTTCAACCTTCTTTTCCAGCCATTACAGATTATTAATAAAATGAAAGAAATATACATTTTGTTACAATTCGAATACATAGTCTTCAAAATTTTGTCATTTTTGGACTGTGCTTCTTTTTGCATTTAATTGCAGTTTTATTGATACACAAAAGGTGAAATTTGAGTCCGTTCACTGTGAAAAAAATTTTAAAAACGATAAAGAATATCATGATTACTGGTAAAAGAAGGAAGGTCAGAAACTAGTGGTATCAACTAGTACAAAATCAGATTGTGCAGTGTCAGGCAATGACAAAACCACCTAATCCACCGAACACAAGGTGTGGGAAACTATCATGAGTTCTGGCAAAGCCGACGATTTCTTTGCATGTCTAGTGCGCATGTGTGGCCGTGGTGACTGAGAGTCTAAGAGATAATACACCTCAGGAATATTGGAATTGTAAGAGGTTGGAGCTGTTCCAACACATTTACTGATACATTTCTGGTGAAGTCCCCGAGGCTGCTGAGCTCCAAGTCCTGGCTGACTTCGCTTTTAGACTTTTTTTTTCTACAATACCGGCAGCTTCAAAGCAAGCCACTCCACTACTGCAGCAATTTCTTTCCGGATAAAATTGCTGCTTTATGTGTCACTCCTGCTGCCTGAAGCTCTTCTGGTAGCCACTCCCAGTATAGCTAGCATTTCAGTTTAGTCATCCTGGTAGCAGGCTGTACTGTGTGCTCAGCACACAGCTCCCGGACACTTAGCATGGCCCTCAACATCCCGGGGCTGTTCACAACTATCATATTCTACCTGCTGGTGCTTGGAATCGGCATCTGGGCTTCTATCAAATCCAAGCGGGATGAGACCAGGACACGGGCAGACCATGCAGACATGGTTCTGTTGGGGGACAGAAAAATCAGTCTGGTTGTTGGCATCTTCACTACAACAGGTGAGCTTGTGTTTGTGCAGCCCTTCAGGAGCTGCATGCAGGGATGTTGGTCTGATAGGAGAACTTCAGGCCTCCATAGAAAGACCAGAACCTGTGCTATCTCTAGGGATGGTGTTTAGCCACAACTCATCTCACTCAAGCACACCCCGAGGAATGGGCAGGTCAGCTGGGCAGGTCTGCCATCTGAAGATAGATATTCTATACCATACTGGCATTTTCTTAGCTGTCTTTCCACTGGCTGAAGGAAGGAGAAACCATGATTATTGTAAGGTAAGGTGCAGACTTCTGCTGATGGCCACACAATCCTTCCCTTCTTAGTTTACAGTCTGTTAGTGATGTGAAATGTTTGAGGTTATTGTTACCCATAAGATATAAAAAGTGCAAGTCTCTCTCTGTCTCTCTGGCAGCATTTATTGGTTCGTCCCATTTCCTTTACTGTACATCAGGAACAACTCTACTTAAACTGTGTGTATATGTGCGTATGCGTGTGTGTGTATGTGTGTGTGTGTGTGTGTGTGTGTGTGTGTGTGTGTGTGTGCAGCTACCTGGGTTGGTGGGACCTTCATCATCGGCACAGCGGAGACAGTCTACGACCCAAAGCTGGGACTGATCTGGGCTGTGATGCCATTGGCAGCAACTCTGGCTTTCACTCTCGGTGAAGTTTTTTTATATTAACTTGATCATTGACCTGACGTGAAAGGCTGTCGCTGCTCACTCTCGTGCTTCGCTCGATTGGTATTTTTGTGTGTTGAATGTTTGGTTGAGGTGTGTCAGCTCTGTGAACAGTCGCCAAGATAAATCAATCAATACATCAAGTTGACAGGTCTCATAAAACAATATTGCCTGCATTTAAAGTAAATACTGGTAAATTACTTTACTATATTTGCACTTTCAGTAATGAAAATGATTTGTTCGACATATTTGTGGTTTTCACAGTGAAAAATCTAACCTTTTTTCAACTTTTTTGTCATTTTGGGTCCACTGTGTCAGTACAGTGTTGTTAAAATGAAAATAAAATAACTGTTAAACCACGTAGGTGAAATTGTGCTGAAAAAAGGACACCAAACAATGAAAGGTAAAGTACAGTTTTAAGGTGAAATAGAAAGTGAAAATAAGTAGTCCAAAACGGCCACTTACACCATAGTCTATTAAGGGTCGAGTAGAGTAGTTCCTTATCTAGATCTTTATCTTGTTTGTACATGAGAGTGAGATAATATGAATTAAAACAGTAAGAGCCTCTCGATGTCACACCTTCTTGGCCTGTTGCCCTGCAACTTCATTTCTCACATTTCTCCTCAAGGTGGCCTGTTCTTTGCTGAGCCAATGAGAAACCAGCAGTATGTGACCATGATGGACCCGTTCCACATCAAGTACGGACACAGGCTGAGCGGACTCCTGTCTGTGGCGCCGCTGATGTCAGAAATCGTTTGGGTGACGTCAACACTGATAAGCCTGGGTAACACATCCTAATGTGTGTAAATGTGACACTCTGTATCCGCTATTATGTGTACAGTATCTACCTTTACTTCAGCCTTTTGCCACTGTGCACTTTTTTGCAGTTAATTATTGTTGTTGTTGTTGTTATTATTATCATTGTTATTGTTATTATTATTGCCCGTGTATGTGTGTGTGTGAGTGTATACAAGTTCATATGGCAACTGCAAATGTGTTTGACAGGAGTGACCATGAGTGTGATCCTGGATTTGTCCTATGCTGTGTGCATCTGGATTTCTGCTGCGGTGGCCATCACCTACACCCTGCTGGGAGGCCTCTACTCTGTGGCCTACACAGACATCATGCAGCTCTCTCTCATATTCATCACCTCAGTAAGACTCAGTTCAGACCAGGGTGGTTATGGCATTTTAGCAGTTTTCATGTAAAAACTGACCAAAATAGCAAATAGCAATTCAGGCTTTCTGTCGAATTTGAATAGGGATTATAGCACCCACCCTAGTTTCTATGCATGGATCGAATAGGTTGTAGTTCCTTTGTTTACGGTATAGAATACCAAAACCTGAGATTGTTATAGAGTTTATTAACAAGATTTTTCTTGTGTGTCAGAAAATGCTTAGAAATGCTAGGTAAGTTCCAAGGAGATCTAAATAAAAAAAATCATAGGCATGGACAGATGTTTACTCTGTATCTATATTTTATTTGCACCTGCGGCATGTTATGATCAGGTATCTCTGTTTCTCCCCAGTGGTTGTGTATCCCTTTCCTCTTCATGAGTCCAGCCTCAGTCAGCATCACCTCTACATCTTTCAACCACACTTTCCAGGCTCCCTGGGTCGGCTCTCTGACTGCAGACAGAGCATGGAGGTGGATCGACATCTTCCTACTACTGGTAATGTGGCTGTTGATGTCTTTATACCAACAGAGCATTAGGACACAAATGATGAATGCTGATTTGCTGAACCTCTTCGTACAATAGTGTTGTTCTCATGGTTTTGTGTTTTTCCCTCCAAGAGCATTGGAGACCTCGGCTTCCAAGACTTCCACCAGAGAACTTTATCAGCCTCTTCCTCAGCCACAGCCAAGCTGCGATGTTATGCTGCAGCATTCCTCATCCCCACGTTTGGGATCCCACCTGTGCTTGTTGGAGCGGTGGCTGCATCAACGAGTAAATCGATAGTGTTGCCCACTGCTGTGGGAAGCTGTGCCCACATCTAACCTACCCAGCTGATTTTTTTTTTTCCTGTTTCTTAGACTGGAACCTGACCTCGTACGGTTCACCAGCTCCTTTTGAGCGGGGGCAGACTGGTCTGATCTTACCCCTCTCCCTGCAGTACCTCACCCCACCATACATCTCTGTCATTGGCATTGGAGCTGTGGCCGCCGCCGTGATGTCATCGACTGACTCTGCCCTGTTGTCTGCCGCCTCCATCTTCTCCTCAAATATCTACAAGAAGATTCTGAGAAAGAAAGTAAATGGGGAGAGATTAGGGCTTTTTTTAAGTCAATGCTCCATTCCTTCTTCATAGTTTCTACTGTACTTTCTGATTTAAGGTTGAGGCATGAGCAAATTCAAATCCAGGACATATTTTAGTTATTCTTAGAGTTTATCATAGGGCATCAGATGGGGAGGTAGAAAATCTGTCTCTACCTTTGCATGTACATTTATAGTTTATCTACTTAAGTCAGATTTTTTAAAATCTTTAATTATCTCTCTTTGTTTTAGGCATCAGAGAACGAGATCAGGTGGGTGATCCGTATTGCTGTGGTCGTATTTGGTCTGGCCGGGACGTCACTGACCTTCTTGCATAAAGGTGTCATGGCTTTCTGGATCCTGGGTGGAGAGATCGCCTACATCCTGATGTTCCCTCAGCTTGTTTGCGTGCTATTCTTCCAAATCTCCAATGGCTATGGAGCCACCGTGGGGTTCCTGCTGGGCTTTCTGTTCAGGCTTTTGTGTGGAGAGCCTTTAGTGGGGCTCCCACCTGTCATCCACTTCCCAGGATGCAGCCTTGAGGATGGCATTTATGTCCAGTATTCCCCCATCAGGACCATCTGCATGCTGCTGTCTTTCAGCACCATGCTGGTGACTTCGCACCTTGCTTCTCTGCTCTTCAACAAAGGATTCATACCTGAGAAGTGGGATGTGTTTCAGATCAAAGTTCAGCACTTGCCACAAAGACAGATTTCAACAGGGAATGCCAGAAGTGACGCAAATCAGAACTCACAACTGCTGCGCACAAATAGTGGTATCTCAGATCCCATGATGGAATCAAATTGTTGAACCTGATGATAATCACATTTAAAAGCTCAGAGAAAAGTCAACCTGAGTGGATGCTGGCTATGGAAACCATGCATGATTTGTGCCAATTTAAGATGCAACATGAAACTTGAAAATTAAGAAATTAAGCAAATGTACAAGAAGATGAAGAAACCAGCACTACCTCCCTGAATCTTATCAAACTTCTCGCTCGTTATTTTGGCTTGAGGCAAATACCAACAGTAATTCAGAGCTGAACTGAAAGTAAGTTGTAGCTTAGGAACATACAACGTTTAATTAAGTTTCACATAATTATTCTCCTATATCTTTAATGAAATGCCTGACTGGTGTGGTGTCTGCTAAACCACCACATCAACATTGGCATTAACAGCAACATAATTGTTTTACCACAGAAAAAAAAGAAAAATCCTGTCCTCAGCTCTTCCTTAACTCACTAAACAAGCTGCAAACAAATACCTAGCATGTTCATTCAACATTTGCGCGGTATCAATGAAGCAACTTTCAGTTATTTAGCAAAACCTCTGCCTGCAGGTATCAAAGTTAATGTCCTCTCAGATCCATTACACTCTGTAATCTGCAATATTTAATTGAATTCACTTCACAAAAACATCATTCAATTGCTCTGCTGAATATAATAATCTTTATTCACATCAGTTGTTGTATTAAGTAGCATGACCCAGGCCTGTATAGTGCCCTTTGTGGTGCCTCATGCTGAGACTAGTAGTAGTATGATCTGTCGTTTGCACAGAAGTTGGGCTGCAGGCTCTCGTAGGTACAGTCGGATGTTTTCATGTTGCAGTGGCTGCAGTGGCAGCTCAGAGCCACGGGGTAGCTGACGATCGGGTCAACGTCGGGCGGACAGTCCGGGAACTCAAACATCTTGTAGTGAAAGTCCTGGTATGTGCACACGTGCTGGTAAATGTTGCTGAACACCATCTTCATGACTGGTTCCTGCAGGAGTAAGAAAAGAACAGGGTGGAACCACAGAATTGTTGACCCAGACATCCTGCTCAGGATCAGGAACTGCAGTCTGATCCAAACAAAATCAAGCAGCAGCAGACTGCAAAGTTCAAGTCTGGGCAACCCCAAAAGCTGATTAAAACCTACTTAGGGTCTGCCATGGCCCAAAAGCGCCTGAGTGGATTCTCAGAGCTCAGCGTTATTAACTATGATGGCTCACAGAATATCTCCTTTGATGCTGTCTTTGAAGACTTTGCCAGAAAGAAGTCAAGGCATGTCACTTTTTTGCAATGAATTTTCATGCATTCATGTTAACAGCTTCACAAATATATCTGAAGTATCTATAACCAGTGTTATTTATTGCATATTGGTTTTAATGTTTACAGGAGTTACTGTATATTGTTCTCTTATAAGTCCTCAATGGGTTCAAATTAAAGGCGACCCATGCAAATCATCAGTGTTGATCTGTTAAAATGGATGAACATCTCTCTCATCTTTTAATTTTGGAAAGTTTGTAATGTAACTTCAAATTTATTCAGCGCTTTTTAAAGCTGAAAGATTTTTGTTGAACTCAAAAAGGAGAACTGATGTTTGCAGGTAGTTGCATTCACAAAAGACTTATTTGGACTTTAAAGGTGAGTTTGGAAACTTGAGGGTGTTTTTGACATCTGACCCCTTTGCCTTTACCACCCACAATACCTTAGTGACGCAGTGACCACTGCAGATGGTTGTTTCCACTGAGTGACACCTGGGACAGCCCTCTTTCTCCAGAGTCACCGTTTGGTTAATGAGTTGACAGTGTGGTAAGTGGAAGGCCGCTGGTGAGGAGAGATGTTGAGGTTTGTCACACACTGACACTCTCTGCATTTTCCCCAAAACTTAAAAACATCATTTTGCCAGTTGGAGTTATTTGACAGAGGAGACAATGATTCAGTTGCTTCCTATAGTTCCTTAAATCAACTTAATGTTGGTCCTCATCCTTGCTTTCTGTATCCTTCACTCTATCTTGTGCCCTATCTATATCTAAATGTTATCAAGCTTAATAGATTACACCTTATATAAGTCAAAGACAAAGACAAAAGATAAAGAGTTAAACTGTTGACAAATCCTGGAGAATAATATGTGGTGCAGGGATGGAAATAACGCATACTGTCACATAATGCATAATGACAAATGTCTGATAGGTCAAACAAAATAAAAAGAAGAAAAAGATGAAACACTGCCTAGGTTTATTTCAACGTATTCTAAAAACGTGTTTTTGTGGTCAAAAGTCTAAAAGCAGACATTGCGAAATTTTCTAAGCATCTCATTTACCTGCATTTCCCAGCAGCCAGAGGGAAATTGAGCTTCCTAGACACAAACTCAGCATCAAGGGGTGCATCACTCTGGCATTCATCATCCTGCAAAGGTCCAACCAGGTTAGTTCAGCCTCAAAAGTTACTGATGCCATACTTTAGAAGTATGTTTTTTTATTTATTCAGTTCATATAACTATATTCAAAATGCGCTTCAACACTTTAACTAGAGAAACTGAATGAAATCGAACAATGCATACATTGCGTCTGTCAGTTGCTTGTCTTACCTCTGTGGTGTCTGCAGGCACTGTGCGGATACAGGGTGTCCAACTGGGCCTTTATACAGCAGAGTGAG
This sequence comes from Karalla daura, assembly GCA_029224185.1. Taxonomy (NCBI): domain Eukaryota; kingdom Metazoa; phylum Chordata; class Actinopteri; order Chaetodontiformes; family Leiognathidae; genus Karalla; species Karalla daura. The sequence goes on along the minus strand of CM055200.1, from coordinate 20,500,183 downwards.
GCCTGGTATCCAGGATGACACAGGCTCATAGTGGAGGTCAGCACTGATGCCCTGTTTCTGATAAAATCTTAACATATCCAGCAGATTAGTCTCCGAGTCACTTTACATCCTGTTATACCGGTACAAAGTGCCTGGCTCAAGGCCACTGTTGCAGTTTTTGAAGGAGGGAGGGGGGCTTTAAACTCATACATTAGTTTTGGGAGACTTTGAGCTGTAATCACACAAACCAAATAGGTTTTTTGTAATTGGAAATAAAAAAAAACAACTAAAAGTGGAAGTCAGATTGTGATCAGTGGAGTATGAAAATTTTACTGTGTTCATAGCTCTTGTTTACTTTTATACAAAAAAAATTGCTTGGTTTGTAGTTTACTAAAAGGACCTTTACTGTGTTATGTTCTATAAATGAATGTACAAATGTACATGTGAATGTGGAGTGTATCAATGAGCAATTTAGCTGTATTTTAAAACAGAGTAGACTCCTCAAGGCTATCGTGAGCAGGATGAAGACTGTAATCTGCAGCTGCCGGTGTAATAATCCTGTTTGGTCAGTGTGGGATCACTGTGACATCCTGACTTCCCCTTCATTAATCATTTTGATCCTGACGTCAAGAAAAGGTCTGCGTCTAGTTTTTTTAATGGGTTCAGATGACTCATTATGATTCAGTCCTTTCTCTTTGAGTAAATGGAGCATACACTAAATCTTTGGGATTTTAACTTCACTTGAACACAACAAAACAGTACAAAGAGAACAAAATGTATATGTGGGGAACAGAAACTACTACAGCCCAATATGACCATTTCTACTCCGTCTACAACTGCTGATGCTACATCTTCTACTACCACTACTACCACTACAACAAAAACTTGTTTGTTTGTTTGTTTGTTACAAAACCGTTCTGGTAATGTTACCTTGAGTGTTCCAGCAATGTTTTGGCAGAAAGTGTTCTTTAAATTCCAAGAATGCTCTAGCATCCTGTATAAACATTATAACATGTTTTGTGTTAAACATCTTAAAATGTTACAAATTAAAGCACTGCTATAACATTATGCTTCAGTGTTCTAATGTTCAAAGTTGTACTCTTAATTGTAATTCTACTACCTCTCCTTATCTTTCTGGTACACCTTAACTACTGCTAGGAGTACCACAATACCGCTACTCCAAGATTATTTCATCATTTAATATTTTAAAACCTTGAATATACAGGCAGTAAAAATGCTAACCATTAATGGCGGAACTACTGATCAAATGAATGGTTTCCTCGTCGGCCCTTGAAAACGGTCGTACTGTCGAAGCAGCTACAGCGCATGCGCAGCAGACAGGTTGGTTATGAAAACCAGGACTGTATGAAGGTTTGTAACTGAAGAGACATTGAAAGTGAACCACACAAAACTGAGACAGTCACGGCTGTAGGATGGCAGAAGAGGAGGAGACCAAGAAAAAGGTAAGAGCTTCCTTAAAGGGCTGTCCATGCGTAGTTTTTAAATGAAAGAGCTAGCTGGTTAGCTTGTTAAAAGCTACCAGTGTAGAAGGTCAACAGCAGCTGATAATGTTCAGAAATTGGTGAAATGTTGAACAAGTTCTGTCTGTTATACCACAGTTAAACTGTATTTAAGGAGAAAATAAAGTGTGGCTTTGTACTGTAGTAATTCAAGTTCTGTTACTATTATATTACCAAGGTAATGTGGTGAACCTAGATAGTAGCAGTGAGCTGGGTTAGTGAATTGATGGTGAAGTACTGCAGATTGATGCGTAGCCTGACACTAGATTCACACATCGCAAAGGGTATTGGTCATTGTGTGAACCATAGAACAAGCTCTGTGTACACTTGAATAGATATAGCTTTTCAATAAATACTGGTGAATACAGACAAATTACACCTGATACTTCATGTGATAACCCATCCACCTCCAACATCCTCCAAAAATAGCCAAAACTGACTATACTCCTAATAATCATTCCCAGATGCTACACTAAGGTCACATTTAGGGTTCAGTCACTTTTAACTTGTTCCTTTTCTCTGTTTTCTCTGTTTGTGTCTCAGGGTTTCAAGCTGCTGGGGATCCTGGATGTCCAGAACACACCGTGTGCCAGAGACTCCATTCTGCATGGAGCTGGCGGATCAGTAGCTGCTGGCCTCCTGCACTTCCTGGCCACAAGTCAGTCCTACTGTATATGGCTGAATGGTGCACGTGTAGTATTGCAAATCTAATCATTGTTGTACTAGTTAATTCAGTACCATATTGAATCAGTCTGAAGGAAAGGATATAAAATGAGTTTAATGTTAGAACTAAGTGGTACAGTCCCTTGCAAATTGCAATTACCTGAATGATTTCAGGACAGAAGGGTGTTCTTCAGAGGATGGTAAAGGTTAAATGTTAGAGCGAACTACAAGCAAACGTGAGATCCAAAGACCCAGATCAAGTTTACAAAGAATTCGCTGTTTACAGTTCATTGTAATCTTAGGATCTAGTCTTGATCCCGAATCAGACTTAAATCATTTACAGCAGACTTTAGGGGGTTCTCCTGGCCCTAAACAATATCCAGGTACTTCCCATTGCAATGCTAAAAAGTCCACAGACATTCATTCCTGGGCTTCCCCATCAGCCAGTCAGAGCTGAGGACACCCAATAATCTACACTGAGTCCAGTTGCATGACTTAGATCTCCTTGGATCGATGTTTTGATGTTTTTGCATTTGTGACCAACCACATCACATATCTACAATATCTACTGTTATGATAATAACTGTTTCATGTTTCAAGTTGGCATTAATCACTTTGTCCTGTTGTCCACAGGTCGAGTGAAAAGGTCTTTTGATGTGGGATGTGCTGGATTTATGATTGCCACACTCGGGTCGTGGTAGGTCTCTAAATATGAATAAGTCTCATCATCATCCTGTCGTGTTGCTTCAGTGTGTGACCTGCCTGCCATGTGTCTCCAGGTTCTACTGCAGGTACAACAATGCTAAACTGCGCGTGCAGCAGAGGATAATCCAGGACGGCATCAAGAACAAGTTGGTGTATGAGGGGACGGCGCTGGACCCCACAAAGAAACTTGAAGCACAGAAGCCATCAGGGTCGACATGACGCTCCCCCCTGCTACCAATGAGACTGTGTTTCCTCCTCAGGGGGACTTTGGCAAGTGGGAATTGTTCGTACATCACTGTTTATGTGGGTGCTTCTCTGTTCTTAAACATCACAGTGGAGTTTCAGAAGAAAGCATAGAACAGACTAATCCACAATGAGGTCCAGACCCCTAATGGCCAAAATTAGCTTGAAATATGCATTTTGCTTTTTCAAGCAGGGATGAACCTTTTTCACGCTCTTTGGAGAAAAGTGGAAAGGGTTTTAAAATACCAATAACAAACCCACCAACAACATGCTGTGACTACAGACTCCATTCTCTTTTGATGCAATAAAATGTTAGATGTTTTAAATGAATTTATTTGTTTAAACCCCGGCCACCAGTTTGTTGTTGTTTCTCTTTCTCGTTACTTGTTTACTCGACAGGTAAATGCAAATGCGTGGAGCTGCAGTAGCTTTCTTTAACAGAGTCGGATCAGCCTTTACATTCACATCAATCCTGCTGTTTTATCAAAAAGTATTTAAAATTTGCATGTGTGGAAAATAAATTATATACTAACAACCCATCTATGTGTGTTGCTGAAATAGGATAGAGTGGATGATACTGCATTTTTATCATTCAGCTTCTTCAAATTCCCCCTACTCATCATATGGTTTGTCAGTGATTAGCTAGGGTTAGAAAAAAGCTCGATCACCATGTCCCCAACCAGACTGGACCACAATGTAAAGTTTGAGCGGTGTCTTTCACCTCCTCCCATTCATCTTGTATTGGAATTATTTTGCCTTATCCAGTCGCACATTATGGTATTGAATTTGCCTGGATACTTTTTATGCATATATAGGTCAAAGAATGAAAAGAAGAAATGTGAGCAGTAATAATAATGGTGATTACAATACAGTGACAATCAGTAGTTGCTGCTGTTTGACTTTCATTAGCCGTTCCCTTAAGTTCTTCACATAGTTGGATTTCCAATGTCTAGTTTCTGTGTCTGTTAAGCACCTCCAAGATGTCGACTGACTGTGTTTATACTTATTCAATTGTGCATTAAGATCACACATTATATCATTATATGTCGTCATGCTTTGTTTTGGAGAGTTTTTATTATGTCTCAAAGGTATTGAATGTATACAGGCTCTTCCTGTTCCAGCTGGCCTGACTGCTCAGAGTGTCTGAGAGGTTTACATTACTGTAGGGTTGTAATCAGACCCCCCAGATGCAGATGAACGTCCGCTTAGTGTTAAATATTTAGCAGGTTTGGTGTGATGCTGTGCGACCAGACAACCAGCAGGTGTCACTGCATCCTTATAGTCCCACATGGTACATGCACCTGAGTTTACACCAACCTAGGAATGAATGAGGTAGATTAAGCACTGCCACGAGTAAATTATCTGAGAAGAGCAGCAGGCTGTGGTCTAGAGCCACAGCCATGCAGCTGTAACCCTTCCTGTATGGCCCAGTCCCAGGTTAACACGTTAAACCTTGTACCGCTTCCATCTCAATGACATCTGTGTGTTTTGACTGATGACAGAAACCAATTTGCTTTACTTTTAAAGTGTATTTTCATTTCCAATTTTGTTTTTTTTTTTAGAACACAAAATACATTTTTTTTTTTACACTTCATTTTTTTGACTTCAGTTCATCAAATACATGAGCAAATCTCTAGGATGAGATACGCTTATACAGATTATACACCTGTTGGAAAGTGTTACGTATGGTCGCTCACACACACACACCCACACACACACACACACATACACACACAGAAAGCCCAAACACAGCAAGTCCTTAAGAGGCTGTGAAGCCCCTTGCACCTCTGTGTTTAAATGCAGATGTTTTCACAGCTCATGGAGAAAGCTTGTCCTGAAGCTTTGCCTTAATAGTCGTATACTTAATAACTGACGTAATAAGAATAATACATGAGCAAAGTTCACGAAGATTACATCCTCATTCCAGACCTTGACAATCAACAAAGACGAGATCCATGTAGAGCAGTGTCTGTCTGAAACCCCCCCTGCTTGTGTCGTTCTTATTATAGAAGACCTTTATCTGAGTGTGCGCTGGCTGCGTCCCCGCCGCCCGGAGGGACGATTGTCCCTGTGTCCCGAGCTGCTGGCACACCAGCCAGTCAGGAGCGAGATGTCACCTTGTATCACACCTCACAGATACATTGTTGCTCCAGAGGACAGTCCGGACATCTGTCACCGCCATGGCATACCACACGGTCCCATGCTGAATTATCGAGCAGAGGGCGGTTATTTTTATGCGTCATCATAAGCCGTTAGGACACACATGGGGTCGGATTTAGCTGCGCGGACTTAAACAAGCGAAGGGGTTTCATTCCAGCACCACTCTCAATTAATGTTACTGACTTAAATCCACTTGTTTCCATGTGTTTTGATCTATTCAGACCCAATGACACCATGACCAGAACTACAGTCTTTGCCGTACATTCCACTGGTAGGAGCTGTCAATCAGTCCATAGAGTTAAAAATAAGATGAATTGGTCTGAACACTACTGTTTGGCATTTTCAAATCTTTGGATATCTTTTTTTTTTTATTCTCCTTTTACAGACTCTCAATTATCAGTCAGCTGTTTCTGCTGCTGTTTTGACAGACTTTGACAGTCTCTACACAGACACTAATAACAATCGAACTGATCACATTTGTTTTCCCAATCTTTCCCTGAACAGCCATTCAGCTTGCGTGTCAACCTACTTCATGCTTGTGTTATCACACTAGACATTCAAGTATAAGTGAACTTTTGATCAGAGCTGGTTTCGATGAAGGACACACATAACTGTGTGATAATAGATGGCTTCATCTGGCAACTTTTCCTAAATAAAGGTTTTCTGCATGATCCCATATAGTTGATGGAAATTTTTTTCACTCAGCTATTCATACGTAGCTAGGTTAGAGGAACCAGTCCTTCTGTTTTTTTTCTTTTTTTTCCTCTGTATTCATTTCGTGGTATTGCATGTTGGCAGTGTTTTTCCAGAGCCAGAAATTGGCTCAGGAAAATCCCTCTGGAGCTCCCAGGAGGAGCTGGATAATATACAACCCCTTCCAGGGATTAAGTGTCAGCATTTTTTTTCCTCTCCTCATCCTCCTTCTCTGACTTCAAGTTGTTCAATTTTGCATATCTACTAAAACCAAGTATGATATGATATTTAATTTCATTTCTGTTTTTTTTTCCCCCCATGTGACCAGGCGGCACCATGCATGCTCAGGGTAACAGCAGGCTCATGTCTATAAGATGTGACCTTCACCAAAAGTTTCCCAACTAAAAACGCACCTACAGCACTGTGTATTGTGTGTGACACCTCTGAGAAAGGCTCAAGCACCCCTCCTTCATCGCCACATTCAAGAAACTTACATTCAATCAACAGAAGCACTTCACCTGCAAAAAAAAAAAATCACTTAAAAAATGCTAAGAGGGCTGAAAGCACTGGTCTGAGGGTACCAGTGCTGTTAAAGAAAAAAAATGCAGAGAAAAATCTCTTAAAGAGAATAGGTGCAATATTTTCCTCTGGTATGCTGTATATAAAAGTGTAAAAAAAATTCAAAATATACTGTACTATTCAAGGTATCTCGTTGCATATTGCAAACCTGTCACTTAAACTGGTCCACACTGATGTAAAATGTATTTCAAACAATATTTGTAACTTAACATGTCGATTCTAACATAGGTTCACACACTTCATTGTTCTCGTTTTGGTCTTTCAAGTTTTTGTCAGATTTGGCGCCCCCCTGTGTCGGCGCCGAGCACTGAGCCTTTGCGTGAAAAACATCCCACTTCTCAGGGATCAGGCCTCGGCTGAACAGAACAGACGCCAGGTAGGAGAACAACAGAATGGACACCACCGACGACAGCATGCAGATGGTCCTGATCGGGGAGCTCTGGACGTAAACGCCGTTCACCAGGGTGCATCCTGGGAATTTGAGAATGGGTGGGATCCCGAGCAGCGGCTCTCCGCACAACACACGCAGCAGCATGCCCACCATGCAGCCCAGGACGGCGCCGTAGCCGTTGGAGATCTTGAAGAAGAGGATGCAGACGAGCTGCGGGAGCATAAGAGTGTAGGTGAGGTCGGATCGCAGCATCCAGATCATCAGGACGCTGTTGTCCAGGAAGGTGAGGGATGTCCCGGCCAGGCCCACCACCACCACAGAGATCCGGATCACCCACTGGATCTCCTTCTCCGAGGCCTAGAGAGAGCGAAGAACAACTGTGAGATCGATGTTCTGGTTCAGGGACAAATCATTACTCTTTAGGAATCGATATGAATCTGAGACACTGAGGTACTTGATTTGATTGCCTTTAACTCCCTGCAACGCTTCATTACTGAAGAACATAAATGTAAAATTTGATTCCGGACATATTTGATCTTTTCTAAAGAAGAGTTTGATCATATGCCATCAGCTGTGGTTCCTGACAAATGATGTGAAGTTTTAAATGTGATGTCTACAAATTATTATAATCTCCTATTATTTCATAACTTAATTGTTTATCTTATCTTCCGCAGTGGATTACTCTTAATAACTTCCATATTTGTATTAATCATGCCTGTGACAACAGGCACCCAGGGACAATGAATACGTAAATAGCCTGGGTATGAGAGTAAATCGCGTGCGTGAGTGTGCCTTGCAAAGGACTGACAGCCTGTTCACGGTGTATTTCCTGCCTTCACCCTTTCTGCCTCGACCTCCGCAACATCGATTAGGTAAAAAGCAGGTATGATAATGAATATTAATCTTGGTACAATATCTACACACTAGATTTTTTTTTTTCCCCAAGTCTCTCAAGTGCCTACAATAAAAACCTCTTGAGTAACTGAGTGAGGGCTGTCTGAATGGATGAGTAATTAAGCCTCTTAAGATGAGTAAATAAGCCTCTTCCTCCACACCTGCGTCCTCAGGATGTTCTTATAGATGCTGGAGGTGAAGATGGAGGCTGCGGACAGCAGGGCGGAGTCAGTGGAGGACATCACAGCGGCGGCCACCGCCCCAATTCCCACGATGGAGATGTATGTCGGGGTGAGATGCTGCAGGACGATGGGCAGGATGAGTCCCGTCTGCCCGCGTTCAAACGGGGACGGGGATCCGTACGAAGTCAAGTTCCAGTCTGAGGATACGCAAACAAAAGGATGTGAAGCTCTGAAATTTAATTTCAATAGTTACTGGAATGTAAGTTTGTAGAACATACTTGTCGATGCGGCCACAGCTCCTAGGAGGATGGGAGGGATGCCCAACGTGGGAACAATGAATGCAGCAGCAAAGCACGTGATCTTGGCAGTAGATGAGGACGAGGCTGACAGTGTCCTCTGGTGGAAGTTCTGAAGGCCCAGGTTCCCCAGGCCCTAGGAGAAACAGTCACATCAGAATGTATCAGATCGTTACAGCTACAGGAGTTGTTTCTTTGTCAATGGTTTTCCCATTGGATTTTAATGTTATTTTTTATATATTGCATGAGAAAATTACATTTTCATTTTCAGTCGCCATTTTCAAGTAGTTCCACTTGCAGAAGGCAACCTTGTCAATACAATCTACGTGCACACGAGATTAAAGGAAACACCAGAAATGCTGCAGTACATACTCCCGGCCAGTAGTAGGCACTGTGATTTAGTGAATTGAACTGTGTCTGTACAGAGGCACATCTCTACTTCCGACTCACAAATGACAGTTGACTACAAACCTTTTAGTGTGTATGCCCATTCTCCATATGCTGCATTTTCCCTGTTTACACGGGACAGAGGTGGCAGCATTTTCAAGTTTTGCACTTTCACCTAAAAGCATTGTGTAAATGGCCCCTTAGCATACCTTAGCATACGAGTTAGCTTCGTCACAGAAACATTTAGCCAGCTTTAATGCTCATGTAGAGGCTACTTCAGTTGTGCTGTTTCACAGTTTCAAAGGCACATAACATGAAACTGAAGGAGAATGTTTACCTACCCTAGCCTTTTAAGAATACCCTCCCCTGGAGCTAATAACTGAGGTTAATCGCTAACCTCTGCTGGTGGTGACAGCCAAAGGTAGTTAGCAAAGGAATACAGCGAGTAGTGGTTGCTTTGTGGTTCCTTTGTTGGCTTGGACCAGTGTTTGGCAAGTAACCAGTTCTTACATATGTCAGTAAACCCCTGTAGTCTTACCAGGAGTAGAAAGTTGTCAATCCACCTCCAGGTCCTGTCTGCCTCCAGAGTGCCAACCCACGGAGTCTGGAAGGTGTAATTAAAGGCCGTCTCAGTGATATCCAACACGGCGGGGCTCATCATGGCAAAGGGGACACAAAGCCACTGGAAAAAACAACAAAAAAACAGAGATTAATTTAAGCACACTAGAGTGAAATGGATAGGGACTGTGTTAGCTAGCAGGTGTCACCCAAATAATGTCCCTGAAGGACCTCACTCAAATAAAACATTACACTTAGTTCCTCTTTTTATTTTCTGGGACACTTTATCTTCTAAATCAATGTGCAAGAGGTTGGAGACCCGTCTTTCAGCATTACCATATATGGGCAACACAGTCTGCTTTTTATGATTTATAACATTTATACATATTCATGTAATAAACTCTTTCAATCAAGTTAATCAGATTTACAGCTATGCCTATGATTGTTTTCAGTCTAGTCAAGTTAAGCTGTTTACTTTCCTGGAACTGTTTTGGAATATTTCCACCGTACCACTGGTCAAAAGGCCTCTGACCCTGCTTTTCATAGCCCTGCTGACGACGCTACTGATCACAGAGGTCAAAGGTCAGGAAACACTCTCCACTCCACGTGCAGAGGGAGGCCATGGAGATGGAGGAACCCTTGAGGTTTCCTGGTGTCACCATGTTGAAACACCTGGCGTGGCCTGTCAACACCTCTCAGCTGGTGAGGAGACTTTTCTTTCCCTCAGGAAAACAGAAGCAGGTTAAACTGCCCCAAAAAAGCTGCTGCTGAGCGTTAAAAGGAGCACGACTGAGTGCTCTGACCCTGTGCCACCATCTGGCACATGTGCTGGGTAGGATGGAGCTACCCAGTCTAGACTCAGTTTACTCAGACAGGATCAGTAGAAAAGGTCACAGCATTAACAAAGACTGCTCTCAACCTGGACACTCAACAATAAACACTGAACAAGAAAAACAAGAACTTCTGGGCTGTGTAAGAGTTTTTACTGCTTAACAATATTTCATTGTGCTTGTACAGTAGAGTATAATGACAATAAAGTCCATTCATTTTTGGTCAGAAACAGCTGGAAAATTAACAGGATTTATGCGGAGAGGAGGACATTGAAGTCTCCAGAACCTGAATTTCCCAGAGGATCAATTTGTCTCTGAAAGGGAGGTGAGCATATTGAAAGACACCAAAGCGGCTATTTCTTTGAACTCTGTCCATCAACCATGGTTTTATTCAGTAACAGTCATTCCCAATGCCCCAAAGACTGACTGACATTGAACAGAGCTTTGTATCCTCTGACCCCCTGACTGATTCTATTGATGCTCAGTGTGGAAGAAAAATAATCTCCAGGTCCAAATTCATGGGTGGTTCGGATGAGTTTCCAACATACTGTGAAAGCAAAGCCAGAAATACTGTGGCTCCAAAATTCTGTCCCCTGATCAATATAGAGAGAAAGGTTTGTAAAAACATCAAAGACCAAGTTTAAGACAACAAGTTGTGGAGATGCACTGAGTATGAGAGGGTTGGCAAGGCACAGGATGTCACAGTCAATCAATACAATCAGGCACTAAAGCCAACACACACCTCTGTACATTGTGCCAAATGGTTTACAGTGACTGAAAGTCACTGAAAGTGACTGTGGGATAGAGAGGCAGCCTCTTTGATGTCCGCCTGCCATGAAGCAATTACATGAAGTAATCAAAGAAAGGGGATTTCATCAGTTAACAGAATTGGAACAATGAGGTTGAGAACATTTCTTCCACATTGGGATGACCTACCCACCTAGCAATGGTGCCTCTTTGTGTAATTATTCTTAAACTTTGAGACCCAAACTGTTGTCAGAGCTGCACATCAGGCCAGCCTGCTGTTTCTGTTACTGGAAGTCACACATGGTGGCCAGAAATTGACACCAAAACTGAATGTGTCAAAGAGCTTATAAACCTGCTAAACCACCCGAAACACCTCTCCCTTCCTGGACGTGGCCTACGGCTGAACAGCTGAGGAACCATGATGATTTTGCCAGAGCTTTCAAAGGCCATTTGTTCATGTTGGTTGTGGACGCCTACTCCAAAAGGCCTGAGGTTTACCTCATGAATTCCTCCACTGCTTCTAAGACCCGGCAGGGGCTGGGAACGTAATTCAGTCAGTACGACCTCGATGAACTCTTGCTTGGTGATAATGGTCTGTCAAGTGAGTTTGAAGGTCTGCGCTATTCCACCTAGCCTTGCGGAAAAGTTTCTGCAAACCTTTAACACAGATTGAATGCTATCTATCTTGCTGACATGTTACATCATTAAGCACTCAAGCAATCAAGGAAGATTGGACTACTGCGGGAGAGACCACATGGAGGTGCCTCACGTAGATTTGCCTGACAACAGGTGAATACACAAATGCTAAAGTGAGTGAGCAAACATCTCAGTTTACCTTATAGGGGTGCCTGAGAAGGCCACTTTTTGTCAACTGTATTCAGAGAAATGTTCATTGCAGGCCTTAAGGTGTTGATGTATAGGCGGCAGCTTTGACAAAGAGACCGCCAAGCCTATGTTTAGTTCCTGTTGTCTGAGGAGTCACATGCGCTGCTGAATGCCTGTGCTGCTGGAGTCTGTGTGTACACAGCATATGCACAGAGGTATATCTAGAAATTTATCAGTATTGTCTGTCACAACACTTACAACGTAACCAAAACAAAGTGCCATCATGGGGCAGGGCTCAATGACGGGCTTGTGACAACACATCCTGAAGCTGTTTCTCTAGAAATCCGCAGTTGAAGGGAATTTGATATGTGTGTATGAATTTCCAACACCCCTCCGGGACTGACTTGGATCTGTTGTATTCTTTCACAATAGTAAATCCTACTCAGGGCTGATACCTACAGAAATTGTGGCTAATGGAAAGCAGAGCTTGTCATGGTGTTTCATGGCTATAACTGGGCAATAACTAATCAAAAGTCAGGTTTCTTTTTAGATTCAGGAAACCAGCTTATTCATTTTCTCCTGAGGTTTTTACATCAGACCAACTTAACATGGAGAGCTCATATGGCTAGTATGTAAGTATGGCTGCACATTATTCACTGGGTTCATGGATGGACTGATAACACTGTATTAATTAGTTCAAGAGGCCTATTCATGACTCCTCCATAGAATCAGTCTTTAGCAGGAGAGCATAGACATGGTAAACAAAAGCAGAACCCACCAAGCTGATGAAGATGAGGATAAGCTGTATGATGTCTGTGTAGGCCACAGAGTAGAGACCTCCCATCAGGGTGTAGGTGATGGCCACAGCAGCAGAAATCCAGATGCTCACGGTGTAGGACAGATCCAGGATCACACTCATAGTTACACCTGTCAAATATTTACACATTAGAGCCGCCAACACATTTGCATGTTTCAGGTTTTAGTGCCAGTCTACTGCTCCACAGGCAAAGGTATTCACACTCACGCCGAGGGGGAAATTTAGTCTCTAATTAACTTTAACTCTGCAACATGAGCATGAACATACAAACCCTGCCCAAAAAAAACCTTGCTCTTTAACTAGCCATGTATCTGCTAACTTCGCTGCTCTCATCTCAGATATATTTCAAACATCTCCCCCTCTCATTAAATGGCAAGATTCATGTACTAAAATCAATATTTTACCAAAACTTTTATTTCCATTTCAGTCTATTCCTCTTTCTCTGCCACAACATTTCTTTGGCTCACTGGATAACTACACTGGTTCTTTTATTTAGGGTGGGAAACATGCTATGTATGTTTTGGGTTTTTTTTGTAAAAATATAACATCCTTGTAAAAAGAAGTCAAAATGCAGCTTTGAGAGGATGTGCAGACAAATTTTCTCACAAATGGCATCCCTTTATTTCTTACTTGACTAATCTAGAGCTACTACCTATTTGACAGTGTGCCTGTTACTGCTATGCTACTGCATACATAACAAGTAAACTGATTTGGTCATGGGGAGCCAAGGTGTGGCATGGTCAGGGTTTTTTGTTTCGGACTGTTGTTCCAGTCTTCCTGTGTTTTCATACAAAAGGTAAATTGTATTTCTGTAATTGCATGCTTTGAACTGTACATTTGAGAGATAGAAAAAAAGAAAGGCCCTCACACCAGGAACCTTCTTGTTGTGAGGAAGCAGCATTTGATTTGATTTGACTCACCTTTAAATGGACTTGGATATGCACCCATTTACCTTTCAGTTATTTACTCTTCATTCAAAACAGTATTTGCAGACGGTATCGGTTCTTTTAATCTCTGCCGGCAGTTTGATGATTAAATCCCATAAATTAATCATTGTTATCATTTTGGGTGAGTCATCTCATTTGATCAGGCGCTGTCTTCAGAACAAACCTTGAACAAAGAGTTCAGTGGTGGAAAAATGGTATTGATGTTATTTATAACTTAAACTGTCCAAGAAGCAGGAATGAAAGGCAAGAAAAACTTGAATTCTGCTGAGACAATGTGACGTCTGACAGAGAGACAAAATTAGACCAGTTCAGGATCTATGATGCAGGTGTTGGTGTTTGGAAGAATCATGACCAAGAAACTATGAATTGTATAAGACTTTTAGAAGAAAGGCAATGGCGCATCTCTTCACTAATATAGGAGACTTCCGAGCTTCATCTCAAACTAGTGTAACAGTCTTGAGTTTTTGTATTGTTTCTACATTTAAATGATCTTTTTCAACCATTTCAGTATGTGCTCAAAACTAGGCACATGCAAAGTTTCCTCAAACTCTGATTATCAATACATGTCACCTGAATTAGTACTAATTAGGCGTCGACCTTCAATCACAATGCAAGGTTTATTTCCCACCACATTAAGTCTTGTGGTCGCTGGATCAATTTGAGGTCTTGTTTCCTTGATAGAGTTATTTCAGACCAACGGTACAATTAGACAAAGGCTTGTGTTTCACTCAACACCTCAGCAAAGAGCTGCGATAAACAGCTGCTCTACCATCAGGGTCCGCAGACAGGTATCAAATACATCACACCCACGCGCAGAAACATTCTTACCTAATCCTATGAGTGTTCCCGTCACCCACATAATCTCCGACACAAGTGAAGCCAGCGCAAGAGCTGCCGTCGGTACTTTTCCATATTTGATCTGGAACGGGTCCATCATGGTTACATATTTGTTGTTTCTCATTGGCTCGGCGAAGAACAGGCCACCTCAGTGATGGAGGAGGGAAAGAGAGAGATTTCAATTTATAGCCTGGATGCAACAGAGGGTTATTTAAGTGACTGGTTGGCATAACATCGCGGACAGTCAGGTCTTGAAGGTCGCCTGTCCATCACAAGAATAAGGGCACAGCTTATGATTATTTTCATTGTTTTTTTACCTTAACTGATAACATTGCACTGCTCATGTTTGAAAATGGTGTAAATCAGTATTAACTAAACGGTAGGATGATGACTGAGAAGTAACACATTTCATTTCCATAGACAATACATGGTATGATAGTGCAAATTCATAAAGCACTTCATAGAAAAGACTTTAATACACGGTCAGATTAAAAAAACAATTACGTAAGCATATTCATGTCAGTGTACATTCATCAGGGTTGTAAGAGGATAAGTCTTCTTCTCATGTGATTTTCATGTGGAGGAGGAATGTTTTTCTTTGCTAATCTTCAGAAAAATGGGAAGTTGAGGTTATGCCACTTGTTTCAGTTCATCAAAACGTATCACAAAAGTGTGCATGAAGCCACAAAATCCCTCTCTAGTTCCTGATGCACTGGAAAAAACAACTTAAATCTACCTGCGTCATCCATTTAAACTCTGCCATGGGGTTTCCTACGTTTCCTAGGAAGCCCCTCAGTTTCCACAAAGAAAGAGGTTCCTTACATTGTTAGCAACACGAAGCAGCAATGGTGTAAACCTGCCTGTTCAGCTAAAATACAAATAGAAAAGTCTAAATGTGACTGTGAAGGCTCTGAGTCATCCAGGTCACGGTAGTCTTTAGGTACTAAAAATGAAGGCTAAAAATGGACTTCTTCCTGAAAATGAAAAACATTGCAAACGCCTCTCATCCAAAAAGCCTCTTCACATTTCACATTTTCAGAGCTGGAGAAGGCTTTACTGACGGAAGTCCTGTTTCCTTCATTTTAAACTCCTAAAGAAATGTCTAAACAGAGAGCTGTAGCTTCATATATTATGACTATATAATTAGCTGAACATCTGTATCAGCCAACATTCGCTCTATGACTTTCCAGCTATTGGGAAATTCTGATGACATTCACTTATGGCAGTGGTTGATGACTATTTGCTATTGTGATGACTCAGAGGAGACATTTTCTTGGGCCACGTGATTGCAGAGATGCAAGCGGTCATGTGCACATGTTGAAGTTGTATCTAGTTAAGGAACATGTCTGTGGTATGGGAGTATCTCACCACCTCAATCTGCAATATGTAGCTTTAAAAACACAGCAGGTGCTTCAAGAAAGGCCTTACACACACATCTAATCAGACAGAGACAGACCAAGGCTGTTTATTAAAGTAATATGGTTGTTTTGTAAATGTCTGATATAAGTTGTGCTCATTTAAAGATTTATAGGTTTCCTTCACACAAAATCAAAACAATGGCATCGGCACCTTCCTAGAATTTTACTTTTAGTGAGTCCTTAGAAATAGCGATAAAGGACTTGCCTTCCTGTCCCCTATCGCTGACTGCTTAGCTGTCACATCCTGACAGAGATTTTGCGTCTCTGTCAGGAAGAGACACTGCTCTGGATTTTGGATCTGCAGCCCGTATATCAGCATGGAGAGAGAGAGAGAGAGCAAGAGATAGAGAGAAAGAGAGAGAGGGAGAGAGAGAGAGAGAGAGAGCCCTGGGGCCCTGGGGAGGTGTCTCACCCTAGCTGTCACACATTCTGAGGTGACGCTCCCCTCACTTCTCTGTAGTCTTACAGTAAGCTGTACGTCATATAGCGCAGCACCTTTATCCTACATTCCTCAGGGTTAACAGCATGCAACCTCTGACTGGTCCATCTACCTGCTTCAAAGAGGCAGTCGAACGCCTCTCTGACCTGCCACGCCGTTACAGCGCTGTGAAATGCCTTCCGTTTATTTTCCCGCGCACATCTGTACTGTCTGTCTGTGCCTCGCAGTGCAGACTTGATGAGGCCTCGCAATGACCTCCAGGCCTAGCCTGACCCTGTGTTTGCCAATGTACGATACGTAAAGTTATGGAAAATTCCCTAACAACTATGTCTCATTTAAGACATGTAATTTTACGAAGAAATATGTGGAACAATTACATGTTTTTCTCAGAGCAGCCGTCCCTATTTTAGCTTTTTACTACTTGCAGGTCTTGTGATATTCCAGACTCTACAGCGTAGAATATTCTGCGGTATTACAGTGGGTCCTTGGGTTTTGGCTGCTGCCTCCACATGGACTCGACTCTGTTTAGGCTCACATGGTCTTGACTTGAGCAGGGCTTTGAAACACAATCCCCGTGTGATACCTGTCCCCATTACAAGAGTTGAAATGAAGTCTCACCGATGATGAAACACATGGTTGCTGCGATGGGCATCACGGCCCAGATCAGTCCCATGGAGGGGTTGTACACGGCCTCAGCCGTGCCCACGATGAATCCACCTCCAACCCATGTGGCTGTTTTATAGAGAGAGAGAGAGAGAGAGAGAGAGAGAGAGAGAGAGACATAAAGACATGAGCAGAGCACAGCAGGAGCTCGGTAAGTGGCCACTTAGACTCACGTCTGTAACCTGAAGACAGTACCAGCTCTACCTTTATAAAATTTAAATAGGAATTTACTGTAAATTTAATGACCGGCTGCATCCTGTCACCCCACGTGAACTGAAACAAGTGATTTGAGCTGAGTGGCGACACTGTAAAATATGAAAGAAGTGAAAAAATACCCACTGACCCACTTCCTGCTGTATTTCATGTCAGCGTCTCATATTTTCCAACTGACGTTGTCTTTTTTGGCTGTCACTTGCCCCGATTCATAAAACAGTGTATGGGCAAAATTCCTCGTGACCTCTGAGATAGATCCGGTTTTGACTGTGTTCCACAGAGCAAAATATGAATCCCTAAACCCCCTTTTATCAATCCCTGCTCAAGACAGCATGACCTGTGTTGTCTACATTCCTTTGTACCGTCCCCTGACTTTGTTGCTATACGTGTAAAGCACTGAGCCCTCTCTCTCTCTCTCTCTCTCTCTGCCTCGCTCTCTTGGATCCTTCACTTGATTGTGGGACGAATCCATCAGCTGCAGACTGAATTAAACTCACATGAGACAAAAGACAGATCGGACTTGGACACCGATACGGACAATGAAAGCATACAGCAATCTCTTATGTAACAGTGCAAAGGAATGCAAAATTAACTGCCAGTTATTCTACTTGACCAGAATGTAGTAATTAAACACGTATTCTCCATACAAATATACATGTACATGTGTGTATGTATATAATATATGTATATATTATACATCCCTTGCCGTAAGTAGCAATACTAGTGGACATATTTGACATTTTGCGGCAACATGCTCCTCTTCGTGGCTTCTACTCTTATACTGTAAATGAGTCGGCTGAGCTCCCGGCGGCTTAATTTACTATTCCCAGGCGACATCTATGATACGCATCTATGAGCCAAAATTGCTTCCGAGGGCGTTTTTGGGGAAAAGTACGTAAAGACACGAGGGAGACTTCAGCCACGTTCATCAGAGCATAACTTCAACCAGGATTCTTTGTCCAGCATCACATGGCTTTAAATCCTGGGCGCCTTCAAAATAAAAGCCAGTCAAAGGGCTGAATGAACGCACAAAAATAACCTGATTCATCTGTCGATTTGAGGTGCGGTTAAACGTCAAGTTAAACGGTTTATTTCTTTAATAATCGGTGAAATGAAACCGAAAATCGACACGAGATATAACAGTACCGTCGCCATTACGATGAATCGTAATTATAATGGTCGTGATAATGATAATGATAACGATAATGATAATGAAAGCAGATGACTGCGTTGTTCCCTCGTCTGACTCGCCTGTCATGGTGAAGATGCCGACCACCAGGTTGATGCCCCTGTTTCCCAGCAGGGCCATCTCTGTTTTATCCCCCTGGCTCTTCTTCGCCTCCCGCTTGGACTTGACTGAAGCCCATATACCGATGCCGAGGACCAGCAGGTAGAAGAACATCATGACGGCGACGCCGAGGATGTTGAGAGCCATGGCGGAGCTGGAGCAGGAGCAGAGAGAGGAGGAGGAGGAGGTGGAGGAGGACGAAGGAGAAGGACGAAGGAAGGAGAGCAGCTTGTCTTGTCTTGTCTTCTCTGTCTAGTGCCGCCGGTGCTGCTGTTGCTGCTGCTGAGGATGAGGAGTCACGGAGGAGACGCTCCAGAGGAGGAGGAGGAGGAGGAGGAGGCGGAGGAGGAGGAGGCGCAGCAGCAGCGGCTGCGCAGGGAACTGCAGCCAAGCTGCAGCAGTCAGCTCAAGGTGAAAACACACACACACACACACACACACACACACACACACACACACACACACACACACACACACACACACACGCACACACACACGCAAACACACGCACATCCGGATGCCAGTGCGTTATCTGTCATGCGCAATATTGCATGCAGTTTCCGTGCGACCCAAAACCCCTTTTGTGGCGCTAGAGCTCGTCATGCATGCCATTTTTGCAGCAATGACAATTCTAATACAACTACAACTACTACCACTGATCATAATTGTATTTATTGGTATAATATACAACGATAAATGGGAACATATACATTTTTTCTGTTGTGCATTTTGTTCAAATATATATGTATATGTATATATATATACACACATGTATATATATACACACACACGCACACACACACATATACATATTATGTATATATATATATATATATATATATATATAAAATACACACACACATTAGTCTGAATGAGAAGATTTCGTGTAGTCTTGCGTAGTCTTGTAGTGTAGTGTACTGTACCGTGTTTGGGTTTTGGGAACTTTATTTCTTAGACTTACGTAATTCAGTGTCGCAAATGTAATTTGAAGTAGGAACATTGACCAGTAACTGGTGATGTGCAGGATAGTTTATTTATATTGGTTACCACTTCATATATTAGCCTCTGGATCTTAGGGTAACACAGTGTTGTGTATGACTTCTGTCTATATCTATATCTATCTATTTATCTATCTATGGGAAACTACAGTGTAAATATGCAAAATGTGACAATGAAGAGAAATATGTACAGATGCTATACAAACTCATACAGTATAGTTGCACAATTAAATGACTGCCCTGGTCAACAGGATATTACACATGTATTGTGCAATATAGAAGTAAATTACAGCTATGTGTAGAAGGTTCCATCTCCTTTCTCTTTTATTCATTAACCCGACATGTATTGTTGCAGGAATAGGCCTTTATTGCCAATATGTACCTTATCACAGCTGCATGTTCTGTATGTATAGAAGATTTATCCTTTTTATAGTGCAAGCTGTCATTCCCGCGCAGGATTTAAATCCCTCAACCAACCCACCACCCCCAGCACCCCCCCCACCCCTCTCTCTCTCTCTTACACACACACACACATGGGCACATACACGCACATCCGGATGACAGGATGATGTGATCTGCCATGCACAATACAGCAAAGTATCTACCCAGCTAATGATAATACATTATACTTAAGAAGTCACTTTTCAAAGAAGACAAAGACACTGTACGCTTGCAATACACAAGGCTACAGTTGACAGAAATAATGGACATTTTCATTAAAACCAAGACTAATAAAGCAGTCAGGAAGACAAAGACATGATGGTGGATGGTTCAATCCCACTCAGGATTTAAATCCCCCTACCCAACGCCACCCCACCCCCACCCGGGCCACTCCCCTACTCACACATGTACACACTCAGACACATATGTAACCACACACAAAGAAAAGGATTCGCAGGAGGAAGTAAAGCCATAAAGCAGCCTTGCATGTTGAGATGGGGGAGGGGGAGGGGTTTTTCATTATGCAGCACAGAGAGGAAAGGGAATGTATGGTTCACCAAGGTTATGCTGAAATACAATCCTGCCTCCCTGTAAATAACCACCTGTTCAAGTGAATCCCTAGAATATGTCACACCATTACAACTGAGCAAACTCCGGCCTCTAATGAGATGCAGCTGTGAGCTTTTTACTGTTACGTAATTATTTTTGTCAAAAGCAAATACAACTGTTGTGTATTTCAGTTTTCTTGGAATCAAAGTGTTTCTTGTATTCAATGAAAGAAAGAAGCATGCAAAAATCTAAATAAGTACTTTACTGGGCTCTATGAAGAGAGAGGAAACAAAGGAATGGAATGGAGGGAAGGAAAATAAGAGCAGCTCCCTTTGTCTTCCAGTTTTGTGGTTCATTGATAACTAGTAATCATGGCTTCTGTTTGAGAGTTTAAAAGCGCATGACATTAGTTTTACTGAAATCGTGACTGTGGCCTCAGTAAGAGGCTGCATCTTACATTCTTACAGGAGAGATTATATTCCTACAGTTGGTGTGTTGACACATGGCTGCTGCCTCTGCTACCACCATAAACAAGTCTGTTGTTCATTTCCAGCAGACAGACTGGTTCGCACAGGGTCAAGGTTGTTCAAGGGCTTTTATTTTAGTCCCAGTGAGGAGAGTGAGTGAGAACGCTGCCATTGTTCTGCAACAACAAAAGTCAGGCCGCGCAGTTTCATTAGACGTGTTATCACGCTGTTATATAATAAACGGTCTTTTAATGGGACATTAAAAAGGCTGAGCCAACATGAGAAATATGAACTTGCGATGAGAGTGAACACAATCCAGGGACCGTGGAATCTGCAGGAACGGTTTTATCAGCAGGTTATGCAAACAGCACCAGTGTTAACGCCACGCTGTGTTTCCCATGATGCAACGCAAATATTCCCAGGCCTTTTCACAGGAACAATAGCCCTGTTCACATTATCCCTGAGCATCCTGCTGGGCACAGGTCAGGTGCGGCGAGACCTGAGCGGATTGTCCGTAAAGACACACGGAAAAGTGCTGAGGGGCTTGTTCGGGGTATTTTTAAAGTCATGGAGCAGCTCACCAAGCAAAGGAGGGATACGTTTTTCAATTTTTTCTTTTTTTTTTTTTTTAGGTCTGATCACATAAATAGCCCAAAACCAACATGAAATGTCCATAACACACTGCATTTAGAGTTTCCAAAGTGTGTTAATGACAATGTGCATTGTAGATTCCAAAAAAACCATAATTTCTAACTCTGAATTGTAGCCCATCTTTTGCAGGTCGCCTGTCGTCACCATGGTGATTTAAGTTGTATGTTCACATACTTTTTTATGTATTGTCAGACATGTTCAGTATTCTTCTTTCCATTGTTGCTCACATGCTCCACGTGGCCATGAAGTATTTATGCGTCTAAGTGACACTGTCAACAAAGCTAACAGCTGCTCATTTACTATCGGTGATTGAGGAATTCAGCCTGCGGGCTCCAATCTGCATAATTCATGAACTGTGGTACCGCAAGACACAGTCCTAGATGATCCAGTTGTCAAACACTGAAGCCAACACCTCTGAGTTTGGACCAGGGAGTCATCACACTCGGTTCACCGTCACATTCTTGAGATTACAAAGTACTTCAGATTACAAAGTAGCATCCTGATGGCACAGACCGCTGACAGACTGTCATTTCCATTTCCAAACTGTGTCTCTGTAAACATGCTTACGTTATTTAGCACGACGCAGATGCTTCAGTTTTATTTGCCTGTAAAACAAATAAAACTTTTATCATCATGAAGAATAGTAAATGCTTAAAATCAGTCACAAAACACATAGATTTTTTTATTTTATTTTCAGCAATCTTGTTTAATTCATCCTCTGTACTGCAGGTCACCTTGATCTCTGATCCATCTGAGAAGTTGTTGCACATTCCAGACAATCAGCCGTAAGCCAGCGTACTGTGTGTGCTGGGATGAAGCAGAACACTCAAACGGTTTCTGGTGGCAGCGTCTGACCTGGCTGTGCTCATCCGTCCTCAGGCACAATGTCTTCCTTGCAAAGTGTGACTAAGTGTAGTATTTCCAAGATGCTTCCTCAAAAAGCATTTGACCCTCTGCTGGTGTAGTTTTGCTTGTTACGCAAGCCGCCAACTGTGCTGTTACTCCACACTGTATTGCATAACAGTAGTGAAATGGAATAAAATTCAATTACATCCAAATACATTGTTGTTATACTGTACAAAGGTGTGTTTTTCATGCACCTGCACTTTGCAGCAAATGTCTGTACTCTGTCCTATGCCATTCATGTCTGTATCTCTATTGTTAAGGATATTTGAGATTCCAGAAGATGACGCAATGTCTGAATTTTGGAGTTATTTGAGATACAAACTGACATTGTCATAAAGAGCCAAATCTCTCGAGGTTATTCAGTTAGCATTCACAGGTAATAGTTATAGTAATGCTGGCTAGTTTGCTTGCTTTAAATTAGTCTTGGTCTTGTATTTTTTATTTTCTTTAATTGAATGGCGGTGAGAAAAGCACAAGAAAGTATAATAAACAAATGCTTTTCCTTCAAAATGTCAATCTAGAGTAAATCATAGAGCAGGTATGTTATTTATGTAATTAGGGGTGGTTAATGCTATATTAAAACTTTTTCTGCCTATTTGTACTTTTATATATGTGGCAAGTTAAAGTTTTTCCTCAACCACTGGCACAAAAATGTCCCTCTTACATAACTGGTCCAGAGCACAGGAACACTTTTATACTGGCTCCCTTTGTCCCGCCCTAGGCGTATCTGACCAATGAGCAGCATGACTGTTCTCTAATGGTTTGTACTGATGTTCTTTTGTTTGACTTGGACTTTTTTTGTGTCTGTTTCAAAAGAAACAGATCTGAGGGGAAGAACGCTCCAGTTTCACAAGCCCATTAGCATGTTCATTTCAGAGCTAACAAAATAAGACACTAAATAATGTGAAATATTCCCTTATTAGCACCACAATTGGGATATTTACACACAAATTATTAGCATGGTTATAAAACTCACAATTTCATATGATTTAGAACAAGTTAGGTCATGGAACATGTCTATTCTGATGTGTATTAAAATACACATAGCTAAAAGGGAACTTCAGTGGTGGGAAATGCTAATGAATTTGATGAATGATGAAGTTTTGCGTGCTTGTTGTAAGTTCCCAGTTGAACTGAGGGCCTCTCCGTGTCTCTCTGTGTCTTCGGGTGCTCTGGTTTCATCCCAGAGTCTAAAAACATGCGTGGTCACCCCATGTGTGCTGGAGGCACCAGCAGACCGCCCATGGTACCATAGGGTACCAAGTGCGTGTGAGATAATGGATGGGCGAATGATTAAAACTCACCAAATGGACCTGGCCTTGGTGTGTTCGGGGAGGGTGGGGGGAGTATTCTTTGAAGTGTTAAAGTTTCTCCAGAGTTTATGTGACAGTTTCACAGGCTTGTGTCACGTTTGCATGTGTGACGGGAGTGTCCAGATCCCAGATGTACAGGAATAAAAATTAAGATAAAGGGTGCGGCAATATAAAGACATCAGTTAATGCAAATACTCCCTTTTACAGCTTTACAAAAACCAACAGTGAATATGCAGCACATTCAAAACAGGCAGCTGAGCTCGGTGAAGATAAGGAGGCTCGGCTCTACAGCAATAAATGCTTTTCTAAACAAGACCTGCTGCAAACACACACTGACCTGGACTTAAACAGGCCTCAGAGGCTGTTAAACAGAGTTCAGCTAATAGAACTCCAACTTGTTCAAGGTTTTTTAGCATGTCTTTAAAGTTAATAAGTCTTTCAAGTTAAAATGGCATTGGGAAATTTTTCAGGAATGAAAGCTCACTGAAGCAGCTCACTCATCAAGGGTAAGAGAATGCTTTAACCATGATTGTGCTTTCAATTCATAAAAGTCCTCAAATGAAATAAAGTCCTGAGCTTGTAGTGTTTGTCAGTCTGTGAGTCAATGTAAATTACGACATAGAGAAGACTGAGTAACATCTGACGTGGAAATGTCACACCCACGTGAATGAACAGTTTTGACATTGATACGAATTTGTAAACTTGCAGAGTTGTCAGTGTTGAGTTAGGGCACCATTGTTGTGACAGACATGACTGGTGAGGAATGTTGACTAAGCCAATGATGAGGTTTTGAAATATCGACCAGATATTTGTATGTTTCTAGTCAGAGTGGAGAGGCCAAACCAGAGCTCTCTGTGTAAGTGTACCATTTATTGGACACCCTTACAAATTTAAGATCCAAGAAAACGTTCTTTCTTCGTATTTTTCAGATAGGAGGTTTTGCATTTCGATCATGGATTTTTCTTTAGCTATTTGCCTTACCTGTCTCAAATCCATGAAAATACATTCAGAACCCTTAAGTAAAGCTATTTGTAAAACTGAGAGTTTTACAAATAGCTTGTACAGAAGGAGGAAGGGTGAGTTGGATAGATCTATGTACCAAACCGAATGTCAACTTTCACCCAGATGACCAAGGTAATAGAGAAGAATGATCTTTCTCAAAACCAGATAACAACATTCTGATGCTGAAGTTTATCAGTTACATGTTTTGTCTTTTGAAGCGTCAAGGTTAGGAAAGACGTGATGTGTCTGCATGAGCTGTCGGGAGCGCGGTACATTGTGTTGAGTTGAGAAATCTCGGTGGAAAAGTTGACATTTGAGACCTAAATGACATCTTACCAAACTCGTTTGATTCGACTGAAACTAGAGCGCGGGCTTCTTCATGACAACAGCCTGCATCACCAACAGCGGGATGCTGATCTGAACAGCTGAGCACATAAATAGCCTCTGAGTGGCCTCGTATGGCTGAGAGCACCCCGGCCACCGTGACAACTGCTACAATCCTCAACAATGTCACCGGGACCCTCACTGGAAACAGCACCACGCCCACCACCGCCCAGGTAGTCAGCGTGATCAGCTGGCTGACGTTCAGCATCGGGCTGCCCGCCCTCGCCCTGGCTATTTACACCCTCAAGAATCTGTCCAAAGGTTGGCGCTCATTTTGCTCCGTGACGAGTACCATGCCATACTGTATACACCAATCATTTGCTTATATGCCCATTATGTTGATCTTGGCTTGATGGTTGTCTCTCGATATACATACAGATTTAATATAGTCACAGGATTCAAAGTTACTTTATTGTGAAATAGCTATATATGTACCACACATAATGTATCGAGGATTGGAAGGACAAAATGAGAACTTTAACTTTCTTACGTTACATTCTCGTCAGGCCCAGAATGCATAATTGCAAATAGATGTACTGTGTACTGAGTGCAAACGTGATAGATATGTAAACATATAATATAATACATACATATAATATAATGCATAATGAATGCGACTAGCCACACAAAAGTAGAATGTGCAAACTAGGTCCTCTCTGAGCAGTTTCTGTCTTCTCGGGTCTGTGTGGGTTTCCTCTAGTTTCTTCAGCAGTACATAATCATGCATGTTTGGAGAGCCTAGATTGTTCCTTGGTGTGAGTGTGTGTGTGTGTGTGTGTATCCTGCAATAGTCTAAAGACCTGTCCATGGTCTATTCCCTGCATTCACCCTATGTGCAAAAACACTTTACACCTTACTTCTGGCTTTGAAAATTATCAAAACATTTCTTTTTTGTTTTTTTTTTCTGCCCAGGTGAGAATAAGATACCCGTTCATGTCCAGTTCCTCCTGGTCTCCGACATCCTCAGTTTCTTTGGTCGACCCCGCGTCGATCACGACATGGAGGACGGGAAGGTCTTCTCCTCCAACCCCTCAGACATCATCTTCTACTTTGGAGTCACCTCCAACATCACCCTCATGCTGTTCATAGCTCAGGAGCGTCACCTCCTGGTGGCCTACCCACAGTGCCAGGGCTGCTGTAGGAGCATCAGGCAGTCTCCTGCCGTTGGACTAATGGCATGGGCGACTCCCCTCGCCATCCTGGTCCTCGCTGTACTACAGTACAACCTTGTTTTCGCCATATCTCTGCTCACCCCTTTCCCGCTCCTCCTTTTCTTCGTTTTGGACTCGTGGAGGGCCCTGCTCTGCTGCCGGTCCAACCCCTCCACCCCAGAGAGGCGGAGGGCGGTGTGGGGCATCACAGCCATCTGGGCCAACTACACCATCCTCTACACCCCGTTCATCGTCAGCATCCTCCTCGAGGCTCTGTTCCTCAGTGAGATAGTGACATACTTGGAGCTGGTGTCTCACCTCCTGCTCTACCTCAGTCCACTGGTCGACCCCTTCCTCTACATATTCATGACCAGAGGGCTCAAAGAGGTGATGCAGGCGCTGCCCAGCTGTCGAAACCCAAGTCGCAAAGGCAATACGAGACCCACTGTGGAGACTGTGGCGGAAACTGTCGAGACAAGACTCTGAGGAGTCGAGTTCGAGGTCTCACACATGGATCAGAGGAAGGGATCTACTCACCTTATAAACACTCGCACAAGGCGTTGGTTGTTGGATGGGATGCATAAGACTTTGGCAGTGGAGACCTTTTCATGAGGAGACACCCAGTCTAGTTGGACCAAACTTAATGCTTCTAGGCTACTGACCCAGTGCTATTTATATATGATCTATAATCTGTAGTGGTTTGATGAGCCTCCTTGTTGCCTGCGTCTGTGAAAGTGGATTTAAAATACTGGGAGGTTTCCACTGTTAAGATACATAACTGCGGTGTTTCTGTTTTAAAAATGTACAGCATTAACCAGTTTTATGTAAATGACTGTGGTGAATAAGAACCACCTGCTTGTTTCACTTCATGAAAGCAGAGGGCAGTAGAGAACAGATTACAGAGAGATGCCCTACATCTCTTTGGGCTGTTTACAACATCAATTATTTAAGGATTAGCTCAGTTTGTTTAAACTGTTACCACTGAAATATATTCCCTTTCTGGCAATCCTCCTTCCTGGAACCTTGTCAAACTCTATCCAGAGAACAGGTGTTTTACAATGTTTTTATTATTAACTGTGTTTACCAGAGACTTAGAGCATTGACCTACAATTCACCTCTTGAAAATTGAGAACTTTGTACTTTACAAAGTAGCTTTTACAATGAGGCTTTTTCCACCTATTTTTCCACCTATTTTTTCTACAATTCTAACAAAGGCTATGAAAATAAAAGTGAAGTTTTTAGAAAACGTACATTCACTGCACTACATGCTGTTTATTTACTGTAAAACTGACATTTTCTTGCATGCATACACAGTCAAATAAAAAAAAAGTAAATTTACTCAAACCAGTGACAAAGGCTATTTATTCAGTTTATACATAACAATACATTCATACATTAATCCACACAAACCAAACAAACTCAAATAATTTTGACCTGCCATTTGACAGATCAAAGGCACGATACACTCTGCAGGACTGCAGTGTACCCTGGTCAAGGCAGATCCGTGTTCTTGGTTTCTGTTGTGCTGTTCGTTTCCGGGACAAAAGCGGAGGACTCCATGGGGTAAGAAGAAAAATATTTTCCTCTGAAATTAAAACAAAACAATCCAGTTATGCCTTGAAATCTTTTCCAACATAGCAAAGCACTTCCACCTGTGAAGCAAAAATCATCTTTGGCACTCGCTAAACAAATATGAAAAGAGATATTTTGTGTTGTCTTAATCTTATTGTTTCAAAACTGATATTGGGTTAGCTTTTGAATTGCGTTTAAAGAAGGGAGAGGGAACATTGCAGATTTCATGTCATTTCTTCCTCCCTTCAGTAATTCTGCACCTGTGCAGTCTTTCCAGCAGATGGCTCTAAAGTGACACCATAAACCTTACTTCAGCCATCAGTTCACCGACCTCGGGTTCTCGATGTCCTCAATAGTCTCTGGCAGCTGCACACTCATGGTCTCTGGAAGCAGCAGAGACACCAGCCCGGCGAAGATGGCCACCGAGCAGATGATGATCTGAGGCAGTGGAGTCCACACGTTGTCCAGCAGCAGGATGAGCGGAGCCACAGACACCCCCAGGCGACTTGTTAGACTAGTGTAACCCAAGCCGTTTTGTCTGGTGGGACAGTAGGTAAATCACAAGAACTTCATTAGTTAATTAGGCTTTGACCTCCATGTCGTGCGCCTCGCTGCCTTAAAGCTATTCCACTACTGCTGTGTCGTAAATCTGTCTCCAAGAGGCTTTCTGTTTATTTCAGACCTGGAGTTACTGGCATGCAAATACTGAAGGGGTTTATCTTATTTTCTGAGAAATCCTCAAGAGCACTGAAGCACAAATGCAAGTCCTCATCCTCCTCCTTGTCTCACATTATTTGTGCTAAATACAAACAGTAACAAGCAGAAAAACATTGCAAAACATCATTTTCCTCAGCATATGGAACTTAATCCATTTTCAATACTAGTGTTCATTTTAAGGAAAATCATGCCTTTTTAGACTCATATTTACAGAATTTTGCCAATCTTTCAATTCAGTTTTTCCAAAACCATCTTTTGCCCGCTGCCTTTATCCTTGTTTGGTCAAAACTGACCTGACAACTGTTGGGTAGAGTTCTGCTGTGTAGAGGAAGATGGTGGTGAAGGCTGCTTCTGACAGACCTTTTCCAAGGATGGCGATAACGGCACGCACATGCCACAAACCTACAAGGAACAGGTATACACATCACATACCTCAGATGGTTTTGTTTCTAGAAAATGTCAAAGAACCATGAGCATCCCAACATTACCTACCACTGGGAATGAAGATGTTTATGGCGATGCAGAGTCCCGTCAGAAGCAGCGTTCCAGACTGGCACTTCCTCCGCCCGATGATGTTGAGACACCAGTAAACTATCAGCTTGGCGGGGACTTCGATGGCAGCATAGATGAAGTGTGTGAGGTACATGTTCAGGCCAAATCCACTGATGTTCAGGCTGATGCCATAATATGTAGATGCCACTCCATACCTGCAGAGTAAAACCAGCATTTTTGAATTTTTTTCTTATGCAAATATTTTGTGTCTTTTCTGCTGTTCTGCATCTCTGTTGGGGTTTGGGGAGTGATACGCACCACACGATCCCTGTGAGAAGAGCTAATCTTCTCATCTTTGGGGTCTTGATTAGATCGATGTAAGTGTAGTTTCTGTCCTTCTTCTCCTGTAATTCAACTTTGGAGAGATTCTATAGAAACAAAAGGTTTAATGTTTAAAAAAGAAGAAGACAGCAGTAACATGAGGGGGAAGAATCACATTTTCTCTGTCTGTCCATTCCAATATGAGGACTGGTAGTTTTTATCCCTGACGCCTTCCTGAGGTGAGTTCACTGTAGGTCATGAGGAACACAGTGTGTGCATTAATAATTGATTCTATCCGTTTCTTCATGTGTTTTCAGGAATGGAGACACAAAAGGGATGCTGTCCACCATCGGTTACACTGTGATAACTTGAATGTGAATTCCTTCATGGCCAGAACACCACAGATCACCACAACAGTCACTGACGTGTGTATCATATATGAAACAGAAGCAAAATGGAAGTATATATGGGATTTATTAGATGGAAAAATGCTATTTTAACTGTGTTTTGATTGATCCTGAGTAATATAATGCTTCTCTTAGATGTCAAAGTTAATCCAGTGGTAATAACTTGTGGACTTTCTCATAAGCACGTTTTATAGGAGGAGCCTGTGTAGTGGGGTACAAAGAAGACAACATGGCAGATGGAAAAGCACAATTTGTTCTCACACCTAAAATGTTCAGACTCACCTCTACTTGGAATTTAGACGACAGGTTTGGTCTCTTGTTGAACTTTGCACATTTGTCGAGGTAAAAATGGGCCTTCTCCACTTTTCCATTGGCCAAAAGCCATCGTGCAGACTCAGGAATCCACCTGAAATCATATTCCAAATGATTGAGATATAACTGAAATCCCTTAAGGAAAACCTTCCAACATCCTAAAATTTGGTATCAGAACATCACAAGTTGAAAACTAAAACATCTTCATAAATTTTTCCATCCCTGAACTAATGGTGTCACAGGGGTTGACCTTTGTCTTATTGCTGTTAAGCAACAGTGTTAATCACTCAACTAACTAACTAACTAAAGACTATTCTAAAGACAATGCACCTACTGTCTCTAATTAGCACTCAATGTAATTTCGCTCGTTGATGCATGAACACATGTTGAACTGCACATGCTCTGGACATGTTTCACTTACCACCAGCTCAAAATAGCAAATCCTAGTGGGGCTGTAACAGTCATAATCAGTGCACGCCAGTCATTGACCAGGAAGGCAAACCCAGCCAGCAGCATGTTCCCCAGGGACCAGGACAGGCTGCCAATTACAGCAATGGTTGAACGGTAACGTGTGTCCACCCACTCCACACCTGCAAAGTCAGAGAGGCAACATGGTGTCAGTTTGATTAGGATTTCACTTTGGCTTGTTCACCCAGTGTTATAACCTGTTACAGCAGACTGTGCGTGCCATCGAGTGGCTTGGTGAACTCACTGAGGACTATTGAGGTGATGCCGATTCCTGTCAGTCCAAAGCCGGTGAAAAACCTCAGCACGGCGAACAGGATGTAGGAGTTTGCAAAGGCGCTGGCAAAGCCGAGCACGGTGGCTAAGACGTATGAGGCCAGCAGAGTGTTTCTTCTTCCATACCTGAGTATAAGAATCACATGTCAGGATGCTTCATGCTGGATCTTCATGTCGCAGTGAACATTTTGGAGAACTCCAACACATACTTATCACACAGGAATCCGAAAGTTAAGCCCCCGACCATCACTCCCAGGAAGAAGATTGTGCCGGTGGTCTGAGGCAGGCTTTTCTTATCACACACAAGGTCCCACTGACAGAGCAAGGGAGCAGAGAAAATGCAAAGTGTATAGTTAAACAACAAAAACATGTTAGCTGTTGGTTTAGGATCACTTCACTATCAATCAATGCTAAAACCTTGCGTTTCATGTTCATAGAATAGACCAGGAAAGAAAAAAAACTGTATGTCCATTCCAGTCTGATTTTGTAGAAGCTTTGGGAGGCAGAAATCACAGTGCTTCTTATGAGAAGATCAAGGCATGTCCAGAAAATTGATGGGAATTAAGAATTTAGGGTCAATCAGTAAAAAGTGATATGATCGGAGATGTAGTATTTTGTATGCAATTAATACATAACACATTTGATGGAATGACCACTGACTCCTTTCAAATTTGAGGTTTTTAAGACGTGTAATATTAGTGTTTGTAATCAGAGATTATTTTTTGTTCTCTCATCTCGCAACTGCGTTTTCTTTTTCTTTTTTTATATTCTGTAAGTCAAAATGTCTGAGAATGTAAAGTGTAATCAATGTGTCTGTGATCGCATCAAAGCCACTGATGAAATGTATGGATAAAATGCAAAGAGGCCTGGATTGGTGTAAACAAACAGTCAGGTGGGTGTACCTCGGTTGCCAGGGTGGAGGTGAAGGTGGAGGTGCTGTAAACCCATCCCTTGTGACACCCGTGTGTCAGCAGGTCTGCGGTCTGGTCCGTGCTGTTGTCCAGGAGCTGAAACTGAGGCTCTGCAAACATCTCGCAGGACTTTGGCGTCCCGTCATCTCGGACAGGGATGCTGACCATCAGCCTCTGCTCCTGAGTTAAATTCCTGAGGCCACCTCCATCCTCCAGGCCGCTGAAGTCGCAGTGATGCGCAGGCACCCCAGCGATGAAGTTGTTGAGCAGGTAGTGACACGGCAGAACGATCCTGGGAGAGCACAGCAGGACCATGATGGCGATTTGGAAAGGCCCAAACCCATTGATCTCCTCTAGGATTTCCTCAAACTTCATCTTTGGCGGCGCTGATGGCTACTAACAGAACAAACAGGTTTAGGTCAGTGAATAAATCAACTCTGCAAAACAGAAAGCTTCATTTGCTCTCCTGCTCCACTCACTCCAGGCACCACTGCTGCTGTGCCTTGCTAAATTAAGGCTCTGCAGCTTTTTAAAACAAAGCCCCCTGATCATTAACCTCTTCCTCACCTTTGTATTCCATAAAGCTCTTGAGAACCTTATGTAGACGTTGTTTAATGGATGACACATTAAACACCCCAAAACAACTTGTTCATGTGTGGCCGGCACGTGTTGGGTTGGGGATGGTGTCACCTCTTAGCTAGATAAGGTTTAAACCATCCCCTTATTCCTGTCTGATGACAAATTACAAAACTGAAGCAACCACGTGTCTATACAGAGAATTGTATGTATAAATACATACAGTCTTTAAATCTTTCCAGCAATGGAAAGCTGCCATTTGTCGAAAACGTCTATGGTAAATTTGTCCCTAGGGGTAGTTTATTTTTGGTCCATGCTTTGTTTTCTCAGATTTTCCCTAAAGAAGATGTCACTGCATCTGCCCTCCAACTGCGGTCTTCGATTTTCTTTTAATGCTGAAGCATTAAATTTAAATCAATTGTCAAGGTATTTCAACGCTAAAATCCTCTTTTTTCCACACTGAGTTTGATCTGCTGCCTTCAAGGAATGAGAACAAAGTGTCTCTTTACGATGGACAGTTTGAAGAACAGTTATACATTTACATAAGAGTGATGACTCTGAGTTAAATGTTAAAAGAGCAGGGGGTGTTATGTAAAACACAGGACTTTAAGATTAAGATATTTCATTGACCTGTTGCTGTGAATCCTGCTTGTGTTGCTGGACTAAAAAGGGCCAGTAGTCAGATACCCAGAGCTGGAGGCTACAACCTACATAATACAATTGTGGAGTGTAATCCCAGCATTGTGGGGCATAATCCCAGGAAAATCCCATATTGTTTTGATGCCAAAAAAATTACACAAAATTTTAGGACAATGCTAAATAGAAGTGAGGTGAGAAGTGAGGCTTCTCATGGGGCGAGCAGATCACAATCACAGCACAAATGATACTTTGGAAACCAGGAATATCAATAATGTAGATCTGAACTCACCTTGTTAATTTTGCAGTCCTCCTGGTTCCTCCTGGTTCCTCCTGGTTCCTCCTGGTCCTCCTGGTTCCTCCTTCTTTCAAGTTCTGCTGCTCTGGTGACAGGTAAACCTGATATCTGGATTTTCACCCTATTTCCTAAATATTCTTTGGGACACAAGCCAGCATGAGCTTCCCAACATTGAGTTTACACTGACTTTATGTTGGGACGCAAAGTTGCGTTCCGAGACTTCATTTCACCACCCCCTGCAGTGGCTCCACCTGTTCAACTTGTGTCCAGTGAAATAATATGAATGATGTCCCCAACACAGTGGGCTTTTGTTTCCATTCCTCGACTTGTGACGTTGGTCATGTGCTGTCGATGCGTCACCTTGCATTGCATGTCCACTGAATAATCTGTAAATGCACAGAAGGGTGTTTTTTTATCGCCATATCATGTAATCAAGCCATGCAGATGGGGATCTTTAGAAGTTTTAATATGCTCATATTACGTGGTAACTTCGAGGAAATCAAGACCAAATTTAAAAACATGTCAGATCATGAAGGAAATTGGTCAATTTTGTAGGATTTATCTAAAACTCTTAAATTTATATTGTGAATTGAGACGTCTCAAAGCGTTCTTGAAAACACAAGTTTAAATTAATATTGGAATGCATGTTTTCACAACTGCAAAAGCAGAGCAAAACCAAAAGGTTTCTCAAATAGCTGCAAGAGAACCAGTTTTGAACTGAAAGGGAGATTAAAAAATGTCCAGATGTGAAAATGGCTTTCAGATGGGGTTTCAGGAAAAACTGCAAGAAAACTGGGCAAAACTGCTTTTGAATGCACAACAAGGAGTTTAAAGTTGGACAAGACCTTGAGCAGAGTAAAATACATAAAGAAGGTCTCCAAAACTCCAAAAGGAGAACTGTGAACAAATGACAATAAATAGGTCTCAATTAACATGTTATTCAAGAAGGTCTTACATATGAATCATTTTCTACGTAAGTCTCAGCCGCAACTATCTGTGTTCATAATCACATTTGTTCCGATAAATAAGCCGTTTCCTTGAGGTCAATCATGCTCCAATCGTTTGTCAAATACAAAGCTAGACCAGTTTGCAGCATACATGTCATATGATGTTTTGTATGCAACAAAGGTCATGTGAGGTGTCTGCGGGGGGCGGGACACTATATGTTGTGAGCATTGCAAAAGAGCCTGGGGTGAGATCTGATGATAAAAGGTCTACAGTTTTTCTACTGACATTTGCATAGCCTGTAGTGCATCTCTCAGAACAATTGCTAGTTCAAAAGAAAGCTCAAAAGAAAGTATTCATGTCAATGAAACTGTCAGTGTCATCAAAACCTTATCGCCGTTGTTTATGGACAAGATCAAATGACAGTTTACTCTGTCAGTGTTTTACAATGCAAAGAACCTGGTGGCACTACCTGAAAGTGCACTACTAATAGACACTACTTGCACTGTACAGCCATTTGGAAACTTAAGTAAAGTCACACATCGCTGTATTTACTGTCTGAAAAAACACCAAATATGCATGTATGTACAGTATATATGTATGTATGTATGCATGCATGTATACTTTACATTTTTACTGCATATGCTCTTTGAAATTCTACAACACTGCAAAAGAAAAATGCACCACAATCACTAATTTAGGACAAACATAAGAACATGTGAACAATATAAGAGCACGTGGTGTAATTGAACATACAGTAAATCATTCCTGTATATCCAGACATTCCTGTCTGTCTGGCCACCCATTTTCATCTACAGCACAACAAATGTCATCCCTTGCAATCAGCGAGGATAGTATCTCGTGGAGCGGTGCGTTTCTGCGTGACTCTGCTGTGATGTCGTCACATGCTGCATCCATGGCTGCAAACAGGGACATCAGATCATATACCGTCCACCTCCAGACCGAAGAACTCCTCCTGTCATGTTCTGAAAACCACTGTCTGACCAGAATTGGAGCCTTTATTCACCCAGGGTCGGGCCAGTATCTCTCTCATCATTTTAACATCCTTTCACAGTCTTAACTTAATCTTGGTTCTAAGGAATGATTCAGTGACTTAAATGAATTCCTCGGACGGCAAAAGTGAACTTTACGGTGACTGTCCTTTGTCAGTACTTTTCTGGGTAATAGTTCAGTGGTGGGTGATGCAGTTTAATAGCTTGGACTGAAAAACACTCTTAACAAACTGCTTATCAAACTGCGAATCAAACTTATACATTATACATGATGAATGAAATGTTATGAAATCACAACGTTTTGACCTCCATTGATATTAGGAGGGTGGCTTCTTGCCAGCTTTTCCACCTCTTTTTGGGAGTGACTTACTAGATTTTTGAGAGATAAAGTCAGAGAAGCCAGGCTGAGATGGTTTGGACTTGTACAGCGGAGGTCTAATGAATGTATCAGCTGAAGGATATTGAGGGTGAAACTGTCGAGGATTAGAGGAAGACAGAAGAAGAGATTTATGGATGTAATAAAAGAGGGTATGAAGTTAGTTGGTGTAAAAGGAGAAAAAGAAAATGGTTTTGAGTTTGGACTGATGAATCTGATGAGTTTGAAAAGTTGATCCTTTCATATCATATCTAGAAACGTGATGTACTAGAAGTCATCACATTTCTAGTTAGTTCCTAGCTAACAGGGCTTTGAGACAACTGGATATTATGTAGGTGTTATGGCACAGCTGGACATCGATATACGGATTATGCATGAAAAAGGCAGTGACTTCGAGATAACCATCTCTCTCTCCCTCTCCTTTCTCCTCTCTTTTGCAAAGCTCATAACATTTAGAGCACATGCACACACACACATACACACACACACACACACATACACACACAAAGTGGGAAAGAGGGTGGAGTCTGAGCATCGCAACATTCTCATGAGAAAGTTTTTTTACCCACCGGAAGCTATACAGCCTGCTATGTCTATAACACACACATACACACACACATACACACAAGGACTGGAAGGATGAAACGGCGGCTCTGCCATCTGTCCCTGTGCTTCCTCTCCACACAGGAAGTGCTCTCAAGGTCAGTGCAGGGTTGGAAAAGGCAGACAGTCGAGAGGTCAAAGAAACTCTAGAAGGTCTGTTCTGCTGAGGAGCACAACAATTTTCATGTTGCAGGACATTTCCAGCCTCTGATGTTGGATCAACTCATATAGTCGTTACATAAATGGACCGTTCTGCTGAAGGAACTCGAGCATCACAATAATCAGTTAAAATGAACTTCCTGTTGATTTTCGAGGGCCCTCTCTCCACCGTGGACTTAGCTTTGTTGTGTAGCAGCTTAAATATATATGAATCGTGACCTGAAAGAGGACCCTGTGAGTTATGAACAGACTGCTCATTGTTTATCAGCCTAGACACAGCTCCTTGTTGACGCTCTGTGCTCACATGATATTGTTTTCCATGACAGCGGGCTAACACGGTTAACTGTAATGACCCCCTGACACAGTTATCACCTGAATAAATAAAAATAAGGACACATATACAGTAGGATGTGTTGTCAGGTTGACTGATCAACTTTATTGAAAGAATTCTTGTAGCTATGAGGAAGACTTACCTTCCTTTCATAAACAAAGTGACGTGATATGAAATATTTCACCTAATCTAACAAGGACAAGAAAAATGATTTTGCTGCTCTCTTCTGGACAAAAATGACAAAAACATCTTTTGAAACATGAGGGTGTCATGCATTCATAGTTGAAAAGACAATGAAGAACCGTAATCAGTGATGAAGATGAGCCACCAAGTTAACTATGCATGTTTAAGTTCAGCTTATTGTCTGTAAATCATAAGTAAGACCATTCCTGGTATCCATTATGCAACAGAAGAACGGTAGCAGGGGAAGTCAACTTTTTATGTTCATCCCTGTTTCTGTTCTCTGTCTGTTTCCGGACTAGTAATTACATGACTGGAAATATTTATTTGTCCATGAGAGATGTCCCATCCGGTTTATCTGCAGCGTTTTTCTATTTATTATTGGAGAATATCCACTGAGCCGCCCTCCACCTTGTCTCATCAAAAGGCTTATTTTTGGCTATTTTTTCCTCATCGAGCCAAACTGTGCTCTGAAAGGGTCAAACAGTGAGGAGGCTTGAGTTATTCTTGCGTAATCTCTTTGTCTTCATGCTTCCTAGGTCTGAACAATTGCTGAAAACACAATTCTGTGCTGGAGGGGCAAGATTTATATTTCGGAGTGAATTCCCACAGAAAAACAAAGACATGGGACAATCGGTTTGTCAATATTCACTGGGTATGATGTAAGATGGCCATTGTGCTACTGTGTCACAGAAGGAGTCTGGCTCTCGTTGTGCCCACATTTCAAGTTCTGAGGACTGATTCATAAACTTCTGGTGTTGTTCTTGTGAATGGCAGACTGCCCAGATGGAGGAACTGCCCAAACTATTCAGAGGTTTTTGTGAGAAATTATGGTGAAACTTATTGCTACTCTGTCTGAGAACAGCCCATTCTCTGGTGCCACTGGTGTGGCAGTTTTCTTTTACGCTACACTACACGGTTATATTCCATTGATGCCTTCACACGATAATGAAGAGTCTCCATCTGGTGTCTGCGAGTGTCTTTCTCTGGGCCCTAGTCATGGCTAAGCAAGTCTCTGTGTCTCAGCTGCCAGAGTTAGTCTTCGTTCTTTCGTGAAATGTGCTCGTTAAGTTATAATTCTCCAATCAATATCATTTCATGTCAATGTTCAGTGTTGGTTTCAATGCAAACAATGCAAAGCACTGGTCTACCGTGTCTTTTTTAGATTCATACACTCATATAAAAACGACCCCCAAACAACCACACTTACACTACTCGTCTATTGTTGATCCAACTATCATTAAGTTTTGTGATTTATAAAACAATCAATTTTGTTGCGGGAAAGCTGATAAGTGCTTCTTGTTTAGGTTTTGGCAGTAATACTTCCAGACAATTCTGTTTTAGAACACAGCGTACGGTATCCTGAGACTAAACCCTCCCATGTTCACTTTCAGACATAAGTAGTCTCAGTTTCCAACATGGGAAACTCGATGTTTGTTTACGGGAGATTCAAGATGCGCCAGGGGATCAGTCCCGGTCGGAGCATCGCAGTGTCCTGGGATTGG
This sequence comes from Karalla daura, assembly GCA_029224185.1. NCBI lineage: Eukaryota > Metazoa > Chordata > Actinopteri > Chaetodontiformes > Leiognathidae > Karalla > Karalla daura. The sequence goes on along the minus strand of CM055200.1, from coordinate 20,461,952 downwards.
ACCAGCGCATAAACAAACTATCCCTGGATTATTTTATTGGAGAATCGCCCTGAGACCTGCCGAGGTCCCAGAGGACAGACGCACAAACGAGAGGACAGAAAGGCGGAGGAATGACTGGGTCGACACTCAGCATGACACCACAGTTTCTGTCTCTAAGCCGGCTGAGGCAGATTTCTCAGTAGGAACACAATAGGAGAACCTCAGAATACTGTACAAAATATATATAGATATATATTTGGATTGGAAATTCGACCATAGAGACTGATTATTCATATTTCCAAGCAAAGCATTCTGAGAAGAAAGCCAGAGGTCAAGAGGTGATTGTAATTCTTACCTTCAGTTTAGACTTCAAGGCATTGATTGGTGTGAAATAAAAAGTTCCAAGCCTTTGAAATAGAGTAGCAAGGACTTTTTTATTATGGAAATTAATATGGAATTAAAATGCTTAATATGTAAACTTTATCACTGGGGTTTGCATATATTCTCATTTGTCATCTAAACGATGTCTCCACTGAAGTCCCAGTGCCCCTGAAGGCATCCACACTGACCGTTGTGTGTCTGCATATGTAGATTGATTACAGACAGATTCTGAACCCTGTGAAGAATTAGAATCACAAGGTAAAGTCCGAATTAGGGCCAAATGTTGTGAAATATCTTGTACGTTTATTTAAGTCGGGGCAATCCAAAACATGATGTTACCTCTTATTTTCAACAAAGATTTCTACACACAAGATGCAGAACATCTGGTAGAACAAAATGAAAGTTTCTCTAATGATGCATTATGTATGTGCAGCGGGTATTCCCAAAGGTGGGATGTCTGTGAGATATCAAAGGGTTTTCGTGCACGAATTGTTTTGCAATAGCAGAGGAGACATTCAGATAAACAGGCCTGTAAACCTGAAACAAGAGGAAGCTGGTCTGCCTGAGCAGCCAGTTCCTCCCATTTCACCTCCACCATGATTTCCTGGCTCCCTACCTGTAGGAAGCAGAAGCCTGTGTGTGTGTGTGTGTGTGTGTGTGTGTTTGTGTGTCGGTGCTGCATTCATAAATCTTTGTGTGGAAGTCATGAAATGCACCTTTTCATGTGCCCATGAGGGGAGGAAAAAACATACTTCCTCACACACACACACACACACACACACACACACACACACACACACACACACACACACACACACACACACGCACACACACACACATACACCCACACACGCACACACTTTGGCTGATGAACTGACCACAGGATTTCTCAGGATCTTTGGCACTCAGCTGTAAGATACTGCACCCGCTGCCAGCATTTTCCCAGATTTCCCATCACGCTTAGTGTTGGGATCCAGTTTTACCAGTTGTGTTGAAAGGCCTCATTCTGTTATTCTCCATCTGGACATGGACTCTAATCCGACCGCATATCTTTCCAGGCAGTAGCCAAATGAAACTACCACCTTGTACGCAGTACAATCGATAGAGATAGGAAGTAAAATGTCACACGCTTACTTTGATTCTGCAAATTGAAGCAAACCTAGTTGCCATTGGCCAAATGGTTTACATTTACTTGTCTTTGAATCTTGATTTGACAAACTGCTCTTTAGCGCACCCATCAATCAATTACCTGTTTTGTAAACAATCATGTTTGTTTTGTGTCTGTGGCTGTTTCCTCTATCTATCTATCTATCTATCTATCTATCTATCTATCTATCTATCTATCTATCTATCTATCTATCTATCTATCTATCTATCTATCTATCTATCTATCTATCTATCTATCTATCTATCTATCTATCTATCTATCTATCTATCTATCTATCTATCTATCTATCTGTCTATCTAAATTAGATAATGGATTGGTTGATTATACTTTTAAGCTCAACTGAGACAAGTTGTAAACTTGTTGTCTAAATAGACGTAGCATTGAAGCCCAACCTTGTCCTTCTTCCTACACGTGCGTGACATTTTGGGTTAGACGTGTCTCTCTGGTTGTAGTGAAGAACATGGCCAAAGTTTTACAGCTGTTACCTCTTTTCAGTTGACCACAGACCACTGATTTCTTTTCATGCCAATACAAAACATCTTGGATGTAAATGCACATCTGCTCTGTTTCTTTTCTGGCTGTTTTCAGGAATCAGTCCATGTGAAATTTGCTGTTCAAAGTCATCGTCAAGGCCTTTCACAGTCGGCTCCAACGTGATGACGATAATCTGTGCCCACCTGACAGTTACAGCTTTATTCACACGCTAGATCAAGCCTATTTCGCTAAAGCCGTGTTGTGTGTACTGTTGCTTTACCCCATAGTCAAGTTGTGTCCTGACAACACCGGACCCTCCAGTACCTGGGTGAGCAGACGTAAGGAAGGAGACACCGAGTCTCTCTTTCTTTCTGTGCCAGCTTTGGCCTCTTTGTGCCTATCTGGCTGTCTGTCCAAGTCAAATAGAGGATGTGCGTCACGCTCCAAAACAAAAACACCGAGCACAATACAAAGGTGGAGTTAAAGCTTTGAAACGTGTTTTCCATGCAACAGGGAAGCAGACCAGACTTTCATCAAAAAGGTTTCTAAATCACTGGCAAACATTAATGGAGTGACAAATGTCTGTTTTATTGTTTTTTCTTTTTTCTTTTGATTGCTCCTTTAACGCAGATGTTTCCCAGAAGGTAACAAGGATTCACAAGAGATTCATACGTGGGTCAAACATTTTACAGTGATGATAATAATAGTAATGATGAAGAACTGAGACATTTGTGTATTGCAGAGATAGATTTTGGACAATGATTTCAGTTCACATCCAGACATCATGTTCAAAGACAGACGTCAGTGTCTAACAACAGCTTCTGAGTCTATTGCAAGTGCATTGCAAGGGATATGACACTAAGACACTTAGACATAAGTATAGCTGATACTGGTATGAAAAACTCAAAACAAAGTAACTCAAGTTTATAATTTATTTGTAACTAAGGAGTGTTTCTCTAAGAGTGTCAGCTTGTTTGATCTTAGTCCTAATACATCCTTCAGTACTTATGTACTGAGCACAGATTCGTCCTCATGGTGTTTTACATGTGCAACATGTGCTTTGCTATTAAACGTGTTAACACAATGCGTGGTGTGGTGTGGAGATGTGGTGTAATGTAGTAAATATTGAAGGATTCATGTGTTTGTACCTCTCCTTTTGAAGAAAAGAAGGGCATAGTAAATGCCCTCATCTCCCCCTTCTCTAGAAGTCAGCTTGGTCCTTATAAATATAGACATAAACACACCTTGGCACCACAAAGGATGTTGAGGTAAAACGTGAAATGATGTGTGTAAGAGGGAGATCAAAAGAATGGAACGAGCTGTTCTTAAATTAGTGTAATTGGAGATGTTGAACATTCAGGAACATAACAAGGAACTGGCTGAGGAACAACTCACAACACTGTGAGGCGTGCACACACACACACACACACACACACACACACAAATGCGATTGTGCAAATTTGAATTGTCAGCTAAATCGTCAAACTGGCTCAAACTAATGTATCACAGCTGCAGAGGTGGAAAGCAAAGTGCACTTGCTTATGCACTTCTTTTACATTTCTTTAACAATTTCACCATTTTTTACTTTTCTCTCAGAAAGAGACTTCATCATGCTTCACTTTGTCCACATGATGTATGTTATTTCAATTTTCTCATGATCAGAAATAAAAAAAAAAGTAGGAAAGATGTGCTGCATCCCCATGTTTCAGCGTTTGTTTTGAAGACTGTATCATGGTGGTGCCAAAGGGTTTGGTACTCGTACTTCTTTTGTTTAGCATTCTTAATAATATTAATCTAAAACTGTTTTAGACTTTGAACAAAGCTGTTAAAAAGCCTTGACTGGACTCAAGCAGACACATTATCTATCACATGCATCTTTATAATGATGCATGATAACTAATGACGTATCAGAGCAAAAATGCAAACAGAAATGCAATGAAACACCCTTGTAACCAGTGAGAGAGTAAGATCAGTATGCTTTAATAATAAGATATCAGTGCAGAAACACAAAACTTCTTATTGGGTTAAATTCCCCATAGAGTAATAACAATATATGATAATAAGACCAATATGAATTTTTAGCATATTTCAAAAAGGCAGAATCACCTAATATAACTGTACTGTATGACATTGACAACAACAGAATACAAGTAGCTTAACATGGATCCCAGAATGAAAGCAAACAAAAACCAGGTTGTTACATGAGACAAAATGCTGACATTGTCTTTAAAGTGGAAGTGCAATGAATGAGTGGATTCACTCGTTGACATTGTCATTTTCATTTTAAGAAAAGCCCTTCAAGCTGCACAGCGTGTTAGGAGTTGGAACTAATGTTGTCTAAGGATTTATGAGGCCCAACCATTGTTAACTTAGCATCTGTGCTACTGTTGTTTTGAGGCTAAACTGATTTTTTTTCTTAAGTTAAACATCACATTAATTCATAACAATATCAGGATACCAAACTGCACTGTTTTAAGGTTCCTCACGGTGTAATTTTCAACCCTAAGAAAATAATTTATATTTGGTTAAAAACCCTGTGAATTATACTCTTACTATCGTAGCGCGGGCTATGCTAACAATGGTGGGCCCTCTGTGCCTAGACTCTTATTTTTTATATCAACTTCCATCTAGCCAACTCTTTCCACATACATTGACACAACTGAGTTCATCTGTCCTGTGCGAGGTCCTGAACATTTCATGTAGTCCTACAACCTCTTCATACAATTGAACTGGGACTGCTTTAGGTCTTCTATTTTACACTGTAAATAACGATTATAATGTATAAAACCACACTTTGAACTTGCTGGAAGAGGCTTTGTTGTTTAAAATTGGAATGTAAATCGCACCGTGATTTCTAGTGTTTACTATACTCTGTATAACGCAACACATAGCTCAATGACGAGAGGCAGCATCCAATCTGAGATGAAAAGACACCCTAGTGTCCAAAGCTCTGGCTGATGAGGTGAGAGCAGAAACAGAGGAGTGATGTGTTGGGTGGAGGAGATGAAAGATATGCCTCAGTGGTCCGGCTGAGCAGGATGTATCTCTCTTCGGGCTTCGCTCAACCCCACATCACCTCGTTTCACTTATCCTCTCGGGATAATGCTCATTTCCACCGATAACACCTGGATTTTATCTTCATAAATTTGGTTTTTGTCATAAGCAGTAACGAAAACATTTTAGTCACCACTTTCACTACATAAACACAGCTGTCAGAGTCAGCTCGGGTACTCGCTCCGTTTTGTTTTTTTTTACTTTTACTTCCAGAGGCAGATTTGATTCCACAATGCAAACATACTGTGGTTTTAGGAACTATAAATATATTTGCTGTGTCCAAGCAAGGGCAGCTTTTCATCGCGTGTCTGAATCTGATGTTTGACATCGATTTTGCTTTCTGTCCTTCAGTCCCATTTAAATGATCACATCATGAAAGATCAGACTGCTTTAGAAAGCACCTATTGATTGATTGATTGATTTATCAATTTATTTAGGAAATTCACAATCCACCTTGAAACCTTCACATCAGCCGCATCTACTTAAGGCAAACTGCAGCCCCTGTAAAGAGACCTTTGATGTATAACTGAAGCAGTCTACAAAAGCAAGGTACCAACCTTTGTCATTCGCGACTAGCACACGATCCTCCCTAAAGAACTTTTATCCAGTAAAATCTTTTTCCCCCTCAATATAACACCCCCACCCCCACCCCCCACCCTGTCATCTACAAACAGACTGTCAGGTCGTTTGATGACCTAGGGAATCCTTTTCCTTAAAAACCTCCAACTTTAAACCTTCACCACTAGGGGAGCTACAGCGGGTTCTACTCAGATTTTCTACAGTATTGTTCTTTCCTGATCTGCTATTCTATCGCTATCTAAATGAACGTATCAGAGAAGGCTATGAAGGAGCTGTCGGCTAGAACACCTGAGGGGTTACTATAGAGTTCATCCCACACTGTGATGCCCAATTTTGGATTTTCTTTTGTTAACTGTTTTCAGGAAGTTTACCAACCTTTTCTTGCTTTTTCACCAATTTCAGTAAGAATTCTAATTTGAACGCATCGAAGTCTGATTTTAGACACAGTGGCAGCAGTTTATTCGATAATAGCCCCTCAGCATGAAATTAATTTGTCTACAGGTTGCAAGGAACACAACTGCTCGCTTGAAGGGCAAACTCAGTGTTGGTTGAGACAATCCTGAAGTCATGGTAAGGCACATTATATGGATGAGTCTGTACTTTAAAGAAAAGTTCAGCATGGCATAAAGCAGAGAACATCACAATATAGTGTTAGTGGATCCAACAGATGTAATACAAGTTCTAAAACTGACATGAAATACATGGTCAATGAAGCTCCACTTTTACATTGGCAGCTGTGATTAATAATGTGGCAACTTCAACTTTTTAACAATATTCAAAATGCTACATATCAGAAAAGTGAAACCTAGAAAACCAATATTCATCTTTTTAATCTGAACTCTTTTCCTTTTATTTTTGCTGTATCTTCTTAAAGCAGAAACAAAAAAAGAACAGTATTGCCCAGCCAACAGATGCAACATATATTTAGGAATAATAAGATATTAAAGATATTTAAAGATAAAACTAAAGAAGAAAAAAAAAAACAACGTAATGCCACAACACAGAAACAGCACAAGAGGAAACAGCACTGCGAGGGATCTGATCCATCTGAATCTACGGGGATAGGTAAGGACAAAGTACCAGGACACATAAACACTAAAAACACTATCCTTGACATCAGTTTTGTCTTTTTAAATACGTAACGTATATGTGTACAAAGCTCTATAATTGATACTCAAAAAGTGGTCACCACACAAAGACAGTTAATTCAAAGGAAAACAGAGTGAGGTTAAGAAAACGACTTTGAGGGTACAGGAAAGGAGAAAAGAGAGGGAGAGAGAGAGAGAAAAAAATGGTGCAAAGGTGTTTTCACTGAAGGCATAAATGGCCCATAACAAGACTGACGTCGTCTGGGTGAAATATTTCTAGTCTGAGAGGAAAAAAACAAACAAAAAAAAGTCTGACCTTTCTCTAAAGTCAAAGCTTTCTGTTAATGGCAGCCACTCAATCTTGTTACTTGTAAGAAAAAAAAACTGGCCTTGTCCGAATCCTAAAGCATAATTCATACACCCCACTTTCAAGTCACTTCACAGGCTGCTGTACTGCACTGAAACCGAGGCTGCTGAGGCTGCTGCTACTGCTATGTACATGCATTTAGTCTGAAGACGCGGTCGCTGCTTTCTCTTACACCCTCCCTGGCGTAGAGTGGTGTGCAAAGACGGTCCAGAGAGCGACTCCACTGCACCTCTCAACCGACAGGTTTCCACCTGCTGCACTCCTCATTAGCTCCCGTGATTGGCTCAGAAGTCCTGGTCATTCTCTCGGTAAAGCCCAGAGTTGCATTACGTTTTAATGCATTCATTAAAATAGTGTATTACATAAAACTAGCACGCAGGCCAAGTCGCTGGGATTCATACTTTGTCCTATATCATCGCAGACACTGCTCTACTATGGGGTACTCCACAGTTCTTCCTTGACCATCTTTCAAATAATCAGAAGGAGAAAACAAAAAAAAACCCATAAAATATTACACCTTAGCCAGAAATAATCCTGGAATAAATCTGCTGCTTCATCGTCACATCGTGCTGACACATTTCCACTTGCAGATAAGATAACTTTGAGCGGGGAGGGGCAAAAACACGTTGCATTCATTTCAAACTATGCAATTGTCCAATTGCTTTCTCCTTGTCCACCATGTTTGTTATTCATTGTATATAATTTAAAACAAAATGCATGGGAAACCAAAGGTTGCCTCGACCAGCATAGATAGACAAAAGGTGCCCCGACATCATTGTCCTCCCCCGACCCTTGGATAGTCTTTGCACACCACTGTACTGTTCTGTATTTCCTGGCTTCTGTAATGTGGTGCAAGAGCCTACAATGTGTAAGTAATAACGTGAGCTCTTAGCGTGTGTAAAATAGAACGTACAAGCGATCGGTTTGATGAAGAAGGCTAGCTTTGTTGCCGTCTAAGCTTTAGCTCCAAGAAATAATTGCACAATAAGAAAAAAAAACCCTGTAGTCACACCAGCTACTTACCCGACTGAGAGGTAAGAGCCTGACAGACACGTTTATATAAATCAAACACAGATTTAAGAGGAAACGTATTATTAAACTTACACTAGAGTGCATGTATTGGAATATGTGTTTATTAGTGTGTCTGTGAGCTCGACACAAAAAAATAAAAGAATCTGATAGGTGGAGTAAAAACAAAGAAAATAATGAGAGAAAACAAACAAAGCAGAACTGATATGTTAAAGTGTCTCATCAATCGGGATTAAATAAAGTGGGGATTTGATAGAAGAGATAAAATGTCTCAAAACCAGAAAAAATAGACTATTTATAAGATCTAAAATAACAATATTATGCCATTAAAGTTGACCCAAACAGATCCAACACTACTGTGAAGACCCACTTCACGCTATGAGGAACAGATTCCAAGATGACTGAACTGCAGATCAGACGACGATGCTGATGCTGTTACAGTGGCTCAGGTGGGATGATTTAAGGCAGGTGGGTCTATCTGCCATAAGGCTTTATAGCAGAGTTGGGTGTCACTTTGATCAAATGACAACTAAATGTGATGAAAACACAATGGTCGGTGGACACCGATTTAAAGTTTTGTTTTTGTCCAATGGGTGTCCAAAGCTTGAAGGTCATCATACATGCTGCATTATTATAGCTTATTCCAAGTGATTCAAGATGACAAAGGCGTTTGGAGGATAAAACACAAATTTTTGAAGTTTTATTTTCTTCTTCTCCTGCCTGTTCAAATGTGAAGGTTACTAAAAAGTCGCCTCGGTTCTTGCCCATTTTAAATAAGCAGCACTTTGGAGGAATTTCATGATACCCAACTCTTGTTTGAGGCTTTGACTGACACAGAGGGTTGGATCTACCTGCTGGTCACATACATGAAGTGAAAGAACACAGTGTCTTTGTTAATGTGTAGGTAGTATAATATCTTTTCCTCTGAGCTAAATAAGCTAAATAAAAAGGGGGGAAGGGGATAGGGCTGGTGACTGAGCTGCATAGAGTTCATATCAGGATGTGTGGGTCAGTGATGGTAGGGGGGGGGTCGGGGTGGGGGGTAATATTTAGGTCATAGGTTTGGATCCCACCTCACTAGGCAAGCAGGAAGTGGTCAGGGTGAATGGCTATAGACAATTGGGGGTGGAGCCAACCTTTTAGATGGGACGCTTGCTAATTCCCAGCCAGTACACCACAGACCCAGCCTGTGTTTGTCCCAACACGGACCTGACCTGGTTACGCTTAACCTGACGACCAGCCATGGATCCCAGTGTCAAGACTTAAATGACGCAGTGCAGCATCGCTTTGTATTCTGCTAGTTGATTTTTTTTCTCGCCTAGAGAACCGTGTTATCAGAATAGATGGTCTGTGCGTGACAACTTTTGTTTACACCACTTGTCTACCTGGATCGATAACTTGGGGCAGAGGGGCTGGAAAGTGGCTTGACCCTGATATCGTAGCTTGTTTAGATGGTCTAGGCACAGAGCTATAGGGAACAGAGTGTGGTGCTGAGCCAGATAAGCTAAATAAGACAGGATGTGGTTATGAATACCATGCCCTATTGGTAGCTTAAACCCCGGGGCTCTTACAGGGCCTGGAGGTATGACGGTAAAGAGGCTTAAGTCCCGACCTGGGAGTTTGTCCAGGGTTGGGAGGGGGGGGGTCAATGGTGGGGTTTGGATCTGGGGCTCTAAGTGGCCTGGTCCAGGGCTCTCAGCAGGTCACAGCCCTGGAGGAGGTGCAGGTTGCCCTGCAGAGGGACGTTGACCTCGCAGTCATAACGGGTCAGTTCCGGCAGACAGGAGCCCTCGAACGAAGGGCCCAGCAAACGACTGGCGATACCTAGGGCAAAGGCAGAGACAGACAGGAAATCTGCTTAACAGATTTGAATTTAGAAAAGAGCTAGCAAGGTCTTTTATGTTGGAGAGAAACAGAGATGATCAGTTGTGTAACTCCTAATTTACACTGGATGTGAATTCAGTCTCAAACAGCCGCGGTCCATCAGCAGAAGTTACATGCATCAACTTCAGTCAATATAACATCTTCCACCGACTCCATGTTTCTGCTGTTTGGGACCAAAGCTAAGCTACATTAAAATGCAACTTGAAAATCGAAGAATGTAAATAAAATGGTTCTTATACAATACACAATGTATTTGGACTTGGTTAATCTTGTAGAATGATCTGATCACAACTACACCTTCAACTTAGGCATGTCTGAAGTGGAAATCTAAAGGATTTTTTATACTTTTTTCTGAATCCGTATGTGGAGGGGATCCTGAGGATTGTGTCAACTCACCTTCGGTCTTGGTAGAAGGCAGCATGTTATACTGTGAGTAGTTGCAGCTCTTTTTGGGGAAGGGTTTCTCATTCGTGCCTGCTATCCCGTGTCCCGGGTACAGAGACTTCCTGTGTTGCTGCAGGGAGCTGAGGCACGGGGCGATGCTGCCCGGCATCATCCTGCCCATCCCCGATTCTGAGGAGACGTCAAGAGGGACAACTGTGAGTGTCAATTTATTGACCGCTTCATAAACCTACGCATGCAAGCAGGACACACAGGTACCGCACCTGTCAGTGATCCTGCGCTGAGGGAGCGATCCATGGTGACACAGCTGTCGTCCCTCATCTTCTTCCAGATGTTTTCTGATGGCTTACTCTCATCCTGAAACACAAGGATAAGCGTCAGCTGCCGCTTGACCGCAAAACTTTCCCATACACGGCACAGCTTTGATGAGGGATGGATGCATAGACAGATTTGTATGTATAAATGTGACATTTAAGAGCACATTTAAAAGTTGAAACTGTAACTGTGACACCCCTAACTTTGTACCATCACTGATTTCTTCATGTAGCCACAACAAATATTATATACATACGTTTATAGTAATCAACACAACTTCCTAGACTTTTTGATTCATTTTCTTTCAACTGTCAAACCTAAAGGACTAATGCTCTGGTTTATAATGAGCTATCACAACTATGACCCTTCAGATGTTGTCTGATAAACTCACGGCAGTCATCTGGTTGAAGGAACGCTTGATTCTGTTGGCCATGGCCATTCTGGCTGGACTCATGTCTCTGTAGGCTTGTACAAAGTTGTCAATGGATCTGCAAACACACATAAACACACACAGAAGATTTAAATTAGATGCTAAAACGGTCAACAAAGAGTTTGGATCCAGCAGCATTTTACTAGAAACTGACCTTTAACTTTCACAAAATATCAGTGACAGCCTTAAGCAAAAAAATATTGTTGATGGAAAGCCTGCAGGCTTCTACAAACTGCATCCACATTTTGGCATTTTCTGATAACATTTGAACAAATCAAACTTGTTCATGCATCTATGATGTGAACATGAGGACCTTGCTGGTGGTACGTCACCTCTGTTTCTGCATGTGATGCGTCATGTTCTGTTGGCAGGCCAGGCGCTCCTCAGCAGACACTGCGTCCATCAGGTAGGACTTGGTCGTCCGCGACTGTTGTTGGTAGGTTAACAGAGGGTCTGGCGGCCACTGCAGATTCTGCCTGCCGCCCATGGAGGACAGCGGAGTGCTGGCCGGGGCCTGGTACGGGGGATTCTGCATGTGACCCATCATACAGGAGCCCGTACGGGGGTCCATGGTGCCCTGGCCCGAGCCTCTCTTCTCCCGGGCGTTCCAGGATGCAGCTGACTGCTGCGGGTAGTGGCCCCGGGGCTGAGGAGGAGAGGACAGGGGCTGGAAGAGGCTGGCGATGTTGCTGAAGCTCTGGTGCTTCTGGCTGAGGCTGTTGCTGCTGCCGCTGGTGCTGCACATGGAGCCGGCGGGACCCCCCTCCAGAGACTCCGAGTCTGGGATGATGGGATTCAGCTGGAAGTCCTCTCCATCCATCGGGATGTAGGGGGCCAGAGTCTCCAGGTCTAAGTCACTCAAGTCCCTCTGAGAAAGTAACAGAAGGACAAAAAAAAAAGATATTTTAGAATAAAACCTAAGGCGAGAGACACCAAATTTTGGGTCCGTCTGCTCTTCAGGATGTTTTGATGTCTGCAAAGCGTTGGCTCTCCAATAAAACTTGGAAATTGCAGTATTTAAAGAAGTTTTCAGATTCCTTCGCTTGAAAAGAAAATTCAAAACAACCTTTGATGTGGTGAAACCGCTTTCCCTAACAGGAATGGAAAAGCTACATTTACAGCCACATGGCCCAAGTCTGACTTTTTAGCCCAAGTGCCAGACCACTTACATATGTGTCTATATATAGTTTCTGCTCTCTGCTTTCTTAATCTTCTCCTTTCCTTTATTACTTGATTATAATTTTGTCAGCTCAACAACTTCAAAATTGATACACACACTCTGTTGTTAGGCGTAGCAGCAACATCCATATTTAATGCTGTAAACACAGCTTGTGGCTGTGTGTGACATCTCATCTTCTGTATATTTAGATCTCAAGAAAAAAATCGTAGTCAGAGACCGGGGAGATATTAGATGCATGTGTAACAATGGACGCCCACCTCAGTGTCTGCAGGGCTGCTCCCTCCCTCCGTGTCCAGAGCAAAGAGCTTCTCGGTCAGCTCCACCTTCAGGTCGCTCTCCACAGAGCTGTAGTAATCACCGGGGCTGCTGGGCTGCAGGAAGAACAAACGGCAGGCGGGGGAAACGTGATGACGAGCAACAAACAGGGAACACAAAACGTAAGAGCAGAGAGTAAAAGGAACGAGACGGACACAAAGAGCCAGAGATGAGTTCCGACAAAGGCGCCATTCACTGCTACGAGCCCCGACCTTCCAAATATCCACCCCCGTCATTCTCACATATGCTAGCCACAGTTAGTGATTGCCCCCCACCCCACCAGGCCCCACCGAACAGAGAGAGAACAAACCATGACACAGAACTGCTCGTTTGCTGACTAATTGCTCCTTTCATGTGTCACCCCCTCACCGTGGAGCAGCTGCTGAGGCTCGGCGTGGCGCTGCCCGGTGGAGGCTTCTGCTGCACGGTGAATGGCGCCCCCAGGCTGGCCAGGTCCCGGGGCCCCGGGGTGGAGGGGCCTGGGGGGGAGGCCTTTTGGTTCTCACTGGCCCAGGGTGGCGGCGGCATGGCTGCAGCAGACACCTGCGAGTATCCTGCCGGCTGCTGGGGCTCCTCGAAGGAAGGACGCCCTGCATGACAAAAAAACAGCATAAAGTAGGAAGTTAGGAATCCTTCATTTATGTATCCACATATAAAGTAGATGCCTCAAGGCATCTTCAAAAATCTACAAAAACATGCATTTTCTACGACTCTTGTGTGTTTCTGCATGGTCTCTTTTATTACATCGAGGTGAGCTGTCATGGTCTGAGTGTACAAGCTGCACTTCACTGAAACTGACCAAAGTCGAGGGAGATGATGGTGTCTCCGGGTGTTGGGGCAAGCTGGGCCAGGTCCTCGGGTTCCTCTTTCAGTTTGGTGTAGAGTGCGTCTCCGGACTCTCCGTTCACGCTTGTTCCACCAGAAGAGAAGAAGCTGCTCATGTGGCGTGGCTTGAACAGAGACTCGGTCTGCTCCAGGGAGAAGATAGTCGCCTTCTCCTCGATGTCACTTCAGAGACACGGGGAATGAGCAAATGGCAGTTGAGTCAGGTGCATGAACGATTCAGCCTGCTCTAAAAACAGGGGCGAACAGGAACCTCATTACAGTGATATTCTAATGGTGATTCTTATAGGGCTGCAACAATTGAAAATTGTTAAGGCCTGTTCCAGTAAAAGCCAAGATGAGGCCTGTAGATTACTTTTAATGATTACTTTTATTCCAATTTTCTGTCATCGAGGACGAAGGAAACGAGAATGTACCTGTCTTCTGAAGCTGAGGCGAGAAAATAGTTTATTTCTTGACATCCTTCTCTGTTTACCTGAGGACATAGTTAATGCAGACGATGCACTGGGGCTGAGAGTTACGGCTGTTGTAGATGACAGTTCCCTGGGTCTCAACCCAGACGAAGCCTCCATTCTTAGCCAGCATACGGTACTGGCCACTCACTGCCTGACCCTTGCTGCACACTGCAGACAGACAGAGAAAGAGAGAGAGAGACAGAGAGAGGGAGTGCAGGGTGTTACAATCAACTGCACGACTCCAGGCAACTCAAGTATGGCAGCGAGCCACTTGTCTATAATCAAGCTGAGCGACGCTGGCCGTGAGGCCACTTTTATGTCCTCCTCTCCATGCCTGCCCGAAGGTCTTTTATCACACTATTATAATGAAGGCGACCATAATCATGCCACATTTCCAACACAGATCCACTTAGATTTACAGATGGGCTGTTGGTTATGAGCAGCACAAAGGTTGTAATACTGCTCTTTAGTCACTAATCAATTTGTGTTTATGTGTGTGTGGGTGTTTTTAGAGCTGTCTATGGAGTAAAAATCTTGTCTCTTTTTATGGTTTTAAAAAAGTTCCTTTATGGGCCATGTCCATTTTACAGCTTTGTAAAAAGAAAAAAAAAACTATGCATACTGCAAATGGAAAAGCAGTTCCGCTCAGAAAATGACATGCAGAGTGCGAGGGCTGGATTTATTGACACTGGTAAAATGTCAATATCTTTGTCTCAATCACAGTTTACTGAGTAAAGCATTAAAACAGTACATGCTGAACCGGCTGCAATCACTGCAGTACAGACCAGCTGCATGTGTTTAAAGGTGTTCTAAGTTGTATTTGAGTGTATGCATGTGTTTATATATTCAGTAAATGTCCATGAATTTACATTGGTTAACAGTAGAGAGTTGGATGTTTGACTTTCAGCTGAGAAGGAGATGTGCTGGCTACAGTCCAAAGTTCAGCACTGGCGTGGGAAAGGAGCAGGATTGTGGTCAGAGAGTGTACAGAAGGCCAGGAACTATGTGTGTGTGTGTGTGTGTGTGTGTAAGAGAGGTTGAGTGTGAGAGTGAGTGTGTGAGAGTGTGTGAGTGAGTGTGAGTGTGTGTGTGTGTGTTTTGAAAGAGGCTTGTTACATTACATATAGCAGAGAGAGCTGTTACCATGCACTGATCGACAGGCTGGTCACGTTGGCCGTGAGAGCCAGTGGTCTGTGAGTGTGTGTGTGTGTGTGTGTGTGTGTGTGGGTGTGTGTGTGTGTGTGTGTGTGTGTGTGTGTGTGACACAGAGAGATAGAGAGCCCTTTATCTCAGTGGTTTCCAGCCAGCTAACGACTGTAGACACAGATGATTGAGACCAGAAGTGAGGGAACATGCAGCACACAATCCTAAAGGTCGCAGATTCCCGCATCTTGTTTTTGAGACTGTTCCTTCATCTTGTTGGTCTTAGATTTCAGATACCCAACATGCATTAGTTTTTGTTGTTGTTGTTTTTGCTTAATGAATGATGTATCAGAAATGATACGCCTGTTTATGATGAGTTGCCATGAAACTGATAATGGCAGTAAATTACTGGAATCTGAGTAGGCTACTTGAAATTAAATGGGACTGCTCAATGGTTCTACAGATGCTTTTGGAATTTGAAACATATGTATGTAAATGCTGGCAACTTCTTCTTTTGAAGATGATTAGAAACTTGGCCTAAATTGTGAAGTAAAAACAACAGAGAAAGGGAAAAAAACAAATCATGTCAAATTAAAGTCAGAAATCTGGAAAACAGAAAAATTAGAACAGGAAAAAAAGAACAAAATAACAGCAATGTTGGAGAGGAAAGGGGATGTTTTTTGTAGTGAACATGAGTATACACTGTGTAGTCTCTCTCTCTCTCTCTCTCACTCATTCACAGGCACACACACAGACACACAAAGCCATTATGTGGCAGGGATGGTTTTAAGGAACTAAATTACCACTTTTCCTCAGTGCTGCTTGCTGCTTTTAATGATATCGTACTGTCAATGGAGAGAAAAGCCATGACACTTCAGAGCTTTGTTTGTCTGTGTCCACACACACACACACACACACACACGCTCACACATGCACACTGTCATTAGTATATAATAAAAGCCACCTGGTCTCCTGTCCACTGTGCTTGTGGCAGCAGATGAGCAAACCTCATCAGGGCATCAGTGGCTATGCTTAATTTAATAAAGACAAGACATCTTAATACCATGGTCCTGCTTTGTGCGCACACACACACACACACACATACACAGTCACACAAGAGAGAGAGAGAGCGAGAGACTGAATGGTATTAGCACAAAGGAAAACATCATGTCACAATTTCTGACACTGGCTGACCAATAAGGTGAATAATACCACCATGAATGGTATTATGTGGTAATTTACATTATATGGTACATTATTATAACCCATGAGTGTGTTCAGGTAGGATTTATGTGGAGCTGAAGGGGATTTGAACTACTTCTAGACACGCAACTGGGTAATTTTCCCACCCTCATTCGTTCTTTTCTTGTTCATATAAATCAGGGCTAAAAACATTAGTTTCCTGCAACTTTCTTACAGAGCCAATATTGACCACTTTGACTTTGATATCTGCTTGCTTTACTGATTTAAAATTGCATTTAACGTTCAATGATTTTAAGTTGACAGATACTTTGTCATTCTGTGCTTTTCAGTGGCTTTGACTATGAGGAGTTGTGACATTATTATGACAGTGGGTGCATGTGGGTTGCATGTCCTCACAGTTGTGGTGGCTCTTGGTGACGCTGTCAGAGTCCAGGGCGTGGTAAAAGTCATAGACCGAGCGACCCAGCAGATCCTCAGGAGTGTAGCCCATCAGCTCTGTGACCCTGCAGCACACACACACACACACACACACACACACACACACACACACACACACACACACACACACACACACACACAGCAGACATTATTAATTTCAACCTTTCTACCACTCCCTTCATACACGCAACATTCACAAGACAAATCCTGCCCTCCTGCCTCGTTGTAAGCGTCTTCACTTCAAAAGGCTTCACAGATGATTTGGAAATCAAACAGAGGTGCGCCGACTTCCAAAAATAAGAATTGTTCACATTCTGTCTGTGCCGGCTAACCGGGTTCCTGGGAACAGCTAATCTCTCTCCGTCACTCTTCTCACGAGGTCTCTTTGTTAATGAGGATTTTGTGTCTGGCTTTGAATTACCTCATTTCAAAATCCAACATTTCTTTGCTTTTATTTCTCCTCGGCACGCTTTCCTCACTTGAACTCAGCTTTTGGGACGCATGTTCGAAGGTTCTAACTTTTTTGACAGTTTTATTTTTCTGAGATATTTTCAGTCAGTTATTAACCTGATAGAGAGATAGATAATAGATAGATAGATAGATAGGGTTACACAACAGAATAACAACGGGTGACAACCATGAGTAAAACAAAGCCTGGATAACAAATGATGAGGAGAAGGAAGTGGAAATGCCTCTACACACTCTCATCTTGCATTTAAGGCTCTCATAACAAAGTGGACAGAGAATAAACATGTAGATTACACCTCAGTACATCAGTCCACCTGATATCTATCTATCTATCTATCTATCTATCTATCTATCTATCTATCTATCTATCTATCTATCTATCTATCTATCTATCTATCTATCTATCTATCTATCTATCTATCTATCTATCTATCTATCTATCTATCTATCTATCTCCAGCTCCACAATTACTCAATAATTATGATTTTTGCAAAACCTGGCACAATATTTCATTTTCATTACTATTTACATATTTACATTACAGGGTGTGAAAGTGACAGATTGAGACGGACAGAGAGAGTGAGTGTGTGTTACTGTATCTTGCTGTCTGAGTCTGCAGTGCATCATCAATTTACAAAGACCAAAAGCACATCTATTACCCAGTGGTTGCTAGTACAGGCGCCATTGCTTGGACCCGCTCACAGCTACTTGCAGCTTTAATTACATGATGTAATTGAAATGATGAACAGCTCCCAAGCTGCAATTTCAACATTAACTTGAGGAGCACATTCATCTTTTTCGTCTCTATTTTCTTACTTACTGTAACTGTCATCAGTGAACGCAAGTATACAGAAGAAAAAACATTTCTAATTATAAATCTGCACGGTTTTGCTGCAGCTTATCCATCTTTTCTGACTTAGTGGGATAAGACTGTAATGATCATAATTATCACTGAATAATAACTTTTTTAATGTCTGCAGCGTATTTTGACATTATTATTGTTATTTCTATTATTATGAATGGCTCAGAGTTTGTCATTTGTCTGCATTAGGTATCACAAGTTCACTTCTTCAGAGCTGAAGTTCTGCCATTTTTGTGAAAATATGAGGCATGTAAATGGATTGTTAGTTATCAAATCACAGTCGGGTGGAGATTAATGACTTGTGGATGATGGTGCGGCTCTGTTGTGAGACAGAAGGAAAGAGAGAGGGAGAGAAAGAGAGAGACACTCGTTCTCTTATTACATAACGCAGATGACAGAGTGGAGGTCGGGAGGGAAGGAAGGATGGAGGAAGGAAGGAAGAGAAGGAGGAAGGAACTGAGGTAGGGCGGGGTAAATGAAAGCAGGAAGGGGATGAAAGATCCATCCGAAAGTAAAGTGAACAGAATTAGGAGGAAACAGGCCAGGAGGACAGCAGAAAGTGAATTAAGGACAGAAAAAAGGGATTGGAGTGGTTGGGTAAATGGAAAGCAGAGTGCACAAAGGAGGAAGTGAGCAGAGCTGTGGTGAAAAAACAAAGAAAGCTGAATCATATAATATAAACGGCTTAAAAAAAGCATTGTTGTCTAAAAATGGCCCCAATCCAAAACCAAAATGTGTTTCCCTCCCTCTGTTTCTCTTCCAGCTATTAAACTTTAGGGACTTTGATTATTTTCTGAAGCTTCAGTTAATCATTCAACCAGTACTGTGTTTGTTCTGTGTTTGTCTTCTTGGGAAGATTTTCTTTCAGATCTTCGTACACTGGTCTCATTTATGGATAATATAAATAAGCTAGTTGAAGTAGTTTAAGTAGGAGCAATTTCATTGATTATCGGAAATTGGTCCCAGTCTCTTTTCGTCCAATCAGAGTAAGACTTTCCCTTCTTCTTCCATGCTTGTTCCATTCTTCCCTAATCAGCCTGTCACACAGCCTGACACGAGCTGCAGAAACTTTTTGTCTTTTCCCTAACAAGTCTGCGCTGAGCCAGGAGGGTGACCCACTAACAATAAACTCATTTGCGTAATTGGAGAGAAGATCTGGTGGAGCTATTAAATTGCACCGAAATGAAGGAAAAAAAAAAAGAAAATGGGTCCTTGTTTGCAGCGGGGTCGCGCGCAGACGCAATCACTTTCATCCAAAGGAAACCTTTGTCCTGCATCAGCAACTTGATAAGATTACAGGTCCACAAGCATTTGCTTATGTAACTGGAATCAGTGTGTATGTATGTGTGTGTGTGTTACTTTTGCTGAGAAGATCGCAACCACAAATGATTATTTTTGTAGTCGATTGATCTATTTAATTAATTTTCTCAATGAACTGCTTTGTCTATAAAATAGTGACATTTTTGAGAAATTCAAGACAAGGACCTCAAATACCTTGTTTTGTCCAACGTTTACTGCCATAGACGACTAAAGAACCAGAGAAATTACTTTATTAGTCGATTAAGCCATAAATGGCTGTCGCTCTCTTTTGTTGTGCCCTTTTTTTCCCAGTCGTTTGGAACAGGTAGTGTCCGGCTGGAAGGTCAGGTTTAGTTCACACTTTATCTGGCTTTATCTGGGTCATTAAGGTTATCAATCATTAACTTTCACATTGCTTTATTAGCACTTCCAGCCTTCTTTACAGCTACACAGGGCACAGCCTGGTCCTCCTGGAGACGATTTGGCACTGGTCTGGTGTATTATAGCCAAATAAACCATTAGTAAAACACATTTGCTGACACAAAATATATTTCATTATCTGTAAAGGCAACAAGTACCCCACACTTCAATGCCTGAACATCCTGAACTGTTTTTTTATCGTCTTGTGAATGTTTTTGTTTGTTGCGTATTGCCCTGTTTCTTACATTTCACTTTCTTAAGATTTTTTCTCTATTGCTCTGTTAGGGGCCTATTTCTACATGTTAGGCTATAGGACCATAAGGCCACGCAGCTGCCTTTTGTATTCTTCCACTATTTTCATCTCCCAGTGTCTGTGCCGCTAAAAGCGCAGCTCCAGACCGAGCCGCATCTGTAACATCTTGTTTACTCTGCGGATTGGTTCTGGCTTTGATTGTAGTGTGTTACAAATCACTCAGCGGCGCTACGAAGATGTTTAAAGGCTTGTCTTCACGTGAGTCTAGCGCTCAGGTGCACTCGCCACCGGCGGACAATGGCGTGACAGCTTCTTATTAAAGTATTAATGTTTCATCTCTGGCTTACATTTCCCGCTGAACGGCACTGCCAAGTCAATCTGCTTCAGTCAACACACTGCAATCAGTCAAGAAGCCTTCAGATGGAGTGTGTGTGTGTGTGTGTGTGTGCAGTTTGTGCTGCGCTGTGAGGATTGTATTTTAACTGGCAACCGTCCACAGTGTAAGAGAGGCAGTTCTTAAAAGGCTCAACAAGAATTCCTTTTCTGTGAAGTTCAAGTTCATTTCTCGGTTTCGGGCACTCCAACGCATATTTGTTGATTTGGCAAATACCTTTTGAATCAAGCGCTTTGTTTGTATTGTTTACAAGGGAAAATATCATTTCATTTGAATGAGGAGGAGGTGCAAACATGTTTTGACAGCATGTGATTAAAGAGCAATCTAGAACAGGAAATCATCAGACGGCTCGCAATATTCTGCAGCTCTGGTATGTTTCTAATAACAAAGTCATGTGAATTGCGAACATAATCACTGAAGTAAATTTAACTGATTACACATTTTCACGCTTTCTAGCTCACCACAGAAAAGTAGAGTAAAATAAACTTAAATAGCTGTATTTTTTAGACACTGCTTGCATGCACAAGGTATCAATGTTGGGTATCTTGTTGATTTAAGGTTAACCTTCATCATGTACGTATGGATTGAGACCAACTCGTTGCTTCTTAGAAACTTATCTAGAAACTATTAGTTTTTTTCTGAGGAACAAGGGCAAAAATGAACAGGAAAGAAATACATGGAGGCATTGCCACGTTAACTCAGATATAATTATCTACAGCACCATCATATTTCATGCATGTATGATTATGATGTATGATTCCATGATACGTGTAATTACTGATGGTAAACCAGTCAGGATGTTGATTTCCCTGCTCTCCCGTCCTGTCTCTTTCTCTGACCTGAGTTCCACCTGTGTGCGTACCTGTCGTCACAGTAGGTGAACTTCATGTCCATGCTGTGTCGGCTCAGGAAGGTCTTGCTGTCCATGGGCGTGTCGATGTTGGACGGGTGTGGGATGGGCTCGCACATCAGGACAGCGCAGGTGAGCGGGGGCTCCTTGAAGCCGCACAGGCCTCTCGAGGGGCAGCTGTTGTACATCTTGAGCTGTCCTGTGCAGTGCAGCACCTGGACATACACATTCACCACATTTATCTTCTTTTTTTTTAAATGTTCGCAGTGCCAGGAGCTTGCACTGAGCAACGAGCCAACATCAAAGTCGTTTCAGAGGTTGACTGATTGTCAACACTGGAAAGGAGAGAAAATATTTTCACGATTTCAGAAACTGACGTAATGTTTGTCTTCCCTGGTGAATTATTGGCTAATTATATCCTTCTTGAGTAAATCTGAAAAAGGAGAAATAACACCAGCTCTCCTCCGTCCAGCTGGGAGTCAGGTTGATATAACGTATGGTTGTTATATTATTTCTGATTATTATTATTCTCCCATACGAAAACGCTTGGCCTTGTGAAGTTGAACTAACTGCTATTTATTTATAAATCTTTGGAATGCCCGGCTTATCTCAGTGGACACGTCTCAATTAAAACAAGTAATTACTGTTTTCTCTGAAACGATATCGTCTTACTGTCCGTCCCTGAGGTTCCCACTGAAATGGGCGAGTGCCCGTGCAGCCTGGAAGCGCTCGCAGACAGATCTGCGTCGAGATACTATAAACTTAGCGAAGCATTTGGTGGTAAATTGAACTGGAATCTGTAATTACTTCCCTGGCCAGATCCTCTTCCCCTGCTCTGTTTTCCTAGGTATTCAATCCTTGTTGTGTCTCTGGGATTTGAAATATCTAGGACACAAGCCCCTGAACGTGCACCCAAATGTGAAGTGGCAAAATGGGTCAGTGCCACCATCGACGGACCAGCCTACATGCCTAAAGGTATGAAACTTTGCATACATGTGCAACATCTTAAGGTGCACAAAAACGTCTCTTGGAGCCATGATCTAAACCCAACAGGAAGTCTGTTATTCTGGGAAATGAAGGTTTTCCATTTCCCCGGGTTGCAAATGCTAATAATCCAAAGTCCAAAGTCACATTATTTGATTAACTTCAAAACTTAATAATAAGTTAAGACACAAAGTTAAATGAGCACATATTGACTTTTTAATGCAGTTTGATGACTCATGTCATGTCAGTATTGATAATGGTCCACAACTGCACACATCCATATGTCAACATTCATTGAATGGGTGACGCGCCACCTACTGAGAGCAGGATATCCCATGTTTTGTACTGTTGCTAGCAGGTTTGGCCCGGTTCTTCTTGCACTTATAATTTTGGGTACGTTACATAAACAATGTGTCTTTTTAACGGCTAGGCAGCTTCTGGTTTACCTTCCAGCTGGCTGATTTGAGGTTCACAGTGCGTCCTCTGTTGGTCACTGTGCATTTCATCCTCATGAAGAAGTCGCGCTCGGTGCTCAGCTCTTTGCCTTTTTTGCCAAAGCCGCTGCCTGAAACGCACAGAGACACAAGGGGATGATGAGAACATTACTCATGTGACTGACTGTCTGACAGTCAAAGAACAGCCACAAGTGAAAGCATTTTTTGTCAATCACTGTTGTCAATCACCAAATGTGTTTTCAATATCTGTATTTGGCTTTTTGCTTTTTTTTGTGGGATACAGACTGATTTATCATAGGATTATTTGACAGCTGAGTGCTTTTCTATTTCAGCAATTTCCCTTCAGGGATCAATAAAGTAAACCACTGTTCCTGTTTTGAAGAAAATAAATCTTCCTCATGCCTCTAAATCAGTTTTACACATCCTTGTGATTTTCGCTTTTGTAATTCATGTTTATGATGTCCACATAGATTAAGCTAAGTACCATCTAGAGGTGTGTATGTGTTGCCATATTGTAAGAGAGCGAATACTTTTTGCCACACCCTCCTCAACATAAAGTGGCTGTGATGCTCTAGAGCAAAATGGTGGAGGGTAAAAAGCTGCAGTTCTTATTTTCAAGTTATTACACACTACTTAAATCAAAATCACTGACACACAGGCTTCAGATAATATATTTCTGATGATTTTCCTCTTTTGGAAGCACAAATTGCCACAAAAATTCAAGTTAACTTCCCCCTTATCTCCGGTTCCCGTGAGTGACAAGGAAAACGGTCAAAGTTTAGAGACACTGATGTATCACAGCCTATCCCTCCCACACACACACACACACACACACACACACACACACACACACACACACACACACACACACACACACACACACACACACACACACACACAGATTCACACAGGGAACGTGAAACTGTGCCAAGCTGTTACATCACAGGTTCAGAGTTCAGAGCAGCAGCCGCAGCCAGGGAGCAAAGTAGTGAAGTGTGTCTTTTGTCAACCTCCGCACTCACAAGTGTGTCTTTATCTTTAAATAGTCACACTTAAGCAAAACAAACAGTACAAAAAAAGAGGGAGATACAGAGGAAGTGTGTGCGTGTGTGTGCATGTGTGACAGTCTGTTCAATATGTCAGCCAAGAAAGTACGGGCAAATAGTCAAAGTGCAAGCAAAGCTATGTCCCCATTATTGAGACATTGACACATTTATAGCTCCAGCAAATACTCAGGCAAACACAGGAACACAGAGTAAATACACAAAACCACTGACAGCAGTGTTTCCAGGGAACAATAAAAAAAGGCCTGGATGCCTTTTGAGGCTGTCACTGAAAACTTTATCATCTCTCTCTTATTATCCCTCTTTAATACTTTGTCCCAGAATCCAAATTTTTGTTTTTATAATCTGACGAAATGACCTCAAGGAACATAAACCACAAGTTAGAGAGGAGGAGAGAGAAAATGGACAGTGGACGGTGAAACACGTGTCAAAGCTGAGCTGCACTTTGTCAACACCGCTGTTGTGTATTTCACCAAACTTTCTGTATTGGCACATAGTGCACGTGCCAATACAGAAAGTACTCTGCCAATACAGAGTGTGTGTGTGTGTGTGTGTGTGAGTGTGCCCTTAGTGTTTTGTAAGTCTGTGCAGATGAACGTGTAACTTTGCCTGTGCTTGTCTTTTTCTGCTTTGGTGTTTTGTCTACTCTTTTAATTCAAAGCAAATAGAAATAAAAATGATCTCATTGCACTTGTGTGTTGTGTGGGCACCTGTGATCTATCAACCTCAGCAGGGTGAGTATAACTGTGCATGTGTGTGCAAGTTAGAGGGAGTGTTCCTTTCTCATTATGTGAGATGTTATTGTTTTGGCAGTTTTAGAGCTGTTGGGGTTCTCAGACCTCAACGTGCTGAGGACGTCACACGTTCACTGACAGCCAAAGATAATGCCCAGGTTGCTCTCTCTCTCTCACTCCCTCCCTCAGTCCCTTTCTCGCTCCTTCCGTCTTTCCTCGTCCTCTAGCTCACAGCTATTATCGTGACTCCCTCGTCTCACACAGTATAACGACATGCACACGCTCCACAACGGTATCTCTCTCTGGATTCCTCTCTATACGGTCTCTGACCTTCTGTTCTTGTGTGTGTTCTGGACACTTGTTGGTGAGACAGATATTACGTAACGGCGTATAGCTTGTGACTTGTTGTTCTCGGGTTTCTCTCTCTCTCTCTCTGTCCCACCACTCTGACTGAGGCCTCAGAGCGGAGGAGCTGTGGATGTTTACTGTTTCACAGTCAGAGAGAGACGAACGCGCGTAGAAAAACCACACGCCGCGGTTAAGCAAAGGAAAAGATAAGACGACTGTTGGAAAAGATTGCCTCAAAGTATAACATGGACGTTTCATGGTCCCTGGAGACTCGCAGCTAATTTTCCTGACCTCTCTGACGTTTACCCTGGTGAAGTCAACAGCCACAGTTCATTAAAATGTCAAGCAATGTCTTGCATCTCTCTTTCAGTTTAATGTGATTACAATAGTATGGTAGTGTGGAGCAGCTTACATAAAATTAAAACAAAATACTGGCTCCAATTTCAGACTCCAATTTCTTCACCTTTTTACACTCTTCAATGCTTACTTTTGCAAAGCATACATTTCTTTCTTGTTCTTTTACTCTGTTTTAAAGTGAAATGCTTCATTAAACTTCCTTTCTTGCTTTCTTGATTTTAAGAAAAATCTAAATTACTTGTTACCTTGACAACTATTAGATCATATTTTGCAGCTTTTATGCTACGCTAGGATATGCTACGTTTTGCGCTTCTCGCAAGACAGAACAGATTTTAGAGCAGATTAATAAAAAATCCTGTAGGGGTTACTTAAGTCAATGCTTAAGAAAACAAGGTATGGTTTTGAAAAAGAAGGGGATTAGCATGTGATTTATGTGCGGAGCGTTGTTGCAATAGAGAAAACAAGAAGCATGGAGAATGAGGAAAGAGTGTGGCGGAGAGCTGACCAGTTGTCTTCAGGCTGAGATTTTCCCTGATCTCCTCATGATCACATGGGTGAGTGAAGTCAAAGATGCTGTGACCAGTCAGGTCCACCTGAAAACCAAAAAACAAAGGCCGCAAAATTAGCATGTTTTTTTATTCATCCTTTTTTTACTATATCATTTACAGTGTCTGGTCTGGTTGAGTCGCTGTGTGTTTTCCACTTGCAGCAGCAGCAGCAACACTGGTTTATTTGGGATAAACATGAGAGAACCTCTGCAAGTTTCTTCGACATCAAACAAACAGAAACCTGAAGCCGCAGTCCCCCACCCCCCACTCCCCCCATTACTGCGCGATTTACAGTCAAAGCCATTGGCTGGTTTGTTCGAGTCACCAGTTCTCAGAGCAGGGGGAAAAAAATGCTGAGTGTGCTCAGAGTTGACCCTCCATGTCTGGCCTGAACATACACCGCTGGCATGAGAGGTATTTCACACAAACACAACACGCTCGTCTCGTCCACATCGCTGCTTCTCACACTCTCCCTCGCACTCCCTCTCTTCCCATTTTGGAAAGGGAAGTCCGCAGTGAATAGACAGTTTGTATATGGAGTGAAATCATCAAGCGAGTAATAATGTTGTGTTGCTATAGGGACGAGGTTAGAGCGAGGCAGCGGTCTGTCGTTTTATTATACCAACCTGTAATATAAGCATAAAACATAATCCAAGGCCTACTTCAGCTGGTGTCATACATTTAGGAAGGTTAAGTAAAAGCAGAGCAGCTATTGAACTGGATTTTTAGCGTTACTTTAAAATCATAATAGCTAGGAAACTTATATGTGTTCTAATAATTATCACGCTTCCATATAAGATTATAATTCACTGTTGGAATTCTTTGTCACTGTCTCTTATTTATACCTGTACATACCTGCATACGTCTGTATAATTTTGTGTACATATGTTATTTAAATTGATGCTTGTTCCCGTCACCTGCTAGTTAACAACACTTGTTCTTTTTGTTTTTTTTACCTCACAACAAAACAAGAACAAAGTCCTTCCAGCTGTTGAACAAGTTATATAACTGCTCGGCATCGGATGCGATTTGATTATTATGACTTAGTGCGAGACTATGTATATCTGATGAAAAACAAGTGTGGAATACAATGTTATGTGTGCCGCAGACTGCGTACAACCTCGTGTTGGTGTGTAGTCAGTGATTGAACTCGTTAGTTGCTTATAAATGTAGGGCAGTATCAGCACCTTCGTGTTATCCTGCAATCATTAAACAAGATTTCTGGGTTCTGGGTAAAGTGCCGTGACTCAGGGCTTGTGTTCCTCGCCACTTGCACGTGTCTGTCTGTGTTTGTTCTATTCCTGGTGCTCTTGTGCCTACCTGCGTGAGCCCCATGAATTTGCTGATGTTCTCAGACAGGAATATCATGTCGCCGTCGGACGTTACCACGGTGATGAAGCCCTCCAGAGACTTCAGGTACAGACTGTCCATCTGTTGGTCCTCCTCCCCGGAGCTGCTGCTGCTGCTGCTGCTGCTGCTGCTGCTGCTGCAGCCTGGAGGGAGAGGGAGGGCACACACAACAACAAGGCTCGTTTCTCTCATTCCACCTTGATTATAAATGGATATCATTTGAAATGTGTGTGTGTGTGTGTGTGTGTGTGTGTCAGGCTTGTTTTGCTTTGCGGAGCTCTGGCTCAAGGCCAAAATAAACCAGCGCAGCGTCTTCCTGCAGCTCAGGCCCATTCCCAATCCCCGGCCCAGGCAAATTACGCCCAGCGCTAACCCGAGCTCTCCTCACAGCCACTCGGCCTTTTACGGCCCCGACTAACATGGAGCAATTATGTTCAAATATGTACAGTGCACAATCCACACATCTATACACAAAGACCCCAGTGTGTGCATAATGTCTCAGGAGTGCAGAGCTTATTAATGCAGAAAAAAAGAAAAAAATCAACAGATTGGAGAGTGTGTTCTTGCGAGTGTGTGTGTGTGTGTGTGTGTAGTGCCTTCACGCCGAACAAAGCCCAGTAGCCAATGGGGATGGAGGTGCTTGCAGTTCCGACAGTGTGCTTCCCTGAGATAAGAGAGGCCAGTTCTCAAGGATCCTGGTGGGTTTGGAGCGGGGCCCAGATAGCGTTATCCCCCCGGGTCCGGGTCGGATGGGGAAGGGGGAGAGTGGGGGATAAAGGGGCGGGGGGGGGGGGGGGGGGGGGGGGGGGGGGTCGGGGAAGGGGGTGAGGGTGGGGGGGGCAGTGCTTTCTCATGGACCTCGGGGAGACCCTCCAGGCCCCGGTCCGAAGTCCAGCACCACCTTTGGCCTAAATACTGAGCTGTGATTACCAGTGATTTGGACTGCTCTCTCTCTCTCTCCCTTTCCATCTCTCTCTCTCTCTCTCTCTCTCTCTGTGCTTGTGTAACTGCCCTTGTTTTAAGATAATGGAGAGGGGAGAGTGCAGCAGGGACAGCTGGTGTTCAGATAATCGCTTCCCCTCTACTTTCTGACATTTGTTCATTCGTTGTGCTGGACGGAGCAAAGTCATGGGACAGCGGGGTCATGTGACGCTTCCGGAACCATGTGACTTCTACATATTTGCTTTTCAGATATAATGACGGTTGTTCCTTTCAAAGTCTCCAACGAAGACTATTTTCTTTCTTCTTCTTTTTTTTTTTAGGCTGTTTGCAAGTGACAAACCCCTCAGAGGAAATCCTGTCTACGTCATTTACTCTGATCTGCTCGAGGAGTTATTTGAGACACAAATTGCAGCTAAGAATGTGAAAAGGAGAAATAAAAACTGGAGCAAAACTCGCCAATTGTCACTATATGATGTTATTAGACTTTAGAGTAACTACTTTTATAGAGCAGTGAAAACAGTGGCGGTAAGGGAGAGGGAGCTAAAGTAGGTTTAAAAAATTATGAAATGATTTTTGTGTAAAGTTGCACAAATTTGCCATTAACAACTACGTTTTTGTCCCATGAGAAACTGTAAGAACTGTTTTATTTGCTACTTGGAAGTGCAGGCACGACGCCTTGCTGGGGCCTCAGTAACAAAGCCTCAAAAACTGTGAATAAAGTCGAATAAACTGCTGCAACCACTTGTTGAAAAGTCACTGAAGACATAAATATGGGGATGCAAGACAATGTGATTTCATTCAATAACCTAGTTATTCCAATATTTATAACTGTGTGTGTGTCAAATCAGAGCAAAACCCACCGCAGTTAGATTAATCTGGACCCACAGGTCTTTGTTTTTAATCAGCTAAACACATCCTCGACCGACAGCGACTCCTGGGAGGCGTCCATTAAACCGATAACGATCTCCTGACACAGTTTCTGTCAAACATGACAAACGGCCTCCTGCCATCTGAGAGCTGTTTTGCTTCTTTTTTTCTCTTTAACAGCAGTTTTGATCCACGTTCAGCCGGCTGCACTGCCTCATCGCTACATCCCCCGTTCTGTTATGTAAGGAAGGTGTTCCCTTGAGCGGCCTGCACATGTGCTGCTGGCTGCGTGTGTGTGTGTGTGCGTGTGTGTGTGTGTGTGTGTTCGTGTGTGTCTTGGCGCCAAGGCAGACGGGTGTTATGGCTAGCAGGGGCACTGCCAGCACGGGCCGAACGATGGGCAGAGCTCTTCGTTTCCTCTCCAATCTGTCGTCCCATCGCAGAGCAATCAGACCGGCCTGATAACTCTCTGTATCTGCTGCTGCATCTCATGATCTCCCCCCTCCCCTCTCTCTCTCTACCCCCCCACCTCCACCTCCTCTCTCCCCCTCCTCTCGCTCGCCCACTGCTTTCCTACCCTCATTATCTTCACTCCTCCCTCTCGGGCGCTCTCTCCCTCCTTGCCGTCTTGGTTCCTGTCACCAGGAGTACGATAGCTAACGTATTTGTGGTCATTTTCACAACTGTATGATATTACTGTATGTCATCGATAATTTCCCTAAAAAGGTCAAATGTGATTTGAGAGAAATTGACCAATCACATCAGCACCACAGATACCAGGTGCTGTTTAACTGAGTTGCCTTCTAATGCGTCCATCCCTCTCACCTCTCTCTCTCTCTCTCGTAGTCACTGATGTCTCTCTCCCACTCTGCCCCAACTTCAACTGTCTTGTCTCTCTCATCCTTTCTCTCCACCTCCGTTTGGGCTTAACAATACTAAATTTTGAACTTCCTCCCAGAACTTGATCTTAATTTTTCAGTGCTTTGGAAAACCCCAGACACAAAAGCTCGACAATCTCAAAATCTCATATCACCTCATGCAGCTTCAGATGCATTAGGGAGGCGGTGGAGATGGTACTGCAGAGACGTTTCAGAGATGGATATCTCAAAATCTGGGAACATGAAACTGAAACAGTTTGCATAACTAGATATGAAGAACCACGGAAAGTGGTATTTTTGTAGTTTTGTTTGTTTTTTTAGTTGGAAGTCATTAAAAAAACGACTGTCAAACAAAACACATAATTGCATCAGTGCATATTGAATCATAGTGTGTCTATAATCAGATGGCCTTGCCTAATTAGGCGATCAGAGGACTGTTTACATGTCTTCTTCCACTCTGCCATTTCTAGGCACTTACTGAATCACATAATACGGTTCTCCAGCTGCATTTGAGAACTTACTCTAATAAATCTAATAAATGATGATGCGTCTTCTGACTGATGACAGAAATAGGAAGCAGCAGCCACCGTTGTTAAAGGAAGCATCGCTTGTACACGTCAGTCTTTCCTTCGGCCGAACAATGCGAAGCACTTTATAAAAGCACAATAAACAGGCCGCGAATAGAACTGAATTAATAGAATCAAATGGCAGATGGCAGTTTTAAGACTTGCAGATAAGGTCTAGGTTTCACTTCCCTGTTCCAGCGGCAGCTCCTTGTTATCACAATGGCTTGTTAAGCTGCCAGGTGCCATTCAGCGCCACCGAGGCAGGTTTTAAACATCAGGTTATGAACGTCCAGAGAAAACATGCGTGCTATAAGCCCCAGGAATGATCTGTGTGTGTACCCAGGTTACGTAACAAGACAGTTGTTGAAATGTATGTGGGAATTTAACGTTGAGAATTTAACTCTAAGCTGAATCGGCTAAGAACAGGTCTAACGTCTGATGAATCACACAGATGCTCGGCTTTTCATGTTGTAAATGTTTCTGTACTGTTGTTACTTGTTTTATTTTGTCCCTGTCTGATCTCAGCTCCAGACTCAGACACTCCAGAACAATAGGTCGGCTCTCTTTTTTTTTTTCTGTTGAGTTTCCGCAGTTGCTAATTTTAAAATAAAACAAAGAGGAAGGAGTGTGAAGAAAGGCTCCGACAAATACCTTCCCACTTACTGTAGCTGGACAATTGGCCATGCATACCTACACCCAACACACACACACACACACATATACACCCACTTATCATGTGAGAAAACTTGCCCAAGGCAACTTACTTTCTATTTGCATATTTGCCTTAATGGGTCAAATTTAAATGCACCTGACATGGACTTGGTGTGACATACGTGTGTTACAGGCCTGTGTGTGTGTGTGTGTGTGTGTGTGTGTGTGTGTGTGTGTGTGTGTGTGTGTGTGTGTGTGTGTGTGTGTGTGTGTGCGTGTCTCTGGGCGTACTTGTGGCCAGCAGCTTGCGTGTGCGCAGGAAGCTGATGGCCAGCCTCATGATGGAGGCCTTGTCCAGGTGGGAGCTGACGCTGTGGGGCAGAGGCAGCTGGTGAGCCAGGTCGTAGAACACCTCCGTCTCTTTGCTGCGCCGGCAGCGAGCCGCGTCCCGGGACTTCTCCTTACGCCGCTCCGAGCTGCTCCTGCTGAGGAGACACAGGGAGGAGGAGAAGCACGGTCACACGTCAGCTTGCCATCCAATGACTGGGGCGTTCCCTTTTCCACATTCACTGACAAAAGTTTCATGTTCTCCATTACATTCTCCACAGACATCACATGTAATCAGTATGTTTTTGACAAAAACATGAAGAAAAAAAGTTTGGAGCAATGGCTGATTGTTGCATTGAAGCAACTGTGCTGTACTTGTTTTTGTCACCCTAACTCAGGGCTTTCTCTCTGAAGTTAGACATAAATATGAAGATATGTTCTCAGATCTATTATTGCCTAAATCCAGTTTTGCACCTAGATAACGAGGGCAGAAATAAGTTCAGTGAAATGAGATATGATGAAATCCAGTGGAGTGACTTAAAAAGATAATTAAATATAAATGCTACATTAATATATTGTTTCTAATAAAATTAACCTTTCTGGGATAAAGGTCACAGTTGCAAAGCTAGAAAACCCTGAACTACTAAAAAAAAAACTGCAACAGCTTCTGAATAAACCCATCAATGTTCTATAAAGACCTAAACCTTCGCTGAGCCCACGTTCCTCTGTTTGTTGATTCAATGTACTGGTTTGATATGGGTTGAGCAAGGAATATTGAGCAACTGTTTGCTCAATAGGCCACGTCTCGACGTGTTTGAAGTCCGGCCACCAAACATGCAGGATAATGGGTCTTAATAAACAAAGCTGTCTGACCCTTAAAGATGTGCTTTTTGTCTTCAGATTCTCGGTTGTTACTCAGTTGTTGTTTAAAGAACCCAATTTTTTGGCCGCATCTAAGTTTCATAAAAAGGTTAATCCAGCTGTCAAACTGCGATCCCGGAGTCTCGTCTCTGGGGTCTCGTCATTGCGAAATGTCGAGGCAGAACAACGAGACCTGCACAGTGCTCCAACCACGTCTGGCAGCAGACAGAAACAAGTCCGATTCTCAAGTCAAGCCTCAGACAGTCCAGAGGTCCAGCCTCTGCTCCAAAAAAGCAGCACAACAAACCATATTAGGAAATTATGCACAGGCTCGGAGTTTCTCTGGGTTTTGTCCTTCCCTCACATTTGTTCTTCAGCACTCTTTCAGTCTCTGCATATGGTCTGTGTTGCATATAGATCCATATTTCAGGACTTTGACAGACAAGAAATCTGCCCTGAGGCTTCAGAGCTGCAGCAGCATGGCAGCACATTTTACAAACACAAAGTGATCACAACATGAGAAACTGACAACTTGTTGGGACATAGTCAAAGAGAATGTGTGGCTTGAGCGGATACAGATAGGATGCTGAGGGGTGAAGAGCAATGTTAGGAGGTAGAACTTGGTCAGTTAAGTGGTCTTACTTCAGCTGAGAATAAATGCAAATACAATTCCAGCTGAGATGTTATACAGCTCCCATTTTACAGTATCACTACATCAGTCCTTTGTGAAAATGGCTGAATTTTACAGGAGGGACAGTAAAAAAATATATAAAAAGAGCGCTGCATGTTTGATGACCCTGGTGTCAGGGTGAGATCAGACTCAGCCAAACATGAGGCAGCAGTTACATTTTTCCCAGGGCAACAACATCGAGGCATTTTCAGCATTCCTGCGGCTGTCGCCTTGTATTTCCAGGGAGTAACGAGACGGCCATGTTTCTGTCAGCAGGACATGAAAGCAAGGACGTGTTAACAGCCATCTGAGGCAGCGCAGGCCTCATAAACTTCACACGACTCCCCTGAGGAGAATATTATAGCTTCAGTCCAAAAACTGAATGAATGTGATAGAGTCCGAGCGAGCCGGGGTGTGTTTCAGCTCCAGTGCGGCACATTTAAGGTGCGACACCTTATCAGCAGCAGGGCTAAAAACATCTGAGCAAACAGCTTTTTGAACTCCTCATCTGTCTGCAGGTTCCATGACCACGATAACTTGAAGAAACCACAACAGATGAGGTGTGGTTGAACTTCAGATACCCTCAGTCTGCGGTGACACATTGCAGTTTATCTCATGCAGGGATCGCGTATGTGTGTGTGTGTGTGTGTCTGTGTGTGTGTGTGTGTGTGTTACACTGGACCTGTTACATGCAGGACAGGAGAAAATACAACAGGCAAATGCAAAACAGAGCGGAAACGTGGGCAGCCAACTCGAGTCCCTCAAAGATAAGAAAAAAAATGAGAGGCCCAGACAAATAGCCGAAGAAACAACTGGAACCAGGAACGAAAATGGAAACGAAAACCAGTAGAGACTCATTTCAGGCTGCAACTAACCCTTCTGGTTCAAGCGGCTGGGATTAAACGGCATTAAAACGTCACTATAAACAGAGAGGGGAAGAACAGGTGACGCAGGGGATGAATATGTGTGATCT
The DNA here is from genome assembly GCA_029224185.1 of Karalla daura. Lineage (NCBI taxonomy): Eukaryota > Metazoa > Chordata > Actinopteri > Chaetodontiformes > Leiognathidae > Karalla > Karalla daura. The sequence goes on along the minus strand of CM055200.1, from coordinate 20,428,104 downwards.
GGTTTGGTCTCCTCCTTGAACCAAGTGAAAATGAGATCTGATTCACACACACACAAAGTTTTTTTTATTAAAAGAGACTTTGTTGAGGCTTACAGTCCACAAAAGTCTGTTTACTGTGAATATCAGTCTCTCTCTAAAGAACAAAACCTAAATCTTTCATAAAACCTGCCAAAAAGTACACATATTAGGTTTTACAAGATCACTAATGATTCTTCCCATGTTTCAGAGAATTTTAGATCAATTAAGTCTAGCTATCTGGTGCCATAATCTCAACCTCACATTATAGCAACAAAGCAGGTTTGTTAGTAAAATGAGAGTCATATTTGTCTGTTTCCCATCAGTGTGTCGCTGCTCACAATGGCTCACAACGTCAAATCGCAGTTTCTGCCCTCTGGCGAACTCCCCCGACCCGACCCCGCACACTCACACATGCAAACACACATTAAGGGCAAGGACGGCGTACGGTCTGCAGGAAAGGCAGAGCACAGAAGCACCATTATCTTATCTCATCAAGCGTATGTCCCATCACCGTGCCCGTCTCTCGTTTGCTTAAACTCATTAACCCCGGCCGAGAATCACCCCCGTCTCATTATGATGAGCCAGCAGCCGCCGGCCGCTCCCACTCCATCAAGTCAACTGGAACAGCTAACTTCAACCAGCTTCTGCATGTCTGTGTGTGTGTGTGTGTGTGTGTGTGTGTGTGTGTGTGTAGTGCCACTCTTTGATTGTCTGGAGCCATTGTTGCTGCAGGTCCCAGCAGACTATTTCAGGATATTAAACAATGGCCGTCGCAGCGCTTCATCAGGGCACCGAGCCTTCGGATGGACTCGCTGACCTCAGGCCCGCCATCGCAAAGAGCACACACACACACACACACACACACACACACACACGCATACGCACACTTTCTCACATATGGTATATACAACCACATACTAAAGATATTTTCGTTTCAAAAGAAATTTGTCCAATTTGTCCACCTCTTACCCAACATTTGCTATCGCTTATTGTTGATTGCTTCAACCGATCACGATCATTTTTGCTATTTCTAAGACAAAGAGAAAAGTATTTTGGCACTGTATGTCTCAGGAATGATCCCTGTGATGGCAGATGACGGGTGATACAAAGGGTTATTCTAGCGAAATTACACATTTTCCATTCTCACACATTCTTGTGTTCTGTTGTGTCCACAAAAATGTTTTTTCTTTTCTGTTTTTGTATTCACTTCTTGCCTGAGAAGTACAATTTTATTTCACAAAGATGACTTCAGCCGAACCTTGAACAATTCTTTGAGGTCTGCAAACATACACGATGTGCAGAGAAAGCAAGTTTTTATTCATGTTGGTCTATTTCTTATCATATTGAAACTGATTTAATTACACAAATAGCATGATGTTGCTCTTTCCAGTGAACTGTACACCTCTATTATATAACTGTCTGTTCACAAGAACAAATTTGGTTGCAATGGGACAGAACAAGGCAGCTCCAACCTCCTTTTTTTCCTTCATTGTTTTCCATTCTGTTTTCAAGAGAATCCACCAAGATAATTACGTGACCCTTTCCCAGCTCCGAGCCCACAGCCGGCTCAGGTCGTCTGATCGCGGCTCTTTATTTCCACCTCAGATCTGAGGACAGAGAACCCGTCCAGACTCGCCCTCGCCAGGTCTGGCAGTGACGTGATGCCCGTGATGTCTGGGGCCCAGAGCTGCGGCGCAGAAAGGAGAAAAAGACTGACACACATCTGAGGAGACACAACAGGCTGGGCTCAGGAGGCATCGGGTTCATGCCACCAAGCCATGTGGAAAATACAGTAAGCATCTGAGTTCAGCCGATTACCGCTCCAGTCAGTCACTCAACTCATCCCAATGGGAGCTGGACACGAACCGAAAGTCTTTTAGTGACTCGGATCATCCCGTCTTCTTTACCCTTTATAGGTTAAGTCAGAAGAGTCGTGTGGTCATGATCAGGTTCACACATAATCATGTTATCATGAAGTCATGAGAAAGTGATCAGTCATGACTTTATCATGACCTTTACCTTTAACTTATATAACTATATATATAATTATATGAGAGAAAACACACAGCAGAGTTGGTTCACACCACTGATCCGCAGCAGCAGCAACACAATCTCACGGTTGAAGACGGGATTTGTTTCAACCTCATAATTTCCTCCGAGCTGGAGGAGTGACAACAACGTGGGTTATTATCGCACAGGTGAACAAACTATGATTCAACAACTGGCTCATCCTGCCAGAGAAACACAGATAAAAGTACCCCAGAGTTTCTCAAGGGAATAAAAGCGCCCATGCTCGACTTTGTATCTCTGCCAGTTGTTAAAGTGGGACTTAATGACGGGAATATTCAGTACCAGCATTCTCATTTCATTTTGTTTTTAAGATGGGGTATAGCTTCTCTGTTTGTCACTTCATCACAAAGCATAAGGACACAGCTTTGTGCGCTGTGTTTTTGTGTACCTGACCAACAAAACATCTTGAATCTTTACTCTGTTTTCACGGTAAATCCAATTCATTTGTAGGCTATTAATACAGGATCTGTCCTTCTCCTGAGGGACTAGGCTCTAATGTACGATAGCTATGTGTTGCTGTTAACATTACAAGCGCGCCCAGTCATTCATAAATAGCAGCGGCCAGCAGTGGCCAGCTTTGCTTTCTCACGCCAACACACACACACACACACACACACACAGTGATACGGCATTTCAACTGGAGCCAATTAGAGGTGTGTGTGACCAACACACACCAACCAGGCGTGTAACAACAGGGTCTTGTGATGATTCAGAAGGTCGCGTGCACACAGACACAATCTATTTCTCTCTCTCTCACACACACACACACACACACACACACACACACACACACACACACACACACACACACACACACACACACACACTTTAACAGGCAGTGTTCTCCCCTGTTGTACTCTCGGCTGCTGCTGGCAAAAATCCTACTGGATTCATCCTCTGCCCTTGAGCAATGCTCAGCTAACACACCAAGGAAAACAAACAAGTCGGAGGTCAGACATACCACAGCCCAAATTTTGGTCACCACACACACACACACACACACACAAATGCATGCACCCACAGCGAGGACACCACTAATGAGCTGTGATGCTCCGCTCGCCAGAGGACAACAATCTGAGCTTTTATTCCAAACACTGACAGAACATAATTGTTTCCCTTAAACATAATCCAATGAGCACACACACACACTCACACACTCACACACACACACACACACACACACACACACACAGCATCTTGCATACAGTGTATTTTCATCAGTCAAATCCAGACAGGTTGTGGTTGCCGGAACGAAAACGCCAACATGAACCTGGGGGCCAGTGGTTGGCAGAACAGAGTGATGTAGAAAAGCAGAGAAAACATTCCTGTCTTTGTTCTGCTCTGATTCACTGGCACATCTCGACACTGCTTTTAGACGTGCGAGAATAGCAACCTGAGCCGCAGCGATGTGGGTTGCCAGCTATTTCCATCATCCTGCTCCTCACGCAAACGTCACATGTGCAGTCCTACAAGGACGTATGAAGGCAACCTGCCCGGTTTGCTCCGATCACCGTGAGATGGGGCCTGAGATTCAGGCGTGAACATCAGGGACGCCGAGAAGAAACTAATTATTTATCCAAACCTGATTATTAACATTAACAACATACCTACCATAACCATGTTATCCGCAGTCATTACAGTTTCAATCATAGGGAGGGATGACCTCCAATAGCAAAACGTTTCCAATCATTTCTTCAAATCATTTTCCAGGATTTTTTCCAGGACCTTTTCACTTGCTACGATATGACAGAAAAGTTATGTCGTGCTGAGACACAGTTGGTTCATTTATCCAAATTTCATGTTTATTCTTCTCCCGCATCCAGACCTCCAATTTAAGATGTGCGGTCTATAAGTTATCTATGAAATAATCTCTCACGTTCTCGACGAGACTATGACTAATTTACAGACTGCACAAGGAAACCTTCAAAGACCAGAAACATGAAAAAACTTTTTTCTACAAATGAAGAAGTAATGTCACATTTTCTCTCTGTAGTAAAACAGAAATGGTCAAAGTGGACGTTTCACTCTTACCTCTGACTTTTCGAGTTCATCTTACTCCTCATTGTTTAGAACGCAGGACTCGGTCTGGTAACAATTTTATTTGCACCGTTCTACGGCCAATTTCTTCTTCTCGCAAAGCAAAATAAAGGAAATAACACGAAAAGGAAAGGAACCGAAAGAACTCAAGCTCTTCGTTCGCTGACGCCTGTGTGTGTGTGTGAGTGTGTGTGTGTGTGTGTGTGTGTGTGAGGGGAGGAAAGAGCGAGCGAGGGAAACAGGTAGAAAATACCTGGCATTCTGAAACCTCTGCGATAGAAACATCGCTGTCACTCTAAACCACAGGGAGTCACAGGGCCAGTTAGAAAACATGAGGTAGAAGGCCAACCACACACACACACACACACACACACACACACACACACACACACATGCACGCACACAGACTGAGGGTGCTGCATGTGAAGCGGTGATGATTCCCAGGCTTTAGGTCGAGCGAGGGCTAGATAATTGCTCTGAGATGTTTCTTTGTGCAGCAGTCAACACCACGTCACCTTCGCTGTGAACAGCAACCTGAGGGGATGCTGTGATTGATGACAGGTAAGTATCGCTTTGATGGTCCACCTCCCTGACTCTCCAAGTCTGGGGCTGTTAGAGAAAGTCACGTCCTCACGTTTTCCCCAAACATGCAAATCGCAAAGAAACATTTTGGCCCTCATGTTTTCAGATGCTGGTGGTTAGAGCTGCAACCACTAATCAGCTAATCAACTAATAAGGTTTGATCTTCAGTTTGGTGAAAAGAGTAACGTTGAGGGCTTACATTCACATTCTAGAGACAATCAATGAGAAGAAAATAGTGCAATAATGATCATAATGTTGGACTGGGGTTTTTAGTTTAAAATTCTAGATAAAATGTAAATTTGGGGGAAAAGGTGAAAGGTGAAATGACCTCAAATAAATTTTAATTCCCTGATTCTGACTTTGTGTTTTGAATTCTGTCTGAGATGTTTACAACCATCAATCAACATCATCCACTCCACGAAGCGGCTACATCACATCAGAACAATGCGCCCTTCAATTAGCTCTCAGGCAAACTTTTACTAATCTCTCCTCTTTTTTTTCTGAAGAATCTGAGAGACGAAGGTTTGCCAGTAGTTGTCTCGCCGCCATCATTGCTCATTCATTTTAACACCCTCAAGCTTTTCCCGATCGCTTCTCCTATCCAGGCTGTGATTAACGCTGTCTGTCAGCAGCGCCTCTAAAGTGCGACCCGAGGGGATGCAACACGTCGAGCGCGCTTAACGAATGACGCCTGCACCGAGTCCAAAACTTAACAGAATAAGCAAACAGGATGAACACGGGGCACGGCGGCTGCAGGCGTATTGTGCCTGCTCCTCTCTCTCCGCTGGCAATAACAACACTGCTAATAAAGAAAAAACGAAAAGGTTTTCCCTGCAGGGCTGCGTCTCCCTCGGCTTCATCTGTTTGCATCTGCGTGCAAACACCAGATAAAGCGCGTGTCACTGGCGCTAATCTGAGGCCGCATCAGAGCTCATGTACAGACTTAAGAAAATTAGTCCTGTCAGCACTCATTTATGCAGAAACTGTGAGAGAGATTTTACAAACAGATATGGAGGAAATAAATACATTATTTTTAAATCACAATGTGATTACAGACTGGGTGGCTTAAATGTTTTGACTGTGTGATGTGCACAGTTCGATTTCAATCTAAGGGACGAGTGGGTCACATGGTGAATCAGTGGATAACCCATTGAAGATCCCTGGTTCAAATCCTCAAACTATGAGGGTGTCCTGTGGGTTTCCCCTAATTTCGCCTACAGTCCCAATTCATGTTGAGGCAGATTGTCGACTCTAAACTGAAAATGGTGTGTGTGCAAGACAGGTAAGAGTATTGAAGAGTGTGACAGTATAGTACAATGGTGATGTGGTAAAAGGGACCAGAACATGTGCTGATGGAGGAACAAAGAACATAAACGTGACCTTTTCACTCGGAGCATGAGGTGAGCGTCACGCAAGGCCAAGGGTGAAGCCAAAAGCCAAACCAACAAGTCAACAACTATAAGAAGGTGTCCGAAAAGCCTCCAAAAGGTGTGTATGTGTCATGTGTATGATATACTGAGGGGTATGGCAAGTTGAGAACACTGGTTTAAGAATAGTAAATTGCACTGCTGGCAATGGACTAGATATAAAAAAAGGATAAATTCAATATTTTGACGGTCAATATTCAATATTATACTTTTTTTCAAAATAGTTACACCCCCACTGGGACTACGCCTTTAGTCTAAATTAAGATTTTTCTTTCTTTTTTGCATCAGGAGTGACTCTTATCTTGTTCCCATCTCACATTTCTTTTATCAGGCTTGGTCTCACGCAACAATTCGCTCACTGTTCATCCTCTGCTCTGCGGCCCTGCGTCAAACCGCAGACTATGATCACCTAACAGAGTTCACCAACTTCCTCAGGAGTCCGGAAAATTTTGTTGGGGAAAAAAAAAAAACATAAAAGATACTGCTGATATTGTTTCAAACAAGTTATGCATCAGAGAAGCTTGCAGTCTGACACTTTGTGTTCTTCCACTTGCTTTACACTTCTTACAGATTCTGCTTATGTGTGTAGACTTATTTCAAAACACAGATACATGCAGACATGCATACAGCCACACACACACACACAGACACACACAGACACACACAGACACACACACATCTAGACAGTAAGAGAGACAGGGCCCCAAACATGAACCCCTGTGCTTGCAATTGTTGTGATAACAAGCCAAGAGGTGCTTATAGGAAACAGATCCAGTAACCAGAGCAGGTGTCAGGCCAGCAGACTGTTTGTGTGTGTGTGTGTGTGTGTGTGTGGGCCACAGAAGAGCTACTGTAAATTCCCGACAGCTCCCTGTGAAAGATTTGAAATCCTGTTCCATAAATGCAGATATTTTAATGAGCGTCTTGTTGTATCGCTTCCATTTTCTGGGACATGGACAGCTTTGCACAGATTTGGATTGCACAGCTTTCCAACAGGTAAGGCAGGCACCTGCATGGGGCCCCAGGCCTGTGCAGGGCCCCGTGAGGGCTGACACACTTTCAACTTTAAACTACAGTCACTGGACTGAAAACGATAGTGCTGTGAACCTTTAAAATAAAGAAGGAAATAAGAGAAACGTTTCCCTGTTGGCTCATTTTTGTTTGTTAATACAGCAGCAATAAATGCTGGATAATGGATTCTCAAATGACCTCTGAGTTCAATACTGTTGCTCAGTTTGTGATAAAAATATCCTCCAACTATTCTAATCTTATTATTTTAATTACCTTAACTTATTATTTTAATTACCTTACCATTACGTACAAATGACAAAAAAAAATTGGTCTGACAAAATGCTATTCAAACTTCAAAAGTCATCACTTTTCTTAGAATTACAGCAAATAGAGGGAAATGTTATCATTTTATGTTATTTGGGAGAGAGAAATTGAAGATTTTTTATCTTGATACTGAAGTTATATCACCATCGTGTCTATTTTTAATCTGCTTTCATTCTGAAGGAAAGATGTTGCTCCGCACTATAAAGGTGGCTTATAGTCAAAAAAGGCCAGAGTCTGCCCACACCCAAAACACACACACACACACACAAACGCACACACATACAGTACATATACACACACACCTTTCCTTGCTTACAGTGGGTCTTCCTGTAGTTGTGGCGCCTGGCCGAACACAAACACAGAGCAACAATACAGTACAGGCTAATCTGTGATCCTGAGGAACATAGAGTTCTGGAAACACAGCCAAACACACACACACACACACACACACACACACACACACACACACACAGCCGAACAAACAGCTATCCCAGACAGGGGCCCCGACTTGAGCTCAATCAGGGGAAGAACGATGCAGGAGATTGCTGATTATTCTGATAGTCCATGAAAGAGAAGTACACACAGACACACACACACACACACACACAGAACAAGAGAGAGCGAGAGAGAGAGAGAGAGGCAGGAGGAGAGAGAGAGGGAGAGGGAGAGCAAGAGACACACACACACTGGCACAAACAAACAAACCCGCCCACGCCATGCTGATGGAGGATAGACTCGCTGATTGAAAGAGGCACACAGGGGTGAGAGCCACAGGCCGAGAAGGGGAGAGAGAGAAAGAGGGAGAGAGAGTAAAAGAGAGAGAGGGAGAGGGAGATGGTAAGAGAGAGACCACAGGTGGTGGGAGGGAGGTCAGCTGACCACAGTCTTCATCAGAATACCAAACACAAGCTGCACTGAATCAGACTGTCGGATGAACAGGGTGAAGCTAAAAATCCAATTTCATTCACTTTTGCACTGTGTGTGTGTGTGTGTGTGTGTGTGTGTGTGTGTGTGTGTGTGTGTGTGTGTGTGTGTGTCTCTCTCTGCTCTGCAGATATAGCAGGCTGTTTGGGTCTCATCTGCCTAGGCTTTGAGACAGTTTTGCACCTAATGACATGGAGCTGAAACTAAAAAGACAAGTATTTAAAAATGAAAACAACAAGACGTAGCTTTTACATTACGAGGCTCGTCAACGTCTCCGATTATTGAGGTGGAGAGTGTCAATACTGCAAACTCTGTGAACCGTGACGTTTGCCGAGAGAGCATGAGAGAGAAAGAACAACAACAACTCGTTGTATGTCATGGTTTTCAGCGCTGGAATCTTAATTCCATTCACCTCCATTGAACTGGGGCGTAGGCAGATGACTCATGGACAATTATCTGCAAGCCTTGGAGGAAACATTAAAAGTCTACATCTGTGTGAGAACAAAAAAAAAAGCTATTTAGAAGCAAAATGAAGAAATTATATGCTGCTTCTAAGTGAGGGCACATTGGACATGTCAGTTTTGCAGCAATAGATGAAATGTGAACTGAGCCATGAAATTGTTTCCAATTCTTGAAATTTCAAAATGAAAATCTTTTCCCAATTGGAAATGTCCAATCCAGGGAATAAACTTTCACAACAAACACCTAATACGTGTCTGTTGCTTCACATTTTATTGAGTTTTAATGTCTTTAGTCCCGTTTAATGTTACAATTCTGAGCTGCCACGATTCATTCATTATCAGATTCATCATGAGACATTAGATTAGTGACAAGGTTCATTTGCACGCTCTCCGTGCAAGCACACAGTCGTAATGTATGAGCGACAATCTAAGTGCTCTGAAATCACATGTGGACCAAAGGTGAGACTAGGCCAGAGGCAGATGAGTCACTCTTTAAGGGAAGCTAAAAAAAGCAGCCGTGCGTTGGTGCTGCATGAATGGCAGAATGCTTTCTCTTCGTAAACCAGCACCAATCAGAAGTATTTTTCAATGAAAATTTGGCCTTTTGTTTGATCCGTCTGCATTTATTTTGAAGGCTGCAGCATTATGTAAGAACCTTGGTGCACTGATTTAATTTTTTAAAAAAAACAAGCAAACCTTCAGCTTTGAATATGTCAAGTAAAGTTTTCTTATACAGTAGAAAAGGGGGAAAAAAAGGCTGAGACTGAGGGAAAACAAGCCATCCTTCATCACTTTGCGTGTCCTGCAACACAAACTGAAAACTGGGAACGAGTATAGGAGTCGTAATCTGTAGAAAAGGATTACGGAGACTTAAAGAGAGAGGAATGCAAGCCCCAGTAGCAGTTATGCGCTTTGTCACCGCTCTCACCGAAGCTTCTCACACGGTCCGGTTTTCATTGCACGATGAAGCCAAAGAGAAGAACAAATTGGACCAAAAGAAAGCTGAGAGTGAGGTTTGAGCGTGACATGAAAAGTTGAGGAAAGATGGTTTCTTGTCTCTGCATGTGTTAAGTGACTTCCGTTGAGACGTGTAAAAACTGTCATCTGGCGAATCTTCCTCATGCCAGCAACATCTCTCGACTGGCTCTGAGCCTCATCTGAGGCTGGGAAACAAGTGCAGAGAGTGTCTTCAGCTCTTTACGGCTCTTCCTGTGTTATTCCTGCTCCTCAGTTTCGCTTCGAGGAGGGAAATTGTCGAAAATGGTTGAAAATGAGACTAGCAGCCAGGACTAGAAATAGAACAGGAGGCTTGCTATATAACAAAAGCAGCCAGTGCTGGTGAGATATTCAATTATACTACTATGTTCCTTAAAAATGACATTTATTATTCAATGTATATGTTATTAGTTATTGGTCAGATTCCAAAATGGGACTGTTTATGCACCTTGAAAACATCAAGCAGAAGTCTGCTTAGCTAAATGTAATAAAAATGGACTACGAGGTCACACCTTGTGTAAACAAAAGCAGCTTTTTTCTCTCCATTAATTCACATCCAGCGTTTTCATCTCGTTGGAGCTTCTGGGTTTACAGCTGAACTACACCACAGAGTTCACAGGAAGATAACTACCATGGCCCATGAGGTTTGTTTCATGTGGGGAAAGAAAAACAAAACTTGCAAATGCTTGTCAGCAGCTGATCATATGCTAACTTATGACTTGTTTCATTCAAAGACATTTGCTATGTAGTAAACAGTACTTGAATTTGCTGAAAACCGTGCTGATAAAAACTCTTGGGCATTCTTCATCACTTCTCTAAAAAGAGAGCGAGCTTAAGAAGAGCTGGCTTTCACATTTCAAAGCGTGAAGAGGGATTTATGTGGTTTCCAGAAAGTCAATGGTAAATATTATACACTCTCTTAAGCAAAGTTTGAGGAGTCAACCTCATGGATACGACACAGGACTCTTTGTGTGTGTATAAAGGAAAAAAAAAATCAGGCATTCATGTGTTTCAACCACATTCACAGATTAGTTGGACCTTATGGTACACTCTTTAAATAACACTCAATACAACACTTGTTTGTCATAGAGAAAACAAGTCCATATCTGGAATAATTGTCTATTTCATTAGCCTTCCTTAAAGCCCACTTTAAGTGCGTGACGTTATGATTCATCTCTATGGTAAGGCTTCTCGACCTCAAAAACAGAAGCAGCATAAACCCTGAGGAACTTGATTTGTCCCTAAGTTGACAAGCACAAAACTCTTATTAATTGATGCCATCCCTCTAAATTAACAAGTCAATTAATCAATTAATTACAGCATTGATGTTTTCGTTTTGTTTTCTGTTTTTTTTTTATAAAAAGGACCCGACATGCAGGAGGTCGACATTTGCAGCTGGAGCTAGAGCTGGAGCTGGAGCTAGAGCTAGAGCTAGAGCTAGAGCTAGAGCTAGAGCTGGAGCTGGAGCTGGAGCTGGAGCTGGAGCTGGAGCTGGAGCTGGAGCTGGAGCTGGAGCTGGAGCTGGAGCTGGAGCTCGGCCAGGTCAGTGGATCATGGAATCTGGCCATTTTGGTAGCGGAGGAAGAGGAAGAAGGGGAGCTGGCGGACAGGAAAGAGGAAATGGCAGGGAGACAGAGTTCTGAAGGAGGGGGAACATATAGACCTGGTCAAATGACCTCAAACCTGAAGAAACGAGGGGGGCACACAAAGAGGGTGAGGTGGGAATATGTGTGTGTGTGTGTGTGTGTGCGTGGGGGAGTTTCATCAACAACAAAGCGAGCCGGGAGAGGCAAACAGCACAGCTGGCAGTCCCGGGTACATGTGAGAGAATGTGATACAAGTACAAAAAGAGGCGGAAGAAAAGAAAAAACAATCAGGTAGAAAAAAGAATACAAGAAGGAGGAGGTGGAGGAGTGAGTGGGCGGGTGGGTTAGAATGAACGAGATAAAAATAACAATGGAAAGATGTAGAAGGTTTCCCAGAGCAGCTCTTGTGTTTCCCCTCGCTGCGAGGGCCAACGGGACGTCGCGTCCACCTGTGGAGGAGGGCCCCGGCCTCTACGGCGCCTCACGTATAGAGCCCGCTCCTTCACTGTCCAGACTTAAGATGTGATCAGAGTTCATAATGAGGATTCAGCCGGCAGGCCAAAAAAGTGCATTCAAAAATAAAAATATATATAGTCGAGTGATTCTGCTATTACATTTCTCGCTCACACATTCTGATGCGGCCATATTATTTTAATCCAGGACTCTCTACATCTGATTCAAGCTCTGTTTCTATTGCTACAGGCCTGTGGCTGCAGTCTGGTTAAAGTGCCATATTTATATGCAATTATCTTATCTAAATGTTTTCCCTCATTTCTCTGCTAGTTTAGCGATCCAAAAACAACAAAATGTCCCGAGCGCCTGAATATTTCCTGAATTGGGCTCATTACGGGAGGGTTAGAGAAAAAGGAAACGTATCTGGAAAAATGTATCAGTTCATTCTTGCTTATGAGTAAATCGAAAATGAAATTGAATGATAAATAACATCAAAAGCACAACTGGAAAGTGTTCCGGACCTGTTGTCACATTTGACTTCCAGTTCCTTCTCTGTTCTTCCGTCACACTTTCTGGGCTGCAAATGGTGAGCTTTGCTCATTAAGCACAAATAAGTGATAAAAAAAGAGAAGGTATTTGCTTTTGTCAGGGGTAATCAGCATCGCCTTGTGGCAGGAAACAACTCATTTTGAAGCAGCAGGACATGAAACAATCCTCTCCCAGCCAGAGACTAAGCCTCATCCCACAGGCGGGCACTGGCATGCTTCGCAGTCCTGAGAGGAAACTCCTTCAAACTCAATCCTCGGCCTCTAACTGCTGGAAGTTGCAGTCAACCCAAACCACTCTATTAGCCTTTCAATTCTGTATTATTCCACCACTCTCCACTTCGAGCCCTTTAAGTGCTCTCAGCAGAGATGTGGTAAATATCTGCCCGGCCTCTTTTTAAAGTGTAAAGTCCACCACTGTGCGCTCAAGTTAACCACGGACTCGGCTGAAAACTTTTTAAACATTTGCCCTCCTCGGGGTTCCTGATCGCAGCGGGCTGTGGAACTAGGCACACAGCTGTGAAACATACTGTATCTCCATCTCCTCTCTACTCGACGACCCAGAGCCTGCTCTTTAATCTCGCTTCTGTTCGGCCTCCATTGTGTATCGCTGCGTTTCACTAGTCAGGGAAAAAACTCTGAATAAGAGCTTTAAAGCCCAAACACAAACAGCAGAGTCTTGTAGCACAAAGACGGATTCTTAACCGCAGTGAGACTCACTCAAAACGGACAAACAGACTCAAGTGGCTTTCCTTGTTGCTGGTAGAGAGCGACTGTGTTTCAGAGGAGTAGAGCTGTGGCAACCGGGCTGGCTGTAGGTTTCTGGAGATGTGTCATCTCTCATTGCAAGATGAGGCATTAGTTTTATGGGAGTTCATTCAGATCGAAAGTAAAACAATGGGGCCAAGTCCAGTATTCCAGCATTGTCCTGTTTTCCCGGAATGACCCCGAAGAGCAGGTTGGGGAAAGTCCGTGGCAGTGGAGACTCAGCAGGAGAAGCTGATTTGCTGACATTTTATCCACTGTGAAACTTCTTACATGATGGGCTACTGAATATGTCAGCTGTCCACTCCTCTGATTTACGGTGAAATGTAAGACTCGGTAAACATTCACTGCGGGGTTCAGCTTGCTGCCATATGCCCAAACGTGCATCCTTGGGAATATGGTTTTACCAGACAAAACCTGCTTGCCTAATTTTGTCTCAAGGAGAAACATTACTGCTGATTTTGTAGAAGAGAATCTCTATGTTTCTGTCAGGTGAAGGTTTTTTGTGCTACGACAGGACTGGAGTTTGGCGAGTCAGGTAAGTAGAGCTCAAATTAGCTGCCTTGCTCATATTTCTAAGTGGTTGCATTGCATTTAATGTTGGTAGTCATGACAGGCTGTTTTGTGTTTAAAATGATCTTTTCCGTTGAGTTTCTGTCAAAAGGACATGAAAATGTTTTTGGTGACTTAACGTTTACCTCATCTCTCAAATATCACTGAAAGAAATGAGGTGTTTTTCCTACTATATACTGGAACTCACTAAAAAAAGAAACTTAGTGGTCCATAAAAAAGTATATTCTTGTACTTGTTTTGTTCTCAAATACAGGAGAAAAGTGCAAACCTGAACTGAGAGCAGTGCTCCAGGCTCGCTACTCAAGCTAATGGGACTTGATTGCTTCAAATCTCCGGCCACAGAAATAACTTTTCTTTTTTCTACCAACAAGAGGCAAGAAAATCCAAAGCACAGGCTGCACTCGGAAGACATTTGGGCTCCTCGCGCTCCCATCTCTGCTTGCATTCCTCCTCCTTTCGGGGGGCAGGTTGAGCGGCCGCAGTAAGTGGCGTGATGTTTGGGTAGTGCTGGGAGGCCGTGGGGTTAGCACACAAAGGAGGCATGACGGCACCGTGCCAACCAGGCCTGGCCTCGCCGCCGCGCTCCGCCACCAGGCGAACTGCTGAGTCGACAGGCCACCAAACGGGCCGACACCGGAGCCGCTCCTCCTGCCTCCCCTCTACTCGTCTGTCTTTACCCTCCTCATTAATCTCCGCTCATCTGTATCACCTCCTTGTCTCGTCGATTGCCCCTCCACCGCGTTTTACCCCCCCCGTCTGTCCTCCCCTTCTGTTCTCTGTCTCTGGTTTTTGGCAGCCCGTTGCCCTCCCCTTCTCCCTCCCCTCTCTTCTTCTCTCATGAGTTAGCACAACAGAGAGGGACAAAAAGATGCAGCCTTTTAATAAGGAGGGGGAGGAAACCAGCACAAAGAAAACTAGCAGACCTGGTCAGTCTGTGACAGGCACTTTGAATCAAGAGCTCAATGAGGTGTCTCGCAATTCATTACCACCAGGGACATTCAGCATTAGGCTCAATCCTGGATCACCTTTGGCTGGAATCCAAACAACTTTTTGAATGATCCAAACTTTTTGGACCCACTGAGAATCATGGGAACTCACTATGAGGAGTACTGATTCCTCTACTGACTACTGACTGGAGTACTGATTTATTACACCACGAACAAAATCCTGAGAGGACCGCCATCGCCAAGACCACTTTTTTGGAGAAATGTACAGATAATCGATTGTATTTGTTCATTTATTTTCACACTTCAGAAATAGTGCGTTATGTGTTCAATTCAGCGTGTCTCTGTGTAGAACATTTTGGTTACTTTCTGGGTTTGGCAGGGACTTTTTGAACCCTTGAGACCTCTAGATAAGGGTCATTTGTGATATGATTTTATCTGTCTGACACTGACTCATAGGTGGTATGGTTCAGTGTGACACATGCAGGGTTCACAATGTATTACATCATAATTGTATATTTAAAAGATTTTACTTACTAAGGCATTGAAAAGGGGATTTTTTCATTGATTTTCACACTTTTCATCATATCTTAATACCAAAATACAAATCTTAAATAATAATTATGTCAAATCTGCCATTTAATGGAGCCATGGAATGTAAATCCAAGGCTATTTTAGTTCCAAATCCACAGGTCCCAAATTTACAGTCACGTTTTTCTATTGCCAGATCCGATGCCAGAATATACTATTACACCCCTACTCCCACACCACTAAGATAATAGTAACAGGCCTTCAAAACAGACAGAAAATAGACCCAAATGGATCGCTCCCTCGTCAGTCATGTAATGTATATCTGTCTGGCAGCCACCCTGGACTCTGACCTTTGGACATGATTCCAGTGGAATCGCCTGTTGAAAGATGTGAGCGGGGCCCTCAACTTTTTGCCAGTATCAGCCGGCCAGGATGTAAAAATAAAGCCATTTAATGTAGTTGGCAGTGGAACAGCGACACGAGGAGCACCGTTAATGTGTCACCTTGTCAAAAAGGCGGTAACCACTGAGGGAGCCTGTGACATTCACAACAAACACACTGGGTGGAGGCTTTGGCAGGGTTAGAGAGACTAACTCGTGTGGTCGGTTCCAACGATCTACCGGCTTCAAGATTGTGTTGACCAAACTAAAACTAGTCTCTACTAGTCTCTACTACCATTTTTCACTGTTCTCATGCACATCACAATATGTCATATCTTTTATCCCCCTCACAATATTGCAAGACTGGCGACTCCAAACCTGTCCGATCACTCATCCGTCTGCTCCGGGCATTTGCTGTTGCTATCACATCAAACCAGTTCAGCAAAGAAAGCTGCCACATGAAATATTATCACAACAGAATGACGTTGACAGTTGAATACCATCTACTGTGGAGCGTACAAATTGCCTTCAGATCGGCATGACAGCTCGGCCATAAATTTTCGGTTTTGTCGGTGCCGTGACTAAGTTGATTCCTCCTCACCGTTGCATCGTCGTGCCTTTCACACTGCTGAATTGATGAGCAGGGTAATTGGTGAAGAGGGTTGTTGGTGATTTATGGCTTAATTACTGAAGTCATTTTTGTGTTTGAAACTTTCATGAAGTAATAAGAGAGCATCATATATATGTCATATATAAAGAGTGACACCGATAGCTACTCGATGCTTGAAGCAGCCCTTGTATTTACATTCTGTTCTTTTGCATCGTCATATTTCTCTCTATTCATTGCTCTTTTGTCCTGTCACATCTCTCTCTGCTTGCACACTCTCAGGACTCTGTGTTGCTTCCATCTCTCAGCATCGTCAGATTCGGTTTGACAGGAATTACATTACAAAAGCAAGCAGGGGGTAAGTACCCCATGGCGACGTTCCAGGGTGGACACAGGTGACGTTATAACAAACAAATCTGGAAGGCTGCATCTCGAAGGAGCACCGTGTGCCTTTGCTGCTCTCTCCGATCCTGCGAATCAACACAGAAATTACGCCTCTGAGGCAGCGGCGGCGGCGGCGGCAACAGTGTGCTCCTGTGTAAGACAAACACTCTGATGGGGGGAAAACACACGGTGCATCGAGGAGGCAAAGGCGAGTGAACTCTCACACACTTTTCATCTAGCAGGCTGTCAGAGAAACACACACACACACAGGTCCCCTAACCTAAAATGGCCGATAGCCGGAGGCAGCGAGGCGTCGACAGACCACAGGAAACGCTCCAGGACTCCTCTCGCTGTCTCTCTCCTTTCCCTGATTCTCCCTGATGACAAGAGAGTCCAGTGTGTCTCCCTGCCACGTTTTAATACCCGCTCTGATCCGAAAAACCGGTGAGAGGGGAGAGAGGGCGGCAGACAAGAAAAGGTCCAGCTCAACTCAACTCCGCTGACTGGAAATCAATTTCCATCCCCCAGTAGTGTGAAAGTAGGAAATGTTATTCCTCTCTCATTTTACAGATGATAAAATGTCCCATTGTAATTAGAGTAGCTTTTCTATGGCTCAAAATTAAGGCTGTGACTACAGAGTTTTTGTTTATTGATTAATCTCACTTTAGGTTCAGTCTATATAACCTGTTGACTCCTTATTTACTGTCATAAAAGAGCTGCAGATCCTCAGATTAAAGAAGGAGTCGGAACAACTAAACGACTGACTGAACAAATGAATCGGTTTTGAACATCGTTGGCGGTCACTTTTAAGGATTACATAAATCCTACAATCACCACAGCTCCATTCTCAAAGTTACATTTCCGTGATCTGTTTGGCTAAGATAAAGGTACTAAGCGTTTTCCGCAGGTAATGCGTTATTGCTCGCTCTCTTTGACAGGCGTGATTAAGGAGCTGTTGTGGCGATACAACCTGGAACAAGCTTGGACCAGTTAGAACATTATTACGCAAGATTAAGCCTGTGACCTCAACGCTGCTGGTGAGCAATTAGCAACCAAAAAGCAGGGTGGGTACCTCAGCAAGTAAGCAAATACAATGCTGTATACGTCAAAATAGATGTCTCATATGAGAGGCCTAATGATTCAGCAGCACAAGTGTTTCATGTATGAGGCATATCAACACGAGACACCTGAGTATAAATCATTGTCTGATGTTGTCTCAACAAATATGCATGATCGAGTTCAGCAAGAGGGAATAAATTCATAAACCTTGCTAATTAATTTGTCAAATGTGGTGTAACACTTTATTTAAATGTCCAGAACACCAAAGTGGAGATTACGCAGCTGTAATCTACCCGGTGGGAACAGAGCAGTTACTGCAAGGCATCTGCAGTTCTAGAAATCTCCTAACCCGGCAGTCTGATATCTTAAGTAATTACTGATGGGTGGTTAAGTCATATAGATGGCTCTGAATAGAGGCCGGAGGTCAAGAGTCACTCTCTGAAGGTGCAAATGTGATTGGAAAAAGGTAATCCTGCTGCCTTTTAGCCATCCAGGAGTTAAATGTCTTGGCTTGTCAGGGCTCTGCGGGAAAGTGAAGTTTCGTGCAATGACCTGTTATCAGAAAAAGGCTCATTTTGTGTGCAAAGAGAGACCTTAGATGGGGCTTTGTTTGCATTTTCAATTAAATAGATTAACTGAAGTTTATTAGATTTGAGTGCAGTTTATCGCTGGAGCCTGTTTGGATGGTTGTGGCATGTTTGCACAATCACATAGTCACTCATAAGATTCTAGTTAAGGATTTTGGGGTTGCACAGAAAGTTCAGCAAACCCAAAAACCAAGTTCATCCCGGTGTCAATCTTAATGCTACAGGGTTAAACCCGGCTCCTGTCTCTGACGGACCGAATCAGCCCCCCTACCACCACCACTTACCTTCCATGAGTCTAATCACAGCTTAATGTGCTTCATCATCGCATTAAAAACACATCAGCATGGGGACAAAGCCTCCCTCTGAAGCCTCTGGCCCGGGAAGTGAGCTTTTTTCCCTCTTTTTTTTACTCTAAACGAGCAGAAACCCAGGCCGAGTCACATGCAGCTCTGCAGCAACAGGTCTCCCTCTGTGCCACCGTAGCTGGCAATTTCTGCGCTCAATGCACAACCAGGAGGGATGGAGACACATGCATATAGACAGATGCGTATAGACAGAAACGTAGATATATAACTATATAATTACGGAATGTGAAGAAATGTACATAAATACAATAATAAAATAGTAGCAGTGGAACCATAACTTGATATAAGTAGTTGCCTAAAAGGTAGCAGCAGTCCAGAGTTCCCTACTAAAAACAATGAACAAATCGAATATAGATCAAAAATATAGATAGATAGATAGATAGATAGATAGATAGATAGATAGATAGATAGATAGATAGATAGATAGATAGATAGATAGATAGATAGATAGATAGATATAGATCAGGAGTAATCGCTTCATGAGTACGAATATAACATGCATGGGATCCATCCATCAATCAAATACTTCATTTTCTTGAACTTTTATAGCAAGAAAACTCTTACAAAACTCTTACCTCTTTTTCTCCTTATCTGCAGTCATGTTGTTTCCTATGAACAGTCTCAGGGTTGTAATTCCTGGTCAAGTTAAGTCCAACTTAAAGTGTCGAAACCAAAAATAAAAAGAAGCGTGCTCTTAGGTACAAGTGCGCACCATGCCACTGAACCTGTTGATTAGTCCATGAGGCCAGGCTGGCTCTAACTGCAGGAGGAGGAGGAGGAAGAGGTGTGAGGTGAGAGGAGGAGGAGGAGGAGGTGGTGGTGGTGGAGGTGGTGGTGGAGCTGAAGCTGCACAGTCTCAGAACACTGCCGAGGATTGTACAGCCTGTAACCCCGCAGGAGACCCGCACACAGGCCGAGGGCTGAGCGCTAGGGCAGCCGCAGCAGCCTCCGCCGCTGCCGGGAAAACACGACAGTGAAGACCGAGCGAGGAATCACTCCGCCGCTTCCAAACTTTCCACCTCTTCGCACAGGTCTGGAAACTCTCGGCACTGTTGAACGTCTGAACCTGCGGCTCAGCTGGCACCGGGGGGAGGCAGCTGTCCCCGTCCTGCAGCTCTGATTGGCTGAGAGGAGCTGCCAGGGCCCCGCCCCTCCATTTGGGAGCAGGCGTCAGGCCACGCCCCCTCCCCCTCCTGCCAACCCAACCCTTACCCCAGCTCTCCTACCTGTTCCTGCAGGAGACAGGTGCAATCATGTGAAAACCACAACAGGTTTGTAACTAGATTACAAGAAGCTCATAAAGGCGATTCGGTGAATCGGTGTTCAGTTTCCCTGTGTTCAGTTTCCCTGTGTTCACCAAAATCTCTAAATGTGATTGGTTGTTTTATGTCCTAGCCCTGAAATTTTGGATTACTGAAAAAAAAACGACCAGTTAACAAAATTGACAGCAATGGTAAAAAAAACAACAACATAACATTTGCAGGAATAACAATAATAATGGTGAAGATAATAATCATAATTTGGCATTTTTATGTGTACGAGTCCACTCTTTTTTTGCCCCCACAATGGAAGTGGAAAGAGAGCCGAAATAATCGCGATGTGATATTATAAGTTTCAGCAGGTTGTCCTCGTCCCCTTTCCTGCCACATCCAGCCAACCTGTTCCTGGTGGTGCACAGGTGAACTTCACAACAAGCTTTATAACTTCTTTACAAGGAGCTCATAAAGTGTTATGACTTAAGTTTCCCTGTCTCATGCTTTCAAGGACTGTATTAATGAACAGGTATTTACAGTGAGGTTTTGGATTTCTATAATAAACTGAAAATGCCTGGTGTTACACAACTTGATTAGTTATTAAAAATAATACAATTTGTGAAGAATTGTATGTATTCAAATATCATTTTTGTACTTGTTCCCACGCTGGAAGTTATTGTTGAGAAGTTAAATTAAAGACAACAAATCTGGATTTCTGTTGAGATAGTCCACAACTGTGCTTGCTTTCTTGCTTGTTCCCACATTGGAGGTCTTGTTTTTGACCTGTGTAGAACATAGCTTATTTAATTCCAGTTAATAAGGAACAATTGAATGATATAAAAAAAATCCCAAATGTTTAACTACACCCTACAAAGCTGCCTGGAGAGGAAGTCAACAAGCTTTATGATCAAGCTTACAAGAAGCTCATAAAGATGAAACCATAAATTAGTTTCCCAGTATCATACATAAACAGAAATAAAACCTTTGGATGTGAATGGAAGTTTCTGCATCCATTCCTTTTTTTGTCCCAGCAATGCATTTCTTGTATTTCTATGAAACTATTAATGATCTTTACACAACTACTTACACAACTAGTTACTAAAATCCCAATTCATCACAGAGTGAAGGGACTGCAGTAGCACTGATTGCTGCACTGCTTCTCCAGTGAACCTCACGCTCTATTGTTCCCTCACTTGTGAACAAACCTTGTCTTGAACTTCTTCTCTGCACTTAGGGTTGATTTTCTGCATTCTGTTAATGAGAGTAAAGAGCTCAGACTCTTTCATAGTCACGCCTGCAGGCAATGAACACTTGATGCTGACACTGCAGGTGTCAACAGCGTAACTTAGTGAGGAATATCATCACTTCTTTTTCATATCTTATCTTTTTTTTTATCAGTCAACACCAGTGTTTTTATTGCACAGGAGTTGTTAAAAGGGAAATCCAAAACATCCTCATATCTGAGAACTTGAAAAAAGCATATATCACATTTCTTTGGTCAGGTAAATCCTAAATCGCTGGTTTTGAAAACTGAAGGTCGGCTGTGATTTTCTGACGTCAGATCCTAAATTTAGATGAAAAATGAAACCGCATCGACGTGCGTCATGTACTGGAAACTCAGGTTCGGAGTTGAAATAGTTCCCTTACCTGACACTAAACACGGAAATATTCTTTTTAAGATTAGGAATAGCAAGAAACAATAGTAGTCCCCTGGAGTCCCCTGAGAAATCCTGAGCAAATAGAGTCCTGAACCATCCCTCACATATTCTGTTTCCAGCATTGGTTTTAGTATCTGAGTTCAAACGTTCACTTTTGAGTTATTGTCAGTATGAGAATATGTGAGTATATGTATTTATTATGTGTTATTAAAGAGTGTTCACGGACAAAGTTTTCCTCTAAAGAAAATAAAGTTCATCCTCATCCTGATCCAAAGTACTTCATGAATTAATGAATTCTGTTTTGTTTATATGGCAGGGAGGAAATGGGTCTCCAGCTGACCAAAATGTATATGGTTTTGGATGAGAAAACCCATGGAAATCAAATGAAATCTGGCTGTCTCGCTACTCTACATGTACCATGCACCCATAATAAATACAGAGTTAACTGCAGCATCAGTTCAGGGCCCACATAAATGTATGATTTGATGCAGTCAAAGAAGTAACAGACCATAATCCAGGCAGCAGTTGGTGAGCACAACTGAGTTATGGAATGAAAGCAGTATTGTACAAACTGTTCTTTCTGAGTCATAACTATTGTTCATCTTCTCACCAGGGCCTCCTGGCTGATTAGATTCCCTCTAGCACTGTGTTCAAAAGCAGGTTTCGCCACATTTTTCACCAGGTCAGACACAGATAAGTGTGCTCTGGTATTCAACATGATCTTCACATCGACATTAACTTTAAAAACACAAAAGATGGAAAGAATCTTTCTTGGCAGAGGTATGAACATCTGGGCTTTCACAGTTAAAGCAAAGACTGGAGCAAACGGATACCTTTGACATCATGATATTTAATTTGTTTCAAAAAATTAAAATACACCATCACATCCTTTAAAATACAGTACATTTGGCACGCAACACAGAAGGAGAAAATATAATATATGCACACAAATGAATGGGATCCTTCAAGGAACCAAACCACAGGTCAGATGACAAAATGCACATAGAGCTTCACAAATACAGGGAAAAGAAGTACACACAGTAACATTCTGCAAAGGAGTGGAGAAAGATGAACATTTGATACTCTATGTAAAATTGTAATACTGTTTCCACTGTTTGAAATCAACCCCATGCCGCTAACACGACCAAGTCATCAAGAGGAGCTTCCTCCATGAAGCGTATTCCAAATCGCTTTCCTTTTTAGCCAATATTCAACCACCGGGTGGAAAATTTGGAAATAGCATTTGGCATTTAGCATGAGGGACTTCTGGGAGAGAACATCCTTTTTGGGTCATGGTGGGACAAACAGTTTTGACATTTTTTTTAATTAAAGACTAAACAAAGAAGCAACAGGAGACACATTAAGACAGAAGAGGACAAGAAAAAAAAGAGGAGAAAGGGGATGGAGAGCATAGTGGGCAGCATAAATGTGGTGTTTTGGAAGTAGTGGAACTTGGTAGTGAAAGAGTTTACAGTCCCATTCCTGTAAAATTAGTCTTTAACTCCAACCCAAAGCTTTACGTTAATTGAAAACTGTTCTTGAAACACTGAAACGCTATGAGTACTGCCTTGTATTGGTCTAACCCAGCCAGTCAGTGTAAGTACTGTTTTGAACTGACTACTGTCTAAATAATGGATTTCATTACATTAACCCAGAGAAATCTGTGTATTTCTAGTCACATGACCAGAAAAGAAGATTCCCTGTTAACCCTGTGTGTGTGGGTTTTCTCGCAATACTCAGGTACATGCTCTACATTGACCCACAGTGTGAGTGTGAATTGCCAAATGAGTGATAATCTCATTTTATTGACCACAGTATCAATTATCTGCATATAGCATTGGTTTGGTCTTTACAGAAAGGAAGAACTGATCTGAACTGCAGGAATGAAATGGAAGACTCTGATTGGTTGAATGTGTTAATTATAACCTTCAGTCAATGTTAACATTATGAGAAATGAGCATGTTGGCTTGCTATCATTACAGTCCAAATTTATAACTGTACAATATTGAGTAAATGTACCCGCTCCAACTTCACATTCATGCAATATTTATAAGTATGTTAATATTTCTGATACAGCGTTAAAGAGCATTGTAGTATGTGTGTATGTGAAGTTCAAACAGATTTCATAGCTGAACACTGACAGTCATACACCCAGGATCTAAGGGCCAAATTCACTGGGCTTCCTAGCACAGACATTTCTTGAGGGTTTGAGAGTCTTCCAATGTTTTTTGTGAACTCTCCTCAAAGTTAAGACTCAGGTCTGTTAGCGATTAATGTTTCACACAAAACAGGCTGCAGGGGTCAAAAACTGTTTGGCAGGCGTCTTAAAAAAAAAGTGGCTGATTGGACACAGGACGCTGGATGGCATGCAGATAATTAAATTATACAGTTAGTGATTATGATCATTAGAGATCTCATAAACAATGGATGAACGGGTTCTGAAGCATCAGCATGGTGAATTCATGTAAGCACATCGATTTCACGTTCTGTTGTGTTTTATTTATTATTCCGTTTTTTGTTTTGTTTTGTTTTGTCAACCACTCCCTTCTTTCTACGTATGAGTGTGTCATGCTTGGAAACAAGGACAAGCACCACACCTCGTCACTCAGATCAAAGTTCTGTTCTTCCTCTTTCAAGAGTTACACGGAAACAGTTTCCAAATCACACCTCCGCCACGGTCACAGACGTTTAGGCTCAGCTGCCAGAGGTTTTCTAGCCACAGTCAAAAACAACTATAAAAGGTCCAAAAAGTTTTTTTCCCCTAAAAGTCTGTGTGAAACTGAAAACAAATTCATTCATTATTCACTTCCTGGTGCAGACATTTGATACAATGTTGTGTAACACATTAAAGTCTGAATATTCGCCATAACCTTTTTAGTCTGTATTAATACATACTGATTAGTTGTTATAAAGCATTTATAGTGACGTATTCTGCATTGCTGCAGCTTTGGGGACATGAGAAAAGTTAGTTTTTCTGTAAATAACCATTAATAATTCACTGGAATTAACCAATTTTTGATAAAATTGCTCTGTATGTGAAGTACTTTTTCAATGTTTTTGATGTGATTCCTACTTGCTGCCCTTGCTCTAAATGTTTGTAATCCAGGGACATGATGGGAAATGGCAATGATTGAGATGTTCACCGAGTGGACTCTGGAGAAATGCGACTTTTTCAGTCTGCCAAAACTGACTTCACTGTGGTCTCCCTTGGGATAGAAAATGAGTCTAAACAGAGAGAAGAAAGAACAAAACGAAGGGAAGGAAGGTAGAGTGGGTCACAGCAGAACAACAATATAAAGTATTGCACATGGAGTTCTCTTGAAGACTTTTGGATTTTCTTTAGTCAACAAAAACACAAAGCTACCCCCGAACAAGGAGCGACACCTCTGGAATTTCCTCCGAGGCCTGTTCTGTTATTTAAAGATTACTTGACCTCCTTTTCTCAGCTGTATTATTATGATGATGAAGATGATGAAGAAGAAGGAGGGTCTTCATTGGGTGCATTACTGGAAACCTAAAGATTTCTAATATTCAGCCAGAGCTGGATGATCCACCAATTACAATACAACAACATACACAAGAAGACATCTTAAATAAAATAAAATAACAAAAAAAACCAACTTTGAAAAGGGCTCTCCACATTATGTTCACAAAGCAGATACATTCAGTTTAACATGTTAAGTCATTAAGTCATGTGCTGACACATTCACATCTGTTTACAGTCCATGATAGCCCTCACCTGCAATCATGGGGGGGTCAGTTTTTCATGAAGAGAGTGGGAAGTGCAGCAACCTCGTGCACTTGCAAACGCATCAACCGAGCATGTAGGGGAGTTGATCTCGAAAGATTTTGCTCCAGAAGGTGCTGAGAGTTTTTCTTTTCTTCACGCAAAAAGGCATTCACCTCAAACCACCTGTCCTCTTAAAGGGCTTCCTTTAGATTTTAGTTTTTCAGCTCGTTATTTGGTTTTCTTTGGACAAAGTTTCTCAATGTCGAGTGATGAGTTTCATGGAAATGTCCTTGTTAGCGCCATACTGTCAGCACAGCTCACTAGAATAATGGATGCTCCCTATAAAAGGCTACCATAGCTTGTTGCTTTGACTTTTAATGGGAACATCCAAGTGCTAAGAGGTTCAAATATACATATGTAGAGAGAGGGAAAGAAAAACAGGCCCAACCATCTCTCTACAGTAAGAACTGCAAAAATGAAACTTTGTCTCGTATGCTTAATTTATTTTGCCTGTCGGACTGTTGAATCTAAAATAAAAACAGGTAAAACCTCTAAACTGAACTTGATTTCATCTTCTCGCATCTCCTTTTGACATCACTTTTAATGACGGTTAACGTTCTTTTCAAGACTTGTTTTTCTTATAAATACAATCATTGGTTCAACTCGTTTTTTTTTCCATTCATATAGATTTTTAGGGAAGAATAACATTCTTTCAACACAGAGATGGACACGGGAAACAGCACATCATGTACAGAAATTACAGTCTTTCTACAGGTATGCAGTTACACATGCAGGCTCGCTTGCACGTTCATTCTCTTTCACACACACGCACACACACAGATGCTAACACCCATGACTTTACCCATCTATCTACTTCAAAACATCCCTCTGAAAGCACAGAGTATGGTTTTGTCCACATCCAGTCCACTTACAGGGGCGCTGGGCAATTTTTCTTTTTTTTTTTCAGTATCTGACCTGCATTTACATGCTTTTTGAGCATATGCTTCGATGGGATATGCACAAACGGACAAACGTCAAGAGCACGGCAACCATGAAGAGAGATACAGACAGTCTAGTATAATTCCTGGAGAGGTCAGAATCTAGAGAGGTTCAGGGGAGAGATGTTTGTCAGGAGAGAGCGGTTCTTTGAATACTGTGCCTTTGCTTGAAGACTTCAGGTGTGACGGTGGTGGTGCGTACATATGCTGCTAACCGTATGCATGTGTGTCAGTGGGTCTGTCTAGGCCACAGTCTCTTCTCCAAAGTAGGAGAATCCTTTAAACTCATCTTGGTTGATCTGCTTGATGATGCTGTTGTCCACCGGCGTCAGGACCGGCTCTTCACGTGTAAAGTCCTGGTCAAAGTTATTCACATCCCTTTTGGTTTTCTGGAAGAAAAAGATGAAGCTATCATAGTCTGACATCACCCACATGTTCCTCAAGAAACGTATCTACGCTAACCATACGATATCAGCAGCGATTTGCTTGAAATCAAAAATATTTTTTTGTAATCAGAGCTCTTTCAGACCCTCTTAAGGGGTGCTTCCTTGTTGTAATTATTTAGAGAGATTAGATTAAACTTTATTGATCCTTAGGGAAAATACAATTTAAACATTTTTAACCTTATCCTTGGTTCTTCTGTGATTGTTGATTCTGAAATATTATCAATACACACTATAGCAGACCATTCTTGTGGTCTTATGGTCTCTTATGTTATCCAGTCAAACTATGACTGCAACAGGCTCCGGTTCCAACAGACCCCAACGGATTCCAGATTATTCCAGAATAAATTCTTCAAAGTTAGTTATCTGGTGTTTGTGTGTGTGTGTGTGTGTGTTTGTGTGCGTGCATGTGTGTGTGTGAACTCACGATGCGTGGTTTGAACGGAGGCCTGATCTTCCTCTGCTCCAGCAGCGTCCAGTCGATTTCTCTGAAGAACGGGTGGAACTTGATGGCCTCCTCCTGTCCCTGAGCCACCACACAGCCTAGACGCTTGTTAGGACTCTTTGTCATGAACTATAGGAGGGGGAAAAACATAGAAGCAATGATGGAGAGAATGGAGGGGAAGAACAGAAAAGAAAGTTATTGCAGTGTTTTTTCCAGACAAATTTACACATATGATGTCAAAATAGGGGAATTTTAGTTGATATGACACTTGGAGATCAGAATGCCTTCATGAAATTAGGTTAAAACAGCAAAGCAAACGCTCGGTTTGTCCAGTTTACTGATTGTAATTGCAGTTGAGAGACTAAAAACCATAATTTTGCTCAGCTAAAAATAGAAGCTTTTACATGCATCCTTCTGCAGAGGATGTCTGTTTCACCTGTTTACAACATCACATAGCTCTTACAGAGAGGGACTGAAAATTTCAAACAATCACAAGAAACCAAAAATAGACCGAATGACGAACATCCACAGGCTGTTTTGAAGGACAAATAAACCGAGAAAAAAAAAATGTCCAAAGGAATAGCGGCGCTTTATTAGAGCAGCAGGTTCGAGCATGCACCAGCCCACATGCACCTGGAGATTTACTCATAAGCTCACAGTTTGAAAAAGAACATTAATGTGTCAGGATCCACTCCTGTCCTATCTATCAAAGAAGAGGCTTGGCACGGCGGCACATCTAAGCCACCGTTTGTGTGGAGTTTCTGGTGTGCGTGCCAAAGGTTTCGTTTGATGCACTTCAAATGGTGTCATACCATACACCGTACCTGGGACATTCACATTTGTCAAAATGGCAAAATAAGGGCTGCAACAAAACAATATTTTTGCAATTGATTAATCTGCCATTTCATATGGTAAAGGCCAAAATAAGGTCTTAAAAAACATAAGAACATTCAATTTCCTGTCCTAGAGGAAAAACGATATTAGAAAATATTCACATTTACTTCCTTTTTATTCCTATTATTTTTCTTTTATTATTTAAGGTATAATTCTGACTTCTTAGAATCGTTCTCAAAAAACCTTTTAAATGATAAAAAAAATGGATGCAACACTGCCACTTGGATCACACTGAACTACAACTAAAATCATCTGAATCACAAAGTGCGGTTCATGAGAAGTACCAATTAATGTACTAGTTTGTTTTACAGTTTTTCTGGTTGCCACTTTTCCTAGTTCACAAAACTTTTGTCACTTTGTTTTCAGGTTTTGTTATCACTGAGTTGACTATAGACACAAACTACAGCCTAGAAAGAAGTCTTGAATGGATTTATTGGCGGGTCTCTGTGCTCAGATTGTCCACCTCTCAATCTGTGAAATTTCATTATCCCCATCCAAGGAATTTCTTTTGGCAGAAACATTAACTTGCACAAAAGGATGAATTGATTTTGGGGGGCAAAAGGTCGGGTTGACAACACAAGACCCACATTTTGTGTAGTCAATTCGACCTTTGACTCCCTTTTTTTCCTATTGAATACCGAAGCAGAATCCATGCAGGGGAATCCCATCAAATTTGTCACTGATATTCACTTGGGACTCACAGATGAACTGATAAGGTTTTGCTAGTCAAAGCATTTCATCAGCACCCTGAATTATAATGTACGTGTTACATATAAAATGAAGGGGTGGTGAACAGGCTGCTCGGCCATTAGACCGAGCTGAAAGAGTTGAACACGTGACCCGCAGTCCTTCAGCAGATGACATGTCCAATCAGAGCCCAGAGTGCTGGTCAAGTGACTGGTCAGCGTCCAAGACACCGTCCAACATAAACACACACACTTTCCCACAAGGCTTTGCAGTCAAACAGCCAAGGTAAACTGAAGGCTTGTGATGGAAAAACTGGATGAACAAATAAACGAACGGACAAGTGGCATTAGGCACACACACAAACACACACACACACACACACACACACACACACACACACACACACAAAGACATAGTATCAAAAAAGAAGTCATCTAATGATCTTCCGGTGGACGATGAGGAAACATGAATCACTGTGTGATACCCCCTAAAAAAAGTTGCATCCTCATTCACATGCTACGGTGAGAACCGAAAACTAATGGCACACGAGTTCACTGAGGTTAGGTATGTTGTTTATACTGGGCAGGATTCATTGCTCAGAACAAAACAGCACTTGGTTTTGGAAAGAAAAATATGGTAAAAATGGTGTGAAACAGGGTTCCCTAACTGCATTAAGGAGCTAAAACTATGAAAAAATGCAGCAAATAGAATAGAATTCAGTTGTTAAATGGTCATACTAGATGAAGGCCTTTTGTGTAGAAATTCTGAAAGTGTGGCATTAAAAGAGGCGTGATAACACGCTCTACTAACTGACCGCTTTGAGAATGGACACAGCCTCCTTGCTGAGCCACACGGGGTAGAGGACGTCATCATGGAGGATGGACTCAAACAGGTCGTCCTCATTATCGGCTTCAAACGGAGGCTGACCTGCCATCATCTCGTACATCAGCACTCCCAGAGCCCACCAGTCCACTGACGGGCCGTAGTCCAGCTCCTGAAGAATCTGAACAGGCCACAAATAAATAGGGATTGAAATATTATCTTCAAATTAACATACATTTGACACACAGTTTTTCACAAAAAACGTTATCAACCCACAAGGATTTTAACTCATTGTCAACAACCTGCTATGTAAGTGCTCATTATTGATAATTCCAGTCCAATGCAAAAAAGTTGTATACATACAACATGATATAAAAAAATGTAATGTCTGGACTTCTCTGATTTGTAAATGAATACTTTCTTTCTTATGTATAAGGAGAGACAAACATTAAATATTTTTGGTATTTTTATATGATATCATTAAGGCTTAACCTTTCTTTCCTCATCCTGAAGAAAAGGGTGTTATTAGCAAACAGGTGGATGTAGACTGCTCTAAGTGTTCACCTCAGGTGCTATGTAGTCAGGTGTCCCGCAGAAGGTGGTGGTGGTGACCCCGTTGAGGATCCCCTCCTTGCACATGCCAAAATCTGCCAGCTTACAGTGACCTTCTGCATCCAGCAGAATGTTGTCCAGCTTCAAGTCTCTGTGGAGCAGGAATAGGTGTGCAGGTGAAAACAAGACCTTAAGTTAAGAGATAATTTCATTATCAGCAAAGTTTTTGCAACCTTTCGCTTCAATTAGTTTGATATATTGGGATTCTGTGCACTGTATGCTGAAAGACTACAAGCCTGTTATGTAAAGTGGTTTCCACAGCCTGAGAGTTTTTCATTTTGTGTAAGTGTGTGTGTTTTGTAGGGTCTCGGAGAAGCGGGATAAATGCAAAGGAGGACAATGGGAAGGGGAACACATCGGCGGGAAAAGGAGGGGAAAAAAGTAGAGCTGCACGACAGAAAGGGACGGCGGGCGAGAATAGAAAGAGAAGGAGAGCAGTGTGAGATAAAAGCAGCCGTGTTGAGAGATGACAGGGTTGGTCATGAATGCAGCCGCTCTGGGCTTGATGGTTGATTGCTACAAAAATGTCAACATCTCCCTGATGTAGCCAATGCAACCATTCAGCTTGAGGTGTTTTCAAAAATACAGCCGCCCTGACAAGCCAGGGAGGAGATGGAGCATGTGTGTGCACATTTTTTTTCCTAAAGAGCTTATGCAACTGTTCTGTTTTTGAAAACCCCCAAAATAAAAGGGCAATCCTGTTTAAGAGCTGCCATGATATCGCGTTGAGAGGTTTGTTCTTTTCCGTCCCATCATGCCTTGCCCTGACAGATCTGTAATCACACGATGGAGAGGAGTGAGAAAAATGGGCACAGACCGCAAACAAGCTGCCTCTTCTTTGTAGAAGTTAATCTCTCATCAAAATGTGACTTTAGAGGCGTATCCTACACATCTGCCTTGCAAGAGTTTTAAATAAAAACGTAAATGGATTTCTTTTTTTCAAAAAAACAAAAAAACTTTCTAATGAACAAAACAAACTCGCTGCGTCTGAATGTTTTCGGCAGTTGGGGCAGGTGTCCGGTTTCGTGCAAAGCTAAACCATGAGTGGTATGCTAATGTGCCTCAAGTGTCACGCAAAGAAAAAAAACATGACACGTCAGATGCAGTGGAGCTTGACAGTTGGCTTCGATCCAACTTCCAACTTAATGGTTCAAGCTGAGGTCAGACTGTAATGACTATCATTACTCAACTTTATGAATATTATGAGTTGGAGGTAGTGAAAAGTCGCATTTTGTGACCTTGAGGCTACAATTTTACCTCCAAAATCCTCTAAGTCGTGAATCAAAAAGTGAAGGCAGAAAACAATAAGAAACAAAGCACCATGGGACTTAGAAGAAGGTAGCGTGGTGATACATCTCCTCAGGAACGAAATGCATGGATTGGGTAAAAGATCATAGGGACATTCAGAATATAGAAAAACTTCTAGATGAGACTGAAATTCAACCAGAAGCTGGAGGAAAGCAGACATTCATGAGCTACATTTCAGTAAATATATAAATAACGTCAGTCTCCAGGAACATGTTTACATGGATGAACTGATTAAAGTTTACAGAATTTTCCCTTTCCAAGGCTCTAATTTCCTGTTTTGTTTAGGGTTTTTTTCTCCTTCTAACCTTGGTTATGTTTGACTTTGGTTTTGCTCAAGCGTGTCTGGTTTTATCCATGCAAGCTTCGCATGAAATCCGAAACTTTCAGCACAGTTGGCTCCTGGTTAACAACCGCAGCCTTGTGCTGAGCTGAGCCTGCCAGGGACCATGCCTTGCTAATGGGCACACTGACGGCCTTATGCTGCTGCAGACGCAGGAGAGAGCTGCACTTGTTCCCCCGATGAAAGATGAAGCCAGTGCCCCGGAGGCCGCCTGTTTGCTTATCTCACCTCCAGGCAACTCCTGGTACATTAAATCTGAATTGCAAGTCGTGCTGCATCTCCTTTAATTCGTTTGTGGACGAATCCAAACGGCGGCTGACGTTAATCTTTGTATTACACATCACCTCACTGCAGGGAAATTCAATACTAAGTGGCTGCAGGTGTTCAGCTGCACTAATGGAATGATATTTATTTATGTGAAGATGTTTTGCATCACAAGCCTGTCAACATTATTGATAATATTCCACACTCGGAGGCAGGAAACGAGCAAAAATGTAAATAGTATTTCATTTCTTGTGTTATATTGGTGAGTTACTGCAGAAGAACTGCTTCATTTTTTCCCTACATCTTTATTGGTATTAAGTTATATAAACCTAAACAAATATATCCAATGCAATCAAGGTGGCTCGATGATGCACAATCCAATAGGTTCTAAAATTATATGCATTTCTTCTTTCATTTCTAGGCACAATTCTCTCACTGTATGAAGACAAAAAACAATATTTTGATTAAAGAAAAGTACATCCTACTTCATCTGCTTCTGCTTTGTCAACTCATGTACTTAATATAAATGTTTCTTTACTTAAGATGTGAAAAAAACTCTTCAATCTTAACATTTCAGAGAGACAAACAAACAAATACTTCGAAACTATTCACGCCTCATCTTTCGGGCTGTTACAGGCCTGCCAAGCCTTTTAGAGTCATGCGAGCTGACAGATATGACTTTGACTCAGTGCACGCTTCATTACAAGTGTCGTGCCTCTGCAAACACCAGACTGGAAAAAAGCGGTTTAGCATGTTACAGTAGAAACCTCACCAAACCCTGATGGAACATGCAGATAGCGTCTGCATCCTGCAGGTCGATAATAAGATCGCAGATCTTGAAAAGTGGCTCAAGAAAATAAATAAATGAAATTGGAAAAATACACTTTGAAGGGTCATTGATTCGTCATGCAGTGTTAATGACCAACTCCACTCTGTGCGCTTTTCGAATACCAACGTGGATGTCGAGGCACGTTTGCGAACATCATGTTCAGACTGACGTATCGGCCCGACTTGCTGAGCTGCTCCTCTAGTTTTACTGCTAAGACCTGACATCCAAAAATGTCAGTCTGACGGGGAGTGACAAATAAAACAGTTCCTCGTTTCAAAGTATCAGAATATTCACCATCCCCTCCCGATGTCAGATACGTACTCTTGAAATGGGACTTGGTGGGAATTGCTCGATACTCACAGCAACGGGTTTTAATTTAATCCGTGTGTGTGTGTGTGTGTCAGTCACACACACACTGAAACATCCCTTAAGAAGTCCTGTCAACAAACAGGAGCAGCTCTGTCAGCATCCTCAGAAGCCCTGCTTGGAGTTCTCTCTCACATAGCACTCTCTCACAAGGCAATCAGGCTCAATTGAGAGCATTTCCTGTGTTTCATGTTAATCTTGAGGGATTTTTCCATTACGTCCTCAGCGGCAACCCCTGTGCACTGTGACAGCTAACCTCGCCCTCTCTTTCTCGCTCTCTCTCTCTCTCTATCTCTCAGCTCTCTTAGCCTCTCCTTCTCCAGCTTTATGGGACAACATGTTCCAAACATACGCTGGGCAGCTGCCAGTGGTATATTATCTGCTGGGAATCTAAGGACATGAGGCAGACAGTAATCAGAGAAGATACATACTGATAAACTGGTAGATACTGGGCAACAAAAGCCCACGTACAGCACAGCTGGTCCAACCATGTCAACGGATGAAGTTACTGTAGTGGAATGGCCACCAGAAATTATAAAAAGAAAAAAGAAGATGAGTGGGTCGGTCACCTCACAGAAAAGACTGAAGGCCTTTCTTCAGTCTTGTTGTGTGGCACAGCTTTTTATCCAGGTACTTTGTTGCCTCCCACAGTACAAAAACATGCATGTTTAGGTTGATTGGAGACTCTAAATTGCCCATAGGTGTGAGAGTGAGAGTGAAAGGTGTGTGTCTGATGGTCTGATAAGACTGATAGGCTCTGAGGTAGATTGAATTTGAGTGTGTCGGTGCGTGTGTTGATTTGTCACAGCAACCTAGACTTTGAAGGCGTCCCAGAACGTCCATTATGCATCTAACGAAAGCAAATTCTCTGAATTGGATAAAAGTGTCTCTTTCTCTCTGGGCACACTTCCATACTTGCTTTCCTCCTAAAGAAGTTTCTGGGAGTGCACATGCATTTTGACAGGTAGCTGGGCCATGTGTGGAAAGGCTTTTAACAGGCCTGTGAGAATGGAAAACACTGATTGTTTTCTCTGCCTTTTGTCACTGCATTTTACCATCTCATTTCTGTTGGAAAACAGCAAAAACATTATTTCATGCTCAGAAAACCTACACACGCTCACTCAACTCACTCACTCACTCACGCAGCTACATGCCTCCAGCTCATCTGGCTTCAGGCCGACATCTTTATTTAACTAATGATGAAAAAAGAAAATCAATTTTACTGCTTGGGTTTTTATTTGAACTGTTCCAGCCATTCGGTGCTGAGATGTAGAGACATCACTTCAACACAGAAACACATGTAGTCAGAGCACCACATGTGTTGTTCATACTGCGTTCACCCGGATCAGACACAATATGACCCAGACTGTTTAAATAGATAAATAAATAATAATGATATTAACAAAAAACAGCTGCGATTTCAACAGAAAAGCAAACATATTGGTAAAAACGAAAAGGGGTTTTGGTAGACATTAGATATTTTTAATTTGAGTTACATATTTGTGCCAATTGTGTAATCAACGTGTTTTTTTGTTCATCTAATTTCCCTGACTGTTCACTTTTCTATTTATAGCCTGATTCCAAAGTTCATGTGCAACATCCCACCCGGGATTGTGTCCTGGACATGAAAAAAAATATATCACTGTATCTAAATTCTTTCCGTCAATGCACGTATCAACTCAGAGGACGTTCTAGAAAGAATCTGTGTGCGTGTGTGTTTACACAGACGTGTATCTGCCCTGCAACCTGTCTGTGCTTGCTCCCTCAACACTATCATGACCAAACATTGCCGACTATGGCCTTTTTGTAAGTCGGGCTGAAAAAAGATGGAAAAATGTGGAAGCTGTAGGAAAAATGTGTTGCTTTTTAGTCTCTTTTTTGGGGAGGGGGAGTCCTGATGAGAAGCCAATGAGGAGTGATGGAGGAGGATGGTGGTGGGGGAGGGAGGGAGGGAGAGAAGGAGGCGGCGAGGGAGGGAGAGGGAGTGCTGGGGAGGGGGGGGTAGGAGGAGGTTAGGGGTAAGTCAGGACATAATGTTCTCATAACACTTGTTGTTCATCCTCCTCTGGTAAACAAAATGAGCCGGGATGAGAGAGCGAGAGAGAAAGAATGAGCGAGACAGCGAGGGAGAGAGAGAGAGGATCAGGTAGCTCAGTCAAGTCAGCCATTAACATGCAATACAAGCGTGTGCATGTGTGTGTGTTGCCCCTGCCAACCACTGAGAGACGAATATTCACTATCAAAACAGCATGACTGAGAACACAACGATGAAAGGCCGAACCATTAATCTTCATGTTTCTGAACGCCAAGCATGTGCTCTCAGCCTCAGTATGGAAATGAATTCTTTCTGGAGACGAGCAGCGACGGGCCAAAGGTGTCCCGAGACCTTCAAAACCCTCGGACGCTCGCATTTTGGTATTTTTCCGAACAGACTAGAAATGAAATCAGTCATTGCTTTCATTTATTCACTGTAAATAACAAATGGTAGGAAACCAGGCGAGAGACAGAACTATTACTGTTAGAACACGCAGAACGGAGTCTGAACAGAGTATTTTTGGTAATGAGAGAGCTCTTTTTTTTTTTTTACAGCCACCTTTTACATTTCACGTCTGCATGAGGTGAGTGTTTGACTCAGAGAGACAGACTTTGGGTGGAGCGTCGCCCTACAACTCGGCCCAGAGGCCAAAACCAACATAAAAACAAACACAAGACAATGACGCCCTCAGTTTTTTGGCTTTAACCTACATCGCTGATTTGGATGAAATTGTGTGTACGCGGCGTGTCCACTCTCACCCTGTTGACATTTTGTGATTATTACAGCCCCCATTGGTTAATAAAGGCATTGTAACACTAACTGTGTGAAACAATGCGGCCCGGCCGCAGCAGGCTCCAGCGGGACTGGACACTTGTCGCTCTGAGATCATGTCGCCAAAATAACTAAATAACGAGACAGGATGGTGACAAAAAAAACCATCGATTCATATTTAGCATCCTGTTTATAGACCATGGGAATAAATTACGGAAGCTTTTACTGCTTCTATCCTGTGGCACACTTTCATTTTATGCAACAACTTTGTTTGTACGTCAGGGAGTTTAAAAGGTATCGCGAGCAAGTGTTCTTCGATAAGTTCAACGTGTTTTTTCTTTTTTTAATTAAATGCTTTTCTTTTTGATACTTGTTGGGACGCCCCCCCCCCCAGTGTCTCTAATGGTCTCTATGGTTTTAAGCATATGCATCAATTCAACACCTGCACTACCTTCTGCTGTCATAGCCTAAAGCCCACTGTATCATAAAAGCCAAAAGGTGCATTAAAGGGTTTAAGATGTGCTAGAGAAATCATTTTGACTGTTTGATTTGTATCGAGCAAGTCTCGACTGGATCATTTTTTCCTCATCAGCTGATGTTGATCATATTTCATGCTGTCTGCAGACTGTACTCAACCCCAGGGGTAAACAGGGTGTTGCACCCAAACAAATCCATTTGTACTTTGTTAACGGATGAACTTTCACATTTGTTTATGCCTATTGATATGAAGCACTGGATTTAAGGGCTTTATATTAAAATACAAAAAAAAAAAGATTAAAAGGAAGAGTGGTAGAAGAATTATCACTTTCTGTCTCTTTCAGCTGCCCTTTAGCTGCTGACATTGTGTAATAATTCATGTTCAATCACCTCCTGGTTCTATAGTCAGCAGATATTGTATTCATGTGTTTGTTTGTGTGGTCAGATTCAATGCAGTTGAGTTGCTACAAGTTCAGCTGCAGATAGAGGTTCCAGATCTGGATCTGAACAGATCTGGAAGGTCGAAGGTTGCAAAATGGTTGAAGGTTTTACTAGGTTTTAGGTTATGCTGTACGAAAAATGCTGGAGAATCCATCAAAATAGATACGATTTCTCACAGTAAGAAGTATTAAGTGGTGATTAGATGTCGTAGCTCTACAACAAATCAGTGCAGAATTACATATTGAGTGTTTAACTCCAACAAAGTGTAGGATGGTATTGGTATTTATGGTATTTCGCTCAGTTTGGGACCTGTGATAGGACATTTGGTTTGTTGTCACCGGGCAGTTGTTTTCGTTTCCTGATTTCGATCAGCGCCGCTCAGAAATTCCGCAGCTGGTTGGTACGCAGCATTATCTGATCTGACATCGGTTGGTCATTTGCTATTTCTCCTGAACTTTCCATTAGGTTTGGCTGGAATACGGAGAATTTCCCAGCCAGCTGCTGTCAGTCCTTATTTGTCATCCCAAACTATGGAAAATTACAAGCATACAAATATAGATCCTCTAATTACAAAACGTCAACGTCAGCATAGAGGTCTCTCCAAATTTGAGTAAAATTACCAAAATCAGCCAGTGATGAAATGGGTGGACAGCACTGTCGCCTCCTCTCCAGGCATTCTGGTTTCATCCCCAGAATAAAACGCACCTTTGGTCAATTAGATAAATAAATTGCTTTTTGCATGCGAATAGGCAAATGTAAAGGAACACACTGGCACAAAGTGGGTGAGATAATGGAAGAATGAACTCGTGTTCTAAATGAACCTTTTCTATTTACTAACATCTGCTTTAAATGCTGCAGGTTTGGGATGGAAGCGATGTTGTCATTTAAACAACCCACAGGAGCTTGTTTGGATGACGTGCTCCCATCACATGCGGATGAAATCTTAAACATCTTCTAAATCTTTAGACGTGAGTGCTCCTTTATTCACTATGATATACACAGTGTGATCATCTACAAGAATAATCAAACCATGTTAGGCAAGAAAAAGAGGTCCAAATTTCAGTTTCACCGTTTCTCACAACGTTTCATTGTGTTGAGAAGAAACGTAAAGTATGTTGAGTGCTTTGTGAAGCCTGACGTCAGTAACCGTGCTGAACTATACGGTGTGTTTGTGTGTGTTTGTGCGTGTTTGTGTATGTGTGGCGTGTGTGGTGTAAATACCTCGGAGGTGAGAGGAAACAGGTGTCAGTGACCAGAAAACATAATAACCAACAGGCAGCCTCAACAAACCTTACTTTCTAACGCGGCGCAGATGGTATGCCATCAACACAAATATCCACACACACACACACACACACACACACACACACACACACACACACACACACACACACACACACACACACACACACACACACACACACACACACACACACACACTCACCCAAAAGAACGCATTGCATGACCAGAAGATCTAAACACAAATCAAATCACAGATTCAGGAGGAGAAAACACCGGAAAGAAGAGCCCACTTGGTTCCATCACAGTTATTTCTGGGAGCAAACAGGCCGAACGTGCTGCCGCAGCCTCCGTCCATCACAATGGTGTTATGATTCGAGCAGTGTGCTGCTTTTGTGGGACCAGCTGCGTGTTTGCTATTGGATGACAATGATATTATGACTCAGGACTCGGCCACAGGACCGATAATAGCACCTGAGGCAGGAGCGCGCTGAGGTAATCTCGACCTTCACCTCCAACAAAGAGAAGCTTCCGGGTTCAGCGAGTCCGCGTTTCATAACCAGAGAGAAGATTTTATCTGAAAAGAACGTATAGCTCATTTATATTCCTTTTGTCAGAACGCAAGCACACATGCAAAATACCCTCTCCTTTGTTTCTCGATTTCCTGAAGGAACATCACAGAACGACCTGTCTGAAGTCAGCACCACCAGATCATCACTGATCCCATCACCTGGATGAAGCGGTGGCTCTCAGCTGAGGGAAACGCAGACTCTTGGCTGCTTCTATCTGACTGTTAACTGTGAAACAGAATTCGACCGACACGCTCTGCTTGCTCTGTTTGCTCTGCTCGCTCCGTTTGCGTGCAGGCTCACGAATCAAGTGCAAGAGTCAGGTCTGATCTTGCTTGACTGACACACAAACATGCATGGAGAACAGTTTGAAAATAGAGATAAATAGAGCGAGAAAGAAAGACGACATGTACAAATGCAGAGTTTAACAGAAACTGCATATGAAATAGAATTTAAAAATGTAAATGTATGACTTACATATATTGCAACAATACAACAACATCCAGGTACAACAATATATTGACTTCAGGTTGCATGTTGTGAGGTTTATGATAAATGGTTGAAGGTTTAATACTCGTTCTCCTCTTATGATGATACAAAACAATAATAATGAAAACATCTAAAAGTTCTGGCAGTGATTTTTGTGAACCTTAGCAGTGTTTCCATTAGCCACAGAAATGCATATAAGCTGAACATCACAACAAAGAACTGCTATTGAGGATGCAAACATTTCGACAAACCTCTCATATACTGCTCACAAGGTCGATTTTCAGATGTTTGGTTGTAGACGTTTTTCGCAGACGTGCTATGGAAACGGCTTCTTTTCATTTACACATCGCCAGACATGAAGTCGGGGTCACATGACCAGTTCATATTTAACGAGATGGTGCGATGTGCGTAGACAGACGACGAGACTGAACGTTTTCCTCAATCTAATTAGAACGTCTGATAAAACCATGGAAACGCAAAATGTTTTGGAAGTCCATTCTCCACAAAGTGGAGTCTCGAGGGACAAGATTTTACAAATATTGCGGGATGTCGCCGGGACAGACTTAATGAGAATAACGACTCAAGCACAAGACATCCTTCAGTGGAAATACCTGCAGGGAGCAACTGTATTTTATCAAAATTGTAGAAATATTGCTTGGAAAAGCGATAGAAGTGATGGAAACACACCTTCAGCCAGTTCAAAAGTATTCCAACACTCTTCACGTGTCTGTGCAGACGTCGGTTTAAGCAGATTAACTCACAAAGCTCAAAGTTAATGAGTCAATGCAGCAGCTGCACAGGCAGCACACTGTTGGGTTTCCTGGTGGTTGAACAGTTTATGACCCAGCTGCAGCGACTAATGCATCAAAACCACCAAACCCACCAGCATCATCCGGGCATGTCGGGGGATGTACAGCGCAGCAAAAAAAAAAAAGAAAAAAAGGAGTTTATAATATTTCTATTCATTAATTCCAGGAAGTTCATCTGGTGTTTATTTTCTTTATTTCCTGGGATTCTCTTACATCAAATAAGAGAATCAAATAAGAGGAATGTTCAGGCTTCACAGCACATCAGACGATTAGATGGAAACAGTTTGTCCTAAAAGTTCAGCTTTCACTCCAAAGCGCAAAGAAGGGCGGTGCAACAGTGTCGTGTTGGAGGAGCTCTAAGTCAGTCGCTCAGCATTAAGAGGAAAAACATTGGGAAATACAGGCCTCGAGCCAAGAGTGGCACTAGTGCTCTGATGTTAGTATCAATATGAAGTTTTCACTGATTAAAACATCAGCAACTTAGTCGAGAAGTGAGAAATGAATTGCTTTAAATTGGAATTATTTTCGATACCAGGATCGAACATGGAGGCAGGACTGTAATTCCAGAGTTATGGATCTATAGCTGGGCTACAGGGATTGGTGCATTCTGGGTAATTTTTCACGAGGCTGATGCCACACGGACTGTCCCTTACCGGTATATGACTCCATGTCGGTGCAGAAACATGAGAGCGGACGTGACCTCGGCTGCGTAGAAACGGGATCGCGCCTCGTCAAACTTCCTGGAGCGCTGGATCTGAAACATCAGGTCTCCTCCGTTCACGTACTCCATCACGAAGAACAGGCGGTCCTGGACAGAGGAAATGCAGGATCATGTGTGAAGGTAAGACAATATTAGCATAACATCTTTGTACAAATATGTGTCAAATAAGGTCTTGAATTAATGTGTTTAATTTGTGTCCAATCCTACTCAGATATCTAGAGGTTTTGAGTATTTTTGAATATTTTAGCAGCTGTGATTTTGAAATGAACGAATACTAGATTGAAAAGTTGAGAGATTATGTAACTGTAAATATAATCCCAGCAACATTGGACAACATGGAAAACAGAATACTTGGCTGTGTGACTTAACACTTATTGTCTCGACTCATGAGAGCTTTTCCTGTGATACTTGGAAACACACTATACCGCACCCTCTGGGCTCTATTCTCTTGGTACTGTAAATGGCCCTCTTCCTGAATTTCACCTCCCTTCATTCATATAGGAAATAAGCGAAAAGGAGGGGGGGTAGTGAGAGAGAGAGAGAGAGAGAGAGAGAGAGAGAGAGAGAGAGAGAGAGAGAGAGAGAGAGAATAGCTGTGTGTATGGGGGGTTATAAACAGCTCTGTATATAAGACGGCAGGAGCAGCCCCTCAGAGCCATTGTGTGCTCCCTCAGGGTTCCTGCCCACACAGCAGCTCCCACATGCATTCATGTACATACATACACACACACACACACACACACATGCGCATACATATGTGCAGTTTGCACACAAGTGCAGGTGTGTTTATGCACACACAGCACACGCACACATACATGAATATACATGTGTTTTTGCATATTCTGTGTAAGATAAGGAGGCACTCAGGTGGGCTCTCAAGTGTGACCGAGAGCAAAGTTGCAACAAACGACTTCACGACTCAACCGATTAAAGGCAGTTCAATGAATTGTGTAAAAGCGATATAACAGCACATAGTGTGTCTGCATCGCCTGCTGCTGCTGCTGCGGCCTGTGTCGCTCATGTGACAAATCACAGGAAACAGTGTTGTTCCCGGGGTAAGTGGAGGAAAACCGCAGCAGGCACAATCCAGGCAAACACGATTAACAGTTCGACTGTACAAGCAGAATTAAGACAGTGATGGATGATTGTTGCCGGTGCCCTAGCGAAGCTATTTCCACGCTTTAATTTTGAGGAAACAGATTCAGATTCATTAACACCATTATCCGCAGACAGAATTCAGGAAACACAGCTTCAATGCTATTTCAATTTTTATAATGTACATTTCCAACCATTCACCCAGTATCTTATCTAAGTATGTACCTTAACAGTGTAGAATAAAGAGAGGAAATTCAGGGCACACACACACACATACACACACACACACACCTCAGGTCTTCAATCAGCCTAAACTTGCATGCATGCAAACATGCAATTTCGGCCTGTAGCTGGCACAAATCCACATACACACGAGGAGACCATCTAAAGTCTCCACACACAGCACTGACCACTGGCCCAGTATGTCTGAGAGGCTTTAGATGGCTGAGGCCTGGGCATGACTTGTTAAGCTGTTTGAAAGAGCACTGTACTAAAAAAAAAAAACAAAAAAAACAGACTATATTTAATTACTTTACACAAATTGTTGGAAATAAAAAATAAACCTTATCTGGCTTCTATCGTATCAGTTTGAGGTGAAAGAATCATAATATCTCATTAAGATAAGAGAACGAAAACAAACAGGGTTTGCCAAGTAGTTCAAAAGAGCACTGTGCTAGAAAACGGGGACAATGTTTTATGGCTATTTAGAAATAGCTGGGAATGAAAAAAATAGTCTTTCTCCCTTTTATCATATCAGTTTGACGTAAAAGAAGTCAATTTAATCAGTGACTCCAAAGAGTCAACTAAAAACTGGAGTGGATGTAGGTTAAACCAACAAGAAAGAGCAGGAGAATCTCTCAGGGAAAGGAAGTGATTAGACGGAAAAACAGTGGGAAAAAAGGACACAAAGTAGTGAAGAGTAGTGAAGACAGAACGCAGACATGAGTCGTGAAGACAGACACACATGTATCGTTCAGATTTGGGGATCTTGACTATATCCCAAAATAGTTTCCTCTCTTTATCAGTGCTACGACAAAAGCACAGGGAAGTGGACACTTTCCCAAACAGGCATGATTCCAGTAGCCCCCATTACAGATATGTGTATGGGTTCAAGACTCCACATTGTCAGAGACAGGACAATAATCCTGTACTGCTGCACTTTCTTCCTGCTTTTCCCAAATGAAAACAATCAGAACGGAGATGGCTGCACAGGATGTGATCATTCATAACCCTGATTTCTTCTTCTCTGCTTGACAGTGTTCCTTTTTCACTAGGTTAATCTTGGCTGCGCCCAAATAAAGACAGACAATGGAAAACTACCAGTGAAGAGATGAGTCAATTCAAAACGTGGAAATTATTCTCATATGTTTCTTCCGTTTTGCTAGCACCACACTGGATATCTTGAAATTGTGAAGATAGTTGACATCTAAGATACAATCACTGAAATGATATCAAATAAAAGTAAGACATGGTGTGATTCTTTTAAGAGTAGAACTGTCTTAAACTGACTTTCCCCACACATCTGCAACTAAGGCCGACTTCCACCTAGAAAACACCATCTCAAGTGTAAATTGGAGACACAAGATCATTCGGTGGACCTTGTGTTTCAACTTTTTGATCAAGGTTTTATTTAGTCTTTGATCAATCACCATTTACTGATCATGATCTGTAAGCCACTCTACACTCACTCTGCTGCCGTCACCATTGACCAGTAACAGTAGTAGTAATAGTATTTGTTTTGCACATTTTGCACGATGTGACCTGAATGTATCACCCTCAAAGTTTTCTGCAGTTGACTTTTTTTTCCAGTTTCATGTTACTCACTTCAAATCCAGTAGAAATACTAAAGTCTTTCTGTGTGGAGTGTGCATGTTTTGCATGTTTTTT
Source organism: Karalla daura (assembly GCA_029224185.1). NCBI lineage: Eukaryota > Metazoa > Chordata > Actinopteri > Chaetodontiformes > Leiognathidae > Karalla > Karalla daura. The sequence continues at coordinate 20,384,293 of CM055200.1, read as the reverse complement.
CCAGGTTTTCTCCAGTTAAACCCGTTTCCTGTCTTCACACTACTGCATGTGGGCTGGAAAAAAGATTCTAGCAGACCTCAAAGCCACACACTTAAGGTGTGTAAGTTGATGATTGGACAGATGGACTGAATATTAAGTGGTTAGGTTCTAAGACACTTGAAACTTTGTTTTCTAGAATTATTACATTACTTGAACAACACTGACCTACAAAACTACTAATCCTGACAAAAAATATTACTTTCGGTTTCCTGTTCAGTACTCTTCAACCTTGACATCACTTTTAACAAATTATTCTGACCTGCTCTGACCAAAGTTAATCCAGCTGTTCACCAGCAGCAGCTGGAGTCTGATCCGACTCCATTCACACTCCATGTTTTTAACGCTGACCTCACACTTTTTTTTTTGGTCTTTTTCTCCTCCAGTATCAGCTTAAAGAGGCCTCATGATGGAGTCTTACATAAGTGGCCGGCGGACCACCTCAGGCGGTTCACTCTCTCTCTCCCTCTCTCTCTCTCTCTCTCTCTCTCTGCTCCTCCTGAAAGCGACTTTAAACAGGATGTTGAAATAGTTTGTTTAAATGTACCCAGAGTCCCGGCTGGTCCCACCCAATCAAACATGAATAAACATTTCCTGAGTGTAATTACAAATGTACAGATACTGGCTTCCCACTGCAGACACACACACACACACACACACACACACACGCACACACACGCTCACAAACAAACACACACAGGCGCACACACTCATCGTATGATATATACACACACACGATCTCTGACCCTATACAGACAATATGGTATTGATGTTATCTTACCATTGTGTGTGTCTGTGCATGTTTTTGTCTGTGTGTATGATTAAGCATGTGCCCTCTCAGTGCCACCCTGTTGTAATGTATGTAGAGCAAGTCTCAACATGGACCTTATGTAACCACAAACCATTACCTCACACATACTGTAAAAACTCGCCCTTTCTCTCCCGCACACACACACACACACACACACACACACACAGAAAGCAGTCAGAGCATGAAACACATGCACGACGTACTCAATACCTTGCGGTGTACGGTGTTTATGCTATCGAGCAGGTTTATTGTTGTGCGTCGTATCAGTTTTGAGGATCTGTGTTTCAGGATCAGGTGACGAGAGGATAAAGTCGAGACAGAGGGACGGAGCAAAGAATGAGGGAAATAAACAATCCTGAGTCGAGAAGATCGGGAAGAGAGGTGAGAGGAGTGTAAAGAGATGGGAAGGATGGGGATGAAGACTGAATTGATAGAGGGAAGGAAAATAATTAACGGTTATTATCTGCTGGAAAAAAGAAAACATGACATGACATGAGAATAGTGACAAGGAAGGGAGCATTGAGCAAACTTAGGAAGACGCCCCTATATCTATTACATTTCATAAGAAATTGTATCACGTCTACACTTATGCAGCATGAAAACTATTGGAAAAAATATCTATTTTTGAATGCACTAACACGCAGGCACATGCAAACCATCCGATAAATCTGGGGACCGAAAAAAAAAAAAAAAGTGGGGTTTGAACTTTTGTCCGGGTACAAAAGAGAAAAAAAACAAAAAACAAAACGTGAATTGCTGCCCTATTTTTCTCGGAACATTATGAGCCATTACCGTTTGGCTGCTAGTCATTACCACACAGAGCCGTCCCAGTAAAGATACACTCAGTGATTTCACTCTCCACAGCCTGCAGCCCGAAGAGTTTTCACTCTGTGGTTCCACTCAGACCTTCACACCACTGCCTTAACATCCCTCCATGGAAGCTTCACTCCCTGGCCTCGCTACTTAGCACTGATATATGTATGAATCAGTCTTATCTGCTGATTTATAGCCATATATATGGTATACTTTGCAGACTTTGCCTTTAAGAGGAGGGCAAAGTTTTTTTTGTACCGACGATGGCAGCAGGAAATGATTTTAATTGGGGGACATGGTGTATTGTGTGTGTGGCTCTGGAACTGGTTCAAGAATGTTTTGTCCTAAAATAAATAAATAAAAAAGGCGGTGAAATCAAGCCTGTGTCCCAGTACTGGGGCCGACAGTCGCACAGTCGTCCAGACGTGCAGGCAGTGAGGTCATAGACCTGCTCGGACGCCAGAACAAAAGAAGAGGGGACGGGGATGAAAGGCTCTCTGAAGTTTGGACCTCCTGAGCCTCCATCTTTTGTAAATTACAGCCTACAATCATCAGTGCAACATGTATGTGTCACATTTCAGTGGAGCTAAATGCTGCAACACGTGCAGCAGTGATGCATAACAAGTGATGTGTTCAAGAAGAAATGTCAAAGTAGCTGTAGAGCATCGTTTTGATTATCAGCTCCGAATGCAGGGATCCATTCTATGTGTGAAGATGTGCCTCCTGAATAAGTCTCACATCACCTCTTTAACATCTAAAAATACACCGAAATGCATTTCAAACTCTAATTACATAACGCCAAAAAAAAATGAAGAGGAAGAAATTACCTGAGTAAAAATCAGCTCCTTTCATAAATTTGATACTCACAATCCTGAGGTAAAACAGAGTGACCCCCGTTGCTAAGAGCGGTCCGTTTTGTTTTTCAGAATAAAAGACACACAGATTTATGAGTCATTATTTCTGTAATACAAACTGGACACAGCTGGTAAACTCACTGCCTTTGTTATTAATGCATATACCATGTGTTTTTGTAGTGACGCTTTGGCACAGGATGAAGACCCCCCCTCCACACACACACACACTCTTTTGATCGAGTCTCAGGCAGATTACAGCTTTCAGGCCCAAACCGCTCTTTGATGTCAAATGAAACACAGATTGATATCTGTAAAACCTGACTAATCTAGTTGAGCAGTTTTCGCACAGTACTGACAACTAGTAGGCAATTTGTTATTATGACCTCTTTGGTGGTGAATAATACAGTAAATCATCTGTGAATGTGAATCTAAATGTAAAACCAAATCAGGATTAAACGTATGGAATAATTTTAGGAGGATGTCAGCGAGCGTTTTCCTAAGATCAAAATTACACGACTGTTTGTGTATGCATGCGCGTGCGTGTGTGGGAGTGTGTGTGTGTGAGAGAGAGAGAGAGAGAGAGAAAGAGAGAGCGAGAGAGAGAGAGAGAGAGAGAGAGAGAGAGAGAGAGAGAGAGAGAGAGAGAGTCAGATTTTGCCAGGACTGCATCCAGGACATCAACCTTAGTTACATTCACTGCTAAAGTTTTCTCTCTACTGCTTAAGAATGACACTTGTTTGGCTGGATGACCAACATTTGCCTATACCTTGTGTGTGTGTGTGTGTGTGTGTGTGTGTGTATGTGTGTGTGTTTCGGTTTGCGTTGACCCTCGGCTCGCCCTCACTGTCTCTCCTCATGATGGCTGACAGCAGTGAAAAGGCTGCTGTGGGCTGCTGGTTCTCCCACAGAAGATCTCCTTACCCCACATTCCCGTAAAAACAAATGAGCAGAACTCCTCAAAACAGCCAAAGAAAAAAAAGAAGAAGAAGAAGAAAGATGGGGGGGGGGGGGGGGGGGGGGGGGTGGGGGGGTAGTAAGTGAGTAGTTTGTCTTGATGAGTTTGGGGAGAAACAGACTTCCAGGAAAGTCAGCTTTTTATTGAGATGTGATCAAGCGTAGTGTGTCAAATGTGTTTGTATGAGTTTAACAGGAAAACGGCAGCATGTATGTCAGGGTCTTTAACGTATCGTAGCAGCCAATAAATGCTCACAGATAATGTTCCTTTATACTATGTATGTCTGTCTGTCTGTCTGTCAGTGTGTGTGTGTGTGTGCATTTACATGTGGGAAAACAGCACATCAGGTGGTTTTATTTATTTGTTCTGTTTAATTCTGTTCAACCAAACATACTAAAAACATCAATTCTCTACACGCTCTTAAAAAATGTCATCTCTGGTCATCACATTGCAGCTCCGCTCACTGGCATGATGCTCTGACCCACTACGGTTAAGTCAATAATGACTCCTCTCTCAGCAGCAAATGTGCAAATTACAGATATTTCTTTATTTATTTATTTATTTTCAATACTTTATAGTGGAGGTTGGGTGTTAATGGCTGGGTGTTCACTGATTGCGATTTGTCTTGAGCATCCATGTCTAACCTTAACCTTGAGTAAGAGGCTGAAGGTCAGCAGCAGACACACACAAATGACTGTGCTGGTAAGGAGGCTGCTACTGCAGCTCTGGACACAAGCAACATGAAAAAGATCCTCTGCACCTTGTTGTGTGTGTGATTATTTCATTTTGCAAAGTCATTGACGCTGTTGAAATGAGTCAAAAAGCCCATTTAATTAATACATAAAAAGGTTTGAACCATGTCTATCTGTACTTTTGTTCATTGTACTGTCCTATTTAATACAGCTGTGCTTTGTGACACTGTGTCCTTGCAATAGCTCACAAATGAAAATTCAAAATGAAATTCATTTGAGATGCTATGATCCTGGGCCCCTGAAGTGCCTGGAGTCAGTTTTTAATGCTGAATTTGATCTCGATAAGAATGGTTCATGCTTGTAATGATCAGCAGAGCTGATCAGCTGAAGGTCCACTGGACGACCCCTGTATGTAATGCAGAAAAGAGGTTGTGCACCAGTTTCTACTCAAAGTTCAGATTTCATTGATTTAGACATATGGATCGTATAGTATGGTCACGTATGGGAGAGGACCTCCAGTTGTGCACACCTGGGAAGGTCCACAATTTTGGTAGTGTGGAAATCAGACAAGGCCTGAGACCATAGGGCAGCGGTCGAGGAAGTTCTCAAACTTGCATAAAAGTGCTTTAATAAAAGTACAAACAACCAGACAGATGTGGTATAGTTGATATGGTTTGTTTTGAAGGTAGTTCAGTAATTAGAAAGGTGATCATTTATTTGATGTTTAAACAGATGAAACGGACAGAATGATGCTATTTTGCATTAATTCAAAATTCTGTGACTTATTTTGAAGACTTCAGTCATACATACAGTCTCGCCCGTTCCATAAACACAACAGAGAAAACCAAAACGGCTCTAAAACACGCCTGTGAGGTATAGGAATCAGGAAAAAGAAAAGCGCTTTCATTCCACTCTGCCATTCACGAAAGGTTAAATTCCTCTGGACTGGATGTGACGCGTGTCGTGTGGATTCCTTCCAGCTCATAAGTGCAGCTCATTCATTTTAAAGGCACAGATGGTTATTGGACGTGATCTCTGGAGAGCGAGATGAGCGCTGGCAGCTCGGACACACAGCGCTCTCCTCAAGATGGAATTTCTCATAAGTTCTCGTGTAAATATAATCGCTCAGCTACGGTTGTGTTGCTTGGACTGAATGCTTGAAGCTTGAAAAAAATCTGACTTAAACATCACTCAGGAGGGGGAGAAAGATTGAAAAAAGATGAATCTAATCATGTTTTATTCATTATCATAATTTTCATTATTTCTAATCAATGCACATGGAAAATCCTGCTCACGGATACACAGTAGTTTAATCACATAAATGTAAAATAGTACGAGTGACATGAAGGTGCATTTTCCTGAAACTTCTACCCAGATGACATCACTCTTGTCTGCATCCTGCTTTGCCAGGTAGATGAACGCTTTCTTTCATTTTTTCAACCTTTCACAATAAAAGCCCCGGGCGAACATGTTACATAACTGCCCTCCAGCAAGACGCTAAACTCAATCAGAACATCTTGTGAGCTATTCCATAAAGACCTTTAGAACAGAAGCTACCAGGCGCAGTGTGTGTGTGTGTGTGTGTGTGTGTGTGTCTAGGAGATGCTAAGAGAAGTAGCGCAGCATCGGTCGACCTCAGAGGTCTTTCTGCCACGTGTCGTCCACTGTGCCTGCGTGACCCCCCACCCCCCCCTCAAGCCTGAGCCTCTGTCTTTCTTTTTTTGAGTTTTCTTCCTCCCCTCCTTTCGTCTTCCTCTGCTTCTGTCCACTCGTCGCTCTCAGCGCTCAGCGGAGGAGAACAAAGCTCGGTTAATGTACCTGGCTGCTTTCTGGCAGCTCTGCTGCCTCTCATCTTCCCCAATTATGGCCCATTAAAAAGCACTCACTCCTCTGCTGTCACCTGTCCTGTTCCTTACTTCAGCTCTTATTAAACCCTCTCTCACTCTCTCCCTCTTTTCCATCACCTTTAATCCCCCTCATTATCATCATCTTCTCACTCTGCTCAAAAGCCTGTTTGCCATCACAGGCCCTGTTGACCTCACAGACTAAGACTAGCTTGTTCTTTTTAAATGCGTCCTCTTCTCTCTCTCTCTCTCTCTCTCTGTCTCTCTCTCTCTCTCTCTCTCTTTCTTTCTTTGTCCACTTCCTCATTCACTCCTCCCTTGCTTTTACGTCCCCGCGCCGCCTCAGTCAGTACGCAGGAGAGCAGAGCGAGACGTGGCGCTACAGTTGTATAATGTTATTTACATTTCTCGGCGGTAATTAGGCTGATAGGGGACCGGCCGCGATCCCACAGTCGATTAAAGAGAACAGGACGGAGAGCGAGGGAGGGAGGGAGGGAGGGAGGAGGAGGACGGGGCAAGGAAGGGAGGGAGGGGCATGGTAGGTAGGCCATAGGTCACACAAGTACAATGTTTTTTAAGTACGTCGATGTCACAGCACACCAGCTGTCTTCTTTGAGAACAAGATGCATGAAAAAAACTGGCGGTCTGCAACCAGTGCAGCTGCCTCTGTTCAATAAAGCTGCCACGCAACATACAGATGTCGTTTCACACCTGTCCTTTATAAGGCACCGTACGAAAACTACGAAAACAAACATACGATACAACAAAATGAGTCAAATCCACATCAGTCAGTCTCTTCAGCAAGTTTGGATAATTAGACAGGCCAAATAGCTCAATCCTGTGAGGCTCATTCTCTCAAAGTTGCATCCAAGAACACTGTATATTTTAACTATAGTTAATCATTGAAAGTTGAAACTTATTTAGTTCATTTTAACATATTTTGAAGACTGTATGATAGTAAACATTAGTTAAACTAAATCTACAGACTCCTATCAAATCAAAGCAGCTGTTTATAAATAGTGTCTGAGGTAACCTCGTCCACTCTGATGTCACATCACCACATATATTATTGAAGAAGGTGCGTGTCTGTACCCTACAGTATGTGTGCATGTATGGAGTGCGTTCATGCTGAAGGGCACTGACATGTTGGAACACTGAGTGCTGTGTTATAGTTGTGCTACAAAAATAAATTAAAATAAATAAATAAACAGAGAGAAGTGGAATAAAGAGGAAGACTGAGGTCAGCTGCAGGGCTCAGTTACTGAGGTATGGAGGGAGTGGAAAAGTTAAAAAAGCGGGGAAAAGCATGACAGAGCTTTGAGGAGCAGGAGAAACATCTCTGCAGCGTTTTCCACTGGTCTGCTCGGGCTATAATAATATCTGCTTCTTCAGGCTGTTTGTTCTATTTAAGACGGCTGTAAGGACTTATTGTGGAGAACAACACTGTCTGTGACGGAGGGTCAGGTGATTGGAATAATATATCAGCTCCCGGCTGTTTTATTACGTGTCTGTCGACTTTAAGAGCGTTTTACAACCCCAGTGTGTTTTACAGCCTGATTTCAGGAGGCGGGCGAGTGTGTTTATCTGTAGCTTGGATCAGGACAGAAAAACTCTTGTACGCATCCAAAACTGCCAAGTGGATTACTGATGGAAACTTTTTGTTGTTTTGTTTTTTCACTTTTCACAATAGAAGCCTGAGACATACTGTAATTGCACTCCAGGGGGAGGTTAACATTTCACCGACAGGCAACTTAATTAAATGGTAAAGAGGAATAGTTTTGTTTGGCGGAGCTTATCTCTAATCTTGAATCAACACCTTTGCTTGTGTAAGTGTGATATTTACAGTTTATATGATAATCAGTGTTTCACTGAATGTATTGTAAACGTCTTTCTGGTTTCATATGGTCTAATGTAGTTTATCTTTGACTACCTCAGACCCTCTAAATTAACCTGGGTAAATAAAGGTTAAATGTAAAAAAAAAGAAAAGAAAAAAGTGACAGAAATGCAAACCTCTGACCATTGACCTTGCTGTGATGGAGCCACTCTGTAACCACTGTGTAACTTTATATTTATAACATAATTAACATATCTGACACATTGATGTCCCTTCTACCTGTAGATGTAGGTTTGCACTCAATGGCTAAATTCAGTCTCAAACTGTAAACATTTTCCTTTATTTATTTTTCTATTTTTCCTTTTTTCCCAGAATGGAAGTCATGACACGACCTGCTCTCTCTCTCTCTGACTGGCTCCTATTCATTCACTGCCCTGGTCGGTGATGTTGGATGCTTTTAGTACAAAAAAGGTGATGTATACACACACACACACACACACACACACACACACACACACACATATAGGATGCTGGTCAACTGAGCTAATTGAGTGGCACATTGATTGGATGTGGATCAGCCTGGCGACTGGCCAAGTAGAGAACTAGTGGGTCAGCGCTAAGAGGCCCACTGTGTGTGTGTGTGTGTGTGTGTGTCTGATTATTGTGCAGTGTACAGTATGTATATGTGGGTTTGTTTATTGTAATCACAGCGATCTAGGGCATAAAGCATGAGTTCCAATAACTGTGGGGTGGGGATTGAGGGGAAAGGGGGTGGGGGAGGTGGTGAGAGGAGAGGGGGTGAGGGAGGGGGAGGAGGCGAGGTGGGTGATGAGGGCGGGGTCCCACAGCATATGGAATACACATCATGTCCCTGATAAGGATCAAAGCAGTTATGCAAGAGCCAAAAAAAACCCTTTGTTTTCTCCGAGACCAGTCATACCTGACTACCCCTGTGTGTGTGAGTGTGTGTGTGTGTTTGTGTGTGTGTGTGTGTGTGTGCGTGTGTGTGTGTTTACCTATTAAAGCATCAGTCAAGTGAACAAAAAATAGACATCAGAAAAAAATGACGGTAGATAAAAGAGATTTAAAAGTAGATAGAAATTATATAAAAAAAACAGCACTGGAAAACACTGTCTGGTGGTCTCTCTCTCTCTTGTCTCTCTCTCTCTGTTTCTTCCATCCCACCCCCTCATGTTTGTGTTTGCTTTGGAGGAAAATAACAGGAATAAATAAATTGAACAGGAGACGCCGCCGTTAGAGACCCCCGCTTCACAGAGCAGTCTGTGAAAATAAACACAAGACTGAACTCACAAAATGTCCAATGCTCGGCTCCTCCTCACTGAAGATGTGCCTGACCTGAACTGATCCAGAGCCGGGAGGAGGTCTCTGCACTTTAGCTTTAATGGAAATACGTAGATATCAATATCATTAATTACAAAAGAGGTAATGAAAGAAAACCCCTGAAATAAGTTCAGATTTGCATTAAAAATCTAATTAAAAATCCCCAAAAATCTATAACAAATAGACACACATCTTTATGTTTCTGGCATTGTGTTTAATAATGCATAAACCTTTAAGACTTTTTCTTTTTAAATCCGATACTTAATATTTTGAAAAAGATAAAAAAAAAGAGGAAATGGTTTAAAAACAGGAAAAATTAAATAAAAATATTTATATGTATGACATACTATCGTAATAATATTATAAAAGCATAACTTTTTAAGAAGTGTCTTCACTCTAATGCGTCTTATATTTACGACGGTTGGACAATCGCTCATTCAAAGAATCGTTCAGGCAAGCATACAAAGTCTCCTTCAATTGTTCAGATGTCTGCGTAAAATATGAAAAATAGTCCCATCGCCAGCCATCCGACGCATTCATCGTGTTCACCCCGTAGTTTCACCCACATCCCATGAGCTGGCACCTGCAAAGCGTCTGTACAACGTGAGCAAGACTGGAATACTACACCTTTTAATCTGATTAATGCCTAATCCGAACGTGACCTCGGATTAAGGTAATGAAAACTAGCTGTGTCTCATTCAGACAGTGCTCTTACTCCGTCTGAGGTGAGAATGTTGCTGGAACATCTGTGATTTTGTTTGGGGATGAAGGTGAGCGATGTGTGAGCTTGTTTTAGCCCTGGTTCCCAGCAGCTTCCCAGCCCTACGGCCTCGTCAGGCTCAGGTTGTCGTGTAAAGACCTCGCCCAACCGCTCCCTTCGCCCCGGCCGCCAAATGTGGGCAAAAGCAGACACCTGGGAGTCAGCTCAGACACGGAGCCTCTATACGTCCCCTCACGCGGGCGGGAACACTTATGCAACATGGTACAGACAAAACATACAGCGGCCCGCAGGAGCCCCGGCTGCCTGACGGCGTCCGGTGCCCTTTGTGCTGGCGTCTGTCATCGTCCACTTACAGTACGGGACGGGACAAATTAGCCAAAGAGCGGAGACGATGAGAGGAGAATGAAAATGAGGAAGAGAGAGAGAGAGAGAGAGAGAGGGAGAGAGAGGGAGGGAAGCGGTGCTCGTCCTCTGAGCAGATATTTCACTAATGTGACTGCGCCCACGAAACTCCACTGACGACTGAGGTGACACCTGTGTGCCAAACGCTTTACGCCACTTAATCAACAGATACCGGGAATCGAAGCTGACCTTAGGACAGTTTGTCCCTCATCATAATGAGAGGGTGTGATTTAATGTAGGGACAGGGCAGAAATTACAGATCTTAAATGGTTCTTGTTATTCTCATTTTACCTACCTCCTAAGTGCACTCAGAGTTCGACTTCTTATATTAAATTATACTCTTTTTTTCACTTTAAATTTTAAGGTAATTTATGTGCAAAGATTTAATGTGAAGATGTTTTACAGGCCTGCAATTATCTTATTTGAAATTATGTCACGTCAGGCTTTACCCTGTAATACTTTTTTCTGTTTAATTTGTGCAAATTTTAGTTTATTAAATTGCATCTCTTTTAATTGTGTTCTTTTAAATCAAACACAAATTTAAATAAAATATTAGTTTGAAATCATTATTTTAAGCACTTTCATTCTATTTGTACTAATACACTCAGAGATTGAGACTCTTTAATCTTTTAAAACCATGCATCAGGTTTTCCTTTTTTTAATACGTGAGACTGTGGGTGCAACAGCTGAAGGCCCCACTGGCAAACGTGGACCTATGCTTCCCCCTAGTGGTCAAAGTTATGTTTGCACATGCAGCTGTGTGAGAGTTCCTACTTTGGTCTGGAAGCAGCAGAAGAGCTGAGTCAGGTACGGGTGCTTTCTGGCCAGCGCCAGAATGCGCTTCTCGGTCAGGGTGCAGTCCACGTCGTCGTCCTGCAGGATCACGTCTTTCTTCAGGACTTTAACGGCGTAAACCTCGTCGGTGCCTTTCAGCTCAGCCAGCATCACCTGGTCCCGCAACAACACAGTGGTCAAAACACAGCAGTTCTTTGTTCCGATCCAGAGGAGTGAATAGATAAAAATGGGAGGACTCACCTTTCCAAAGCTTCCTTTCCCTAGGACTTTGATGAACAAGAAGTCGTGCAGGTTCATCCTCTTGATTTCGATAGCAGTGTGACCTTTGACCTCTCCATTCTCCCGGCCTTCTTCACCTCCTACTTTAACAGTGCCTCCATCACCTCCTCCACCTCCTCCTTCTCCTCCCCCTTCTCCTCCTCCTCCTCCTGTGGGAGTGTCTTCCGTTACCGTAGAAACAGACGAGGTGGAGGAGAGTGGGTGCGTCTTGTGCTCCTCCCCACGGTGGTCAAATGACAGAACTTTCCGGATGTTCTCCAGCTCCTTGGCATCTGGACAGAAATGAGACTGGTATGAGAATGGGATCTGTGTGGTGTGGTGGGCCTACAGGTGTTGGTTGTAAGTGCTGTAGCTACCCTGGTCACATGGCGAGGTGGGGGCGGACTTGGAGCGATCGTCTTCTGTCTTCGGTGTCCCGGCCAACGGCTGCTGGGGCTCCTGACCCTGAGGGAGCTGTTAGAAGACACAAGATCTTCATGACTACATTGTGATACATAAACACCACAATACATCCATTCATTCATTTTCTTGACCTGCTTCATGACCTGTTTGTGTCACAGAGGCTTGCTGGAGCGTGTCTCAGTGTTTAAAAAGAACAATAATAATAATAATTTTGTTTTAAACATGCTTTACACAAGACATACATTCAAAGAACACTGAACATGTGAGATAACAGCAGTTAAAGGCAAAATAGTGGATAACTGTTAGTGAAGAAAGCAGACATTCACTTTGTAGATTGTGAACATCTAGGCACAATTTAGAATCTCCAACTGGCCTAAATATGGATGCTTCTAGACTTTGGGAGGAGACTGGAACCCCTAGAGAAGAGTCACACAATTTATGGATATTCCAGTCAAAGCAAAAAGACTTATGCACATTTTAGATAGTAAGAAGTAGCTCTCTGGTCTGCTCTGCAATGTACAGTCTGCCCCCTGCAGGCCTTGACAGGAAAGATATATGTGGATATATGTGAATATACAGGATGTGGATATGTGTGGCCAATGTGACCCTGGTTCCAAAAGCAAGAAAGTGTTGCTGGGTGAATGTAAAATTAATTTACTTAAACGAATACTTAATACTTTTCAAACTACTGTATAGCAAGGTGGACAAGGAGCTTCAGGGCCAGTCTCCAGAGGAAATAACAATGAAACGAGACAGTACAAAAATATTAAATTACTGACTGTGCAACTGTATCATCACACACTACAGATCTCTTGCTGCCCCTACAGTGACTTATTTGAGTTTCGGGTTAGTTGGCTCAGTTGCAGATGTGAACGACTCACCTTTTTCCGTCTCTGAGCACTGTTAAAGATCTTATCGGGTGTGACTCCGAGGTCTGAGAGGACTTTAGCGATTCCTCTGGCGTCCACACCGCAGTTAGGAGCTACGTTCCTCTCACAACGTCGGTGCACGTTCACCTTACACACTGAGACACACACACATACAAGCACAAGCGGATGTAAACGGTGCAAATCTGGAACAGATGACAAAGAGGTAGAAACGATGGCAGTGGTGGATAATAACTGTATGTACCTTTGCACTGGAGCCCCTGCCTCAGCAGACCCCAGAGCAGAGAGCCGCAGTGGTCACAGAAGGTGAGAACCTTGAAGTTGTGGATGCTGAACTTGTGTGGCACGTTGACACTGAACCTCTGAGAGCCGACCGGCTGCAGGAAATCAACAAAAGGTGATGAAAAAGAAAAAAAAAATCAAGTGTGTGTGTGTGTTAACAAGCATCTATTGACTGGAAGGACAAGACAGTGAAGAGTGGTGTTATATATTTGAATTTCTAATATAATCAATTAGTTCTTTGATCCATAAAATTTTGGAAAAAATGGTGTCTTGCCAACAGCTAAAAGCTGCATAGAAATAAGAAAAATAGAAAAAAAGTCATATTTTGGATGCCTTGAAGACGGACTTTTTGTGTAATGTAGTAACAGCCTGTTAGGGTTAGGGCTGCAGGTGCTGTACCTCTCCAACCGTGTCCTCCTGCTTCTTCATCCCTGCACACTTGGTGATGATGAGTTCATGGCAGCGCTTGTGGACCACACAGGTACACACTGCACCACAGGAACACACAGCACACACACAAACACACACACACACACAGGCATGAGGATCTTCAATTCGGGGGCTTTTCTGAGCTGGTAATCTTAATAGACATAGAATGAAACCCTCTCCTACCTTGACACTGGTACCCCTGCTTTCCTAAGACGCCCCTGAGGGTCAGAGAGAGACACCATCAATATTAACTGTGTCAGTTGGGTGTATAACGGAGTATTAGGACCACATTGAGAAAAAAGTTGTCAATTACAAGAGTAAAGTCGTACTTAAAATGGAAGTAAGTTGAGGCGAGAAAAGGTGAACAGGTGAGTTGATGCAGACTACACAAAAAACATTTATAAGTTTATAAATACAACTTTTTTTATATCATGACTGTTTTCTCATAATATTATGACTTTATACATCAAAGGAAACAAACAATATTATCTCCTCATATCTCAATATTATATCCTCATATCCCCTCAAATCACCTCATACTATGCTCACTTTTACAATGATTCTTATGGAAAACTCAAAAAGCCAGTGGAAATTGGCATGTTTCAGGCTTGCAGAGGTAAGGTGTAGTGTAGTTCATATCGATTCACGTCAGAAGCTCTGACCCCTGGAGGACCCTATCAAACGCCGCTCCCTTGTGATTCTGATTACGCCTGAACCGCTGAAAGTCGACGCGCTCTGAGAAGCCACATTGTTTCCATGTAAGCGGCACTAACGTGGTTTGTTGGGATGGAAACAAACACAGCTGGCTTTGTTTATTACTCCACACTTCAAGGCATCCACTGTGCTCACATGTAAACAAGGCGGCCGTACTCTGCCAGGGAAATCAGAATACGGCTGGAAATCGGAGAATGCTTCTACTTTTCCTCAGCCCTGAAATAAATTAACTGCAAAATGTGTGTTTACATGCTGCTCAAACCACACTGGGCAGCATAGTGCATTATGTAATAAAAGCAGTGTTGTTCAGCGTTGTTGCTCCGTGGTCATAGAACTGGCTCTCAAGTAAGAAACCACATTTGTTCTTCTGATTCAGCAAAATGATGATTTTGACTTTTGACAAGTTTTGACTTAAATACAGGTCGCACCAATGTGTCCAAATTAGGAGTGAGCTTATATCTCCAAAAATCTGTTTGCAGTTAAGTCCATGTTACAGTAGAAACACACACACATACACACACACACATCATCTTGTGTGATTTTCAGGGGTCACACGCAGCCCTTGGTGATGGTGATGCGTGTCCTCCTCACCAGATGAAGTCTCTGCAGTGGGAGCAGTAGGTGGGCTGTCTCAGGTAGGTGGCCATGAACTTGTGTCCGTTGACCTGGTGGACCCTCCGACGGACAGCGCCCTGGCGCTTCCTGGGCCGCATACGCTGCCGAAACACTCGCTCCTCATTCTCGGTGGATCCTGTCGCAGCTGCAAACAAATAGACAAATAATTAAAACCACATTAGACACTGTGAGAGTTAAGTCTATGGTTGTCCATTACACTGCAGGTATTACTGTAGTCCATGGATTCACGTTTTTGGCTTGTTCAAAGTAAATGACGAGAACTGCACTGACACCCACGGGCCACTAGATGGCAGAAGCTCTATGGGACTGTGGCTGAAGCTAGAGATCAAGTGATAAATTCCACACATTGGTCCTTTCTCTGTCAGTCACAGTGCCATCCTTTGTCCCACTGCTTCCGTCTCTTTGTCTTTAAGTACAGATGGATTGCCCAGTGGAACAGCAGAGATTTCAGTAACTCTCCATCCCCGTCTTAATCACAGAAACACACACATGTGCGCACACACACAAACCACTTACTGGGCTGAGAGAGAGAGAGAGAGACAGAGACAGAGACAGAGAGAGAGACAGAGAGCTGTTGCTTTGGGAGTTCATTAAGAAACTTCAAAGATTAGGAGGGAAACATTCAGGCAGAGATGCAGGTAGAGACAGTCACCTTAGTGTGTTGCAAACACATACCGTATTATTAATTGTGTAGTGCTGAAGATAGCTAAAGATCCATGACACAGGAAATAAGATACAGATTTGTGTTATTGCAATTATTCAGACACACTGTGCAGAGTGACATAACTTTTCCCACTGTGTTACTATGTATGTGGGAATCTGATCTGGTGACTGGACAAGTTGACCTTGGCTTATTATGTTTGCCCCAGTGCCAGCCTCTGGACAAATTTATTACTGTCCTCCAGGACCCCCACATCTTTTCCTCCCCATCGTGCTCACTGACTTCTAAAAGACTAGCTCCGATGCTATGGGTCATCACCACTGCCTAGCAACAGACAGCTGCTGCCTAGCAACAGCGAGTTAGCATCTTCCACTGGGGGAGAGTCCAGGGATGGAGGGGTTGGGAGTCTGCAACATACACAGTGTTTGTTCCATAAAATAAGTTACTCCAAGCAGAATTAAAGCTGAGCTGTAAACAGCTAACGTTACTACTGAGCAAAGAATGAGCAGACAATTAGCATCACAGAGATTCTGCTGGCACAACTGTAAGCTAACGTTAACTAACATAGCTAGCAGTGTTGGTTTTCACCCAAACAATTCTCCATAAGAAGTTTACTCTCAACGCCTCATTCTACATCTTAACACTTTCCACTTAAAAGTTAAACCACAACCATCTGTTGAAAGCTTATTTGGTCATGTTTCCAAAACCACAACTAGAGGACACAGAATTGAAGACATGAACAATGGGTAACTTGACGTGCAGAGAATAAAACTCTCCCAGCTGACTGTAACAGACCCAGAACAGGGTAGAAATATTTATCCTGCTTTTAGCAACAGGCAGCAGCTTATCATTTTGCCCGAGTGACAGCAGGGTTGTGTGTGTGTGTGTGTGCGTGTGTGTGTGTGTGTGTGTGTGAAAGCTAATAGGTTGATTGCAGCTCTCAGGCCTGACAGTTCACCCATGTGTTCTCTGCTATGCAAACACATTTAAGTAATGACTGCAATTTCAGCCGCTAACGCTCACACCAACCAACCCACACACACACACACACACACACACACACACACACACACACACACACACACACATACACACATACACGTTGTAGGTCTCTGTAGAAGGAACAAAGCAAAAATAGAAATATAATAAAACATTAAGGAATACATTGATAAAAGACAAAGAAATGTCCTTGTCCTAATCGCACCTCTGTGCTCATTCGCTCTCTCTTTCTCTCTCTCACTCACTCACTCACTTTCTCTCTCTCCCCCCTCTCACTCTTTATGATGTAACTGGTCCATTAGAGAACACTCCACTTTACTAATCAATTTATCACCCCCATCCCCCCACCCCTTCGACCTCCGGTTAACTCCCTCTGTGTCTTTCTCTTCTTCCATTCTGTCATGTCACACACACACCCACACACACACACACACACACAGCCACACACACACACACACACACACACACACACAGCCACACATTAATACACTGTCATCTCTGGTGGTGAGCAGTAATGTCAGCCTTTTAACCCAGCACCAGGATCTACAATCACTGGCATCAGAAAACAGATATTTTGTTGTAGCTGAAAGAGGTTGTTAATTCCATTTGCAGTTTCTGAACTCAGGTTAGAGGTGTGGAGGGCTGAAAAGTGAGTAGAGACAGAGTTGTGCTCATCAGAGAAATCACACAAACAAAACTCCATCCATTTTTTTAGGACGCGCTTGAGGGTTTCAAGATATGAAAACCTGGTAACCAGGACAACCAGCTGCATTACCATCACCATTATCGTGACCATTATCATCACTTCCACCAAACAGATGTTTGTTCGATGATTTTCTATGACCCTTGAAGGATTGGAAAAATGTTCTCCACCCATGAAGTACAGTATGTAAACAGTGCACACTCACAGACAGACAGGAGACTCATACAGAGATTGTTTATGTGTCTAAAAGATCCTCCTGAAATGCCTCTCATTCTCTCTCTCTCTCCCCCTCTCTCTGTCTCTCCCTCTCTCTGTCTCTCTCTCTCTCTTGAAAGAGTGTGACAGTTGATGTCTCTGGGCCCTCTCTGTGTTTGTGTCTCCTCATGCTTCTCTCACATTTCCACACCTAGGATCTACAAATCTGACTCACACCAAGGATTTGACATAACAACACAGCTGTGTGTGTGTGTGTGTGTGTGTGTGTGTGTGTGTGTGTGTGTGTGTGTGCATTTGCACATCTGTCTTGGCGAGAACCAATTTAAGTTTTAGACCCTGGAGGTGAGGACATTTTTGGAAAGTGAGAACATGTTGGGTCGCTTATCACTTTCAGACAGAGCCACTTCAGAGAGTTTTACAAACGTGTGAGTGTGAGTGTGTGTGTGTGTGTGTGTGTGTGTGTGTGTGTGTGTGTGTGTGTGTGTGTGTGTGTGTGTGTGTGTGTCATCCTCCCTCTTCTCCTCCTCTGTTAACAGACCTGCCCATCTGTATGGACAAAAGGAGAGTAGATATTAAACTCACATTTATGTTTCCCTACGAGGCAACATCCTGGGCTATCTGTCCTCATGAGGAGCTGATGGTGATAGCAGCTGCTTGGGGCCCCCAAGAGAGGGGATTATGTTTTTTTTTGAGCACATTAAACTTAAAATTAAGTTTTACAAAAATCCTCACTGGTTTGATTGGGATATCATAACTATATTGATACCATTTAGAGAATCCGTAATTGTCAAATACAAATGACACTACGATTGTCGGTGGGGCGGTGTAAAACTGGGAAACTTAAGCTTCTTCAGAGACAGAGACACGCTCCTCAAGTGGCAGTTTAACTGATATGAACTGACACACGTGTGAAGATAAAGACGATGTGAAAATCGTGGTTTACTGTGCTGCCACAGGCAGTCTGCCACACCTGGCATCTTGTAACCAGTTGCACCAGTGTGCATGTGTGAATTTCAGTATACAGTATGAGTTTTTATTCCACTGAATGCTTTTTAAAAATACCAGTGAAGTATCAAATCTCACAAACAAGCGTCAAAGGAGTCTTTAGTGGCTTTCTGCTTGCATGCAAAAAGCTATGTGAGAAGCACTTATTAATTGCCATCATAACACTGTAGCTTTTTCCTTCCTCTGGATTCCCAGAAAAAGCTCAGTGATATTGCATTACCATAACGTGCAAGTGATGAAACACCAGCGTGGCTGTAGCAGGTCAATATGAATGAGGTTGAGTTGCCACAGTGCAACCCACAGAAGCAAAAGCCATTAAGGCTCACCAGAAGTGGTTTATCGCTCTGAACTTGTGTCGACATCATTTACTTGATGTTGCCACTGTTACTTCAGCAACATCTCTCATCTTTTTTTTTTTTTAGCCATTTCATCTTTGCTCAACAGGACACATTTTCTGCAGCTTGAGATGAATAATTGATTTATTTTTAGCAGCCCCTACAACAGGGTTAGTTTGGTTTCATGGTTCAATTGACGAAGTTGAAACATTATTTTGGCAAAGTACAAGTTGAACTGCAGCAAGACTCATGCTGCACAGCTGTCTTTTATTCTGACATGGTTTACATGACTTTATAAGTCTGGTTACCCATCTAGCGGGTAGAGGAAGAAGATATTTTATGTCATTAGTGCATTAACAGCAGTAGAGGGGAGAGGATAAATGTATTGAATGAAGCATTTTAGACTCCACTATTATGGATGGCAATGTACGCCCTTTCAGCTTTAGTACTGGGCCTTTCCAGTTGACCTACTGTGTCACAGACCAAAACTATTGACAAGCGCTTTAGCTAGTGGCAAACGGCTGCCATGTTAAACAGTGACTTGCTCTGTACGTTTTCCATACAAACTATTTCTTCTGTTTTTATCCGCATGCAGTCGATAGCCCTGTATGAGAAAGCTTCATTTTGTTTTTATTTTTTTTATTTCCATTGTCAGGAAGTGTGGATCAAGCTGCTAGGTCAGTGTGGGTACGAGGGAACTCCTCTAAAAATCTGAAACATCCATGATCCTAGAGACTTTAAATAGAGTGCATGCAAATGTAGATGCAGGACTTTCACCTGCACCATCTGGTTTTGTTCATGCAGGTTTGTAAGTCTGAGGTGATGTTTACATGAACTTTGAAACATCATTATGTAAATGTACTGAGTGATGCATCATTCAGATCATGCTTCATTGCATGCATCATTATAGTTGAGCTGTAGTCCATGTTGCTAGGATAAAATTACAGTGGTCATATTTTGACATTTGACTCATGTCTGATAGTAAAAGGTCATTTTGATTCAATTATCTAACTGTCTGTGAGTATATGTAAAAACGCCAACATCCTGAAGAGCACCCATCAAAGTTGTTGGTTGTGAGCGTAGCAACATTAGCTTCCAGGGGTAAAAATGAGAGGACATCAGGCTGTAGCATAATCCTGCTGCCACTTCATCAATTGATAATCCAGAAAAAATAAAATGACAGAGGTGGCGGACACTCAGAAGATGAGATTATCACATTCAGATGAAAGCTTCTGCAGCGATTATACAACAGCTCTGAACTCTCATTAATGTAAAACAAAACAAATATGTAAAGCTGAGCAGAGGTTGTCAGGGTATAGAGAGTTCTTACCTTCACTGGAAGATCCTGACAGGTCAATGACAACATACACCTTTCCCTCTGGCTCCAGGTCAATCTACAGGAAGGACAGGGGGAGACCAAATCAGAAATGTGAGCAAAATTAATTCACTTTAACTGAACTTTACATAGCAAAGAGGAGATCTGTTGATAACAACCATGCACTTGCTTGCTTATTTAACAGATCAGTTGTTATGAGAAAAAGCACAATTTTCCTCTTCATGATAAGTATCAGGAGAAGCCATTGTGATAACGTGAAGCAGGAGATGCTCTGACTCTCTTCATGCTGTTCTTGTCAACTAGCTCAACTTTTATTTTCTACCCTTAAATTATCCACCATATTGGTCAATTAACCGTTTGTCCTATCAAAGTTAAAAATTTTTCAGATAAAATGTAGACAATTGCAGATAATTGCATCAGTCACTCCAACAAAATTTCCATTTATTTTCACAAGGGACCACAAAGGCCATTTTGACACCCTTTACGGTTATTAACACAATTTTACACAAACTCTGCAATGCAATTGTAAAAATATTGGTCTGCCAGCCTCCAGCTGCTCAGCAGCACCGCGACACTCTGCCAGCCCGTGGGAAACTGTGCTTCAAGACTTGCCCTTCCTACAGTTTCACTTGCAACATGGTAGTCGTGTGGTAACATGTTCAAGAAAAAAACGTAGACAAAGAGATACTTGCAGAGAATTAGAGGTTGACACACATCCTGTCACACACCCACACACACACACACACACACACACACACATCACAGACAAACACACACTCACTGATACTATAGTCTGACTGTGCACAGGCCAAATAGAAACTCTGGGGAGTGAAGACAGCTGCTGCTCTGCAATCTATTGAGTGTCTGCACGTGCATGTGTGTGTGTGTGTGTGTGTGTGTGTGAGTGTGTGTGTGTCTGTGTCTGTGTGTGACAGAGAAAGAGCAAGCCTGAGTGCAGCAAGTGGGCATAGGCCAGTCTCGTAGAGTTCCTACCAGCCGTTTGCACCACCCACAGAGTCCATAATCCTACTTTGCACACACACACACACACACACACACACACACACACACACACACACACACAAACATGCACACAGACACACGCACATACACACACACACACTTGGTGCAGCCCACAGGCGTGGGCTCTGTGATGTATACAGTAGAAGATGGAAAGTGCAGAGAGAGAGGGATGAGGGGGAGGACAGAAGAGAAAGTTTCTTGGCTTGTTCCATTGTAAAAGTTGGAGGAGGGGGGCGGGCTGGTTAACACACCCTCTTTTCATACAAGTGTGCACTTGGGTTTAATGCATCTTCATTAGGGAGCAGGACAAGGCACTGAGAGCATTCTGAGGTTTAACAGGATAATTATTCTCATCCATTTGCATTTTCGATGTGAAGGAGCAGAGGGAAGGGAGGAAGGAAGGAAGTGGTGGTGGCAGATGGACAGATGAGGGTGGCAGGATATTACCATCAATCTGGCAGAGGAGGCCTGCAGGCTTGTGTTACGAAACAAACAAAAAAAAAAATCACAGGCACGCCATGTAAAGTTTGGGCTGTTTTTTGTTAACCAGTGTCAATCAGAGAACGGGCCGCGGCTGTCTTTCTGTCAGATGGGGAGAGAAGAAGCGTGGGCGCATCAGAGATGGTCGTGTTCTCCAGCCGCACAAAACGATGAGAGCTCATTGTTCCCAGTCTGTTTCTGGAACAATCTGGTGTTTTGCCCTTGTTCTCTGGTGGAACATTGGTTCAATCAAAAATGTCTCAGGTGCTGTTTTATGAGCCCATCTAACGTCCAGTTTTTGTTTTGGGAATTTGGCTGTCCAGTTCCGCACAGATCTAGGGTGCTTTCGTTATTGTTTGTCAACAAGCCTGAGCCGTACTCTGATTGGCCAGCTTGTCTGCCACTCACAGGAATGATCATGTGACGCTATTCCTTGCTAAACAATGTAGCTTAGCAACATTTTCTTGCACCAAGCAGTAACTGGAGCGACACAGAAAGGGACTAGATATGCCTTCATCCTTATGTGTGTTTAAGTGAAAAACTATTTTTCATTAAATATTTCTTTTAAATAACTTTTTCCTTTTAATAAGCAGCTCTAGGGCTTGAATTT
The DNA here is from genome assembly GCA_029224185.1 of Karalla daura. NCBI lineage: Eukaryota > Metazoa > Chordata > Actinopteri > Chaetodontiformes > Leiognathidae > Karalla > Karalla daura. The sequence goes on along the minus strand of CM055200.1, from coordinate 20,362,197 downwards.
TCCGCAGTGATCTGTTCTGTGTTTGAGCTGCAATCTCATTCCAGGCGACTGAAATCAATTTTCCGTTTTCTCGTTGCTCCTCTCAAGTTCTCATCGATCGAGGCAGCGACTGGGATGATGCTTGCGATCATTAATTAATGAGCAAAAGTTCGTTAGGACAAAACAAATCAATAACGGTATTGATCAGTGGTCTTAACGTTCACATCGGAGTGAGGTTGAAAAATGCATCTCGAGGGGGTTCGCCCATTTTCATGTTCATTCATCAAGTGATAATTGTTGTGTTCACGCCTCACAAAGGGTCAAAAATCCACTCATGAGGGTTTTCAAACGTCTCCTTTCACTTGGTGAAGATTTACAATTGTCGGTAGCCATTTTGCTTCATTATTAATGCATAGAAGTTTCTTGTGTACTTGTTTTTAATCTAATGGGTTTTCATTATGAGTTAGGGAGGCTGGAGGTGAGCCGCCTATCATCAAAACACTTTCACATCTCTCTGCAATGGATTTGATCAATTTGATGTAAAGCTACAAAGGTCACCAAAAACACACACACAAATTGTACATTATATTATCTTTTATTTTCTCGTTCGAAACAAGGTGCATTTTAGAGGATATGCGGTATTCTCCTGTACCGAGTCAAAATCAAAATCACATATGTTGAACCAGACGCATAACAGAGTTATAAAATACAATCAAAGAGAGACAATAATGAGCAGGAGAGAAAATGATGACCAGTGGTTTGTTTAACGGAAAACCACTGATGTAAGAAGACATAAAAAAAGACCTCACTCGCCTCTTACAGCATTACTCATAAACAAGAGGTGAAGCCAGCTATCAGGCTGGACACCAAACATCTCAAACACACACACACACACACACACACACACACACACACACACACACACACACACACAGACACACAAACACGCCACCTCCCTTCCTCTGAGGTCACAGCAATCTATTCATCAGCTGCTTACTGAGCGTGCTCAGACTCACAGGTGCAAATGTCACTAAATATAGCACCAGCAGAGGAAGGAAAAGGCCCCTGACTGTATGTGTGTGTATGTGTGTGTGTGTGTGTGTGTCCACGACACGACTGTTGCCGGTGTGTATGGACTCACACGTGGCGGATGCACTGTGCTAGTTTTACTCCTTGTCCTTGTTTATCTGAGAGCCGTCGGCCGTGCGCACACAGAGGTCAGAGGTCACTAAACGTGCACACAGAAGGGCTTAGGATGGAGGAGGAGGAGGAGGAGGTGGAGGAGGAGGTGGAGGGATGCATTGTAAGGCTCCAGCACTTTTCCAGCACTATGGATCATATATCCATGCATGATCCATATCTGGCAGAGTAAACAGCACCATAATCGGATATTTTTCAGATTAGAGGATTCTATTTTGTGTTTTCCTCAGTCAGATAAATATGTGATGTTTTTCAAAGTGACCTCAGACTGAACGGACATGATGCAGCTCGGACTATCTCCAATGCTCCACAAAAGTTCCTGCTCTCCCTTTTCTCAACCTTCTTCTTCTACTGTGTTGCTGCGTGTGACATCACACCTTCTTCTGATTGCAGTCGCATTTTAACAATATGAACAACTATGCAAAAAAAATGGATTGCAGCAAAAAATCTGAATTGAGAAAACACAACCTGAGGCGAGTCCTTTTCAGTCAAATTCTGAAGTTTTTATGCTGTTTTATTTTTGGCATTCTTGAAGATTACAGTATCAAATCATCGTCGTCCGTGTCACCACACCCTCACTTTTCACCTCAGCACATCGAAGCTGCGTTTCCTCCCGCGCTCGACACAAATCATGAAACGCAGAATCATCCAATCTGGACGTAATCGCATTGGTCGAGACGCTGCTCGATCTTTCAAACTGAAACCGAGAGGATACAACGCAGGTTTGTCTGTGTGACTCATTATTCAAAAAGGCCACAAAATCAAATTAAGTGTTAATTAATTTAGTAATAATTTAATATATTCAAGATGTCCTGTCATGTCAGCTGCTGATGCGCTTGCACAGATTCTTGCAGGTCCTGCAGAGCGGCTCCCCGGCATCATGTGATGCTCATCATGCTGCAAACAGCCTGCGCCGTTTATGCTGTGCGTGTGAGCATGTGGGTGTGTGCATATTGTTCTGCATTTTAAACACGGAGTCAAATTTAATTTATGTACTTTTGCTTGAGAAACTGCCCAAACTGTCAGCAAAACACACACATACACACACACACACACACACACACACACACACACACACACACACACAAACACACACACACACACAAACACACGGGCAAATTAAATTGCAGGCTTTAACTCAATTGAGCAGGTTTCCCCTCCATCTGCGCTAATGCATCTGAAGCATGTTCTGTTTGTGTGTGTGTGTGTGTGTGTGTGTGTGTGTGTGTGTGTGTGTGTGTGTGTATGTGTGCTGATTAGTCATTGATTTCTTTGTCACTCTTAAACATTCGTTTTTCTGCAGGTAAACATTTGTCGCACATAAATCCACAGTTCAGTGACACAACGAAGGTAACGGATGAGAAAACAGATTTCCCATCATTTCCAGTATCGAGTTAATTCCTTGCAAATGAAATCTGTGTCCGTTAGCACCAAACCCTAACAAAATGAAACGGTTAGACATAACAAACCCCAAACCCTAACAGTTGCACTTTCATGCTAGAACTGTCCTACATTTGTCAGACGATGGCAGGCTGGTGGTCAGCGCTGTTTGCATGTTCTTGATCTGTGTGCGTCGGTTTAGTCTTGGTTGAGGTTGATTGGGGACTCGAAATTGTTTGAGGTGTGAGGGTTAGGAGTGGATGCTGTTTCAGACTGAAAAAAACATCCCGTTCGGGTCAAAAGTGATCATGTTTTGCCTCTACATACTTGTTTTTGTTCCCATAAACATGGCATTATGTCGTCTCCCTGTCTCAATGCCATTTGTGAAGCATACACACACAGAAAGTGTGTGTTGAATGGTGACAGCTCCTAATGGTTGTGATGGGCCCAAAATGTAAAGGTCTTTCAGCAAGTGACGACTCCTCTAAACCTGCCAACTCCATCAAATCCACACACACACACACACACACACACACACACACACACACACACACACACACACACACACACACACACACACACATACACACACACACACAGTGGCACACACAAACAAACACACCCACAGCCTGTTAAGGTTGAAGTGAAAGCACATGACATTATTGAACTCTTGGTTCAGACAGTACATATACACAAACAAACACACACACACACATTTTTAGACACACTTCTCATCTTACCGACATGGTTGAGGTGCAGTTCAAAACAAATAATGTCAACCGAAGAAATATAAGCAGATGTCATTATGACGTTACGGCAAATCAAGATGTGCAGTTTCACGTGTGTGCTTGGACAGATGCTTGATGTCTGGCGACAAAGCTTGTGTAAGACAGAGACAGACGCATTTTATAGCAAGCCCGGGGACGTAATGACGAAAAGAGTGGAGAGATCAAAGGGGAAAGATCACAGTGCAAAATAGATGCTGAGAGAGAGAGGGAGAGAGAGGCAGAGAGAGAGAGAACAAGGAGGACATTGTGTTTCATCTGCTCTCAGCGACAAAGAGCACACAGCCTCTGTAGAGTGACACACTGCAGACACTCCACACACACACACACACACACAGACACACACACCACACACGCAGCACATATACACATCTGAACTGCTGCATCTGTGAGGACAGTCATCAGACTAGTGTTTCATTTGATCATGGTACACACCTTTTTTCATAACTGCAAAAAACAGCAAGAGGACAGTCATATGTTTATTTTTAAGAAGGGGCAAGTACAGTAAAAGAAGTAAAATACGTAGACAGAAGAGAAAAGCTGAGGCAACACTGGTGCTGGTGGTGGCCTCACAGCAAGAAGGACCTGGCTCCGACTCCCAGCTCTGAGCAGAGTCTGTAAGGTTTAATGGATGATATGAACTGTCTCTCACACGCTACTCTGGTGCATACACTCCACTGAATGAGAAGCATGTGACACCAGGAACAACAACAATGATAATAATAATTTCACGTGACCCTGCTGAGAATAACTGTATCGGATCATCACAATGAAATCACAGTTACTCATTCTTTGTTGTCATGTTGACGGAGAGAGCCACCAGACCTTGTATAGTGTGTGTGCATGTGTGTGTGTGTGTGATAGATCATGCCTTTGCTTTATCTATGCTGCTTTTTTTTCCATTTCATTCAAATGATCCAGTTTGACTTTTCTTTTTCAAAGCCCTACATTGTCAAAAAAGTAAAGAAAAAACAGTTTATTACATGCACAATCGCTACTAACGTCCTTGAAAGTCATGCGCAGTATTCACACCTACTTCATTTCTCCTGTTACCTATAACCACTATTCTTTCTGTTGTTTATTGCATATTTGTTGTGCATTAATTCACTTAACAGTTAAACACTTATTGCCCCATTGTCTTTGTGGGATATTATTGTTCAGGATGAATAAAGTTCTTGTGAGTTTTATCCTTTTCGGAAACCCCTTTTGTGGTCAAACAAATTAAAAAATCTCCTCTCATATGTAACGAACATTAGGGTGCAGCATATCATACATGCATGTACATGAAGGTATGATATAGACGTGGATCTGTCAGCTGCAGGTCAAGTGTTTATCTTTGCTGCTGTGCTCACACATTCCTCTTTCAGGAGATGATAAATCTTAGTCCACCTTTAAAAACAATGATCATTCGAATCAAAGCAGCAGAGGCAGACACACCCCACCTGTCAGTCTGTGCTATGGCTCGTCAAGTGCAGGATTGTACACCTCTCACAATGTAGCCCTCCTGGATTTCATGATGACAGTCTCCTCAACTCATAAATCACCTTTCTCAAACTGCAGATTTGTAAGTTTTTGGATACAAACTTGGAGCCGTCAAGTCAAAGCTGGCATCGTCAGGGTTATTTTCCAGTTTATGTGCACAGGCTGAGAACAGTGCTTGAACCCTAACTCTGCCTTCAAAGTCGAGAGTCTCTAACATAGAGGCGTGAAGACAGAAAACTAAAGAGGAGAGGAAAGTGCCTCGTGTCGTGTGTGCCGACATTAAGGGCTTTATATTGGGGTTTATAGTGAAAACAAAGGGACAGAAAACAGCTCCGAGCAAAGCACATGAGGTGCAGCAGTCACACGCACACTTTCTGGTACTGGAGAATAACTTTATCCAGCTGGACTCACTCTTGCTGCTAATGCACTGGATTTACTTCAAACAAACCAGAACAGCCTCAAACACACACACACACACACACACACTTACACACACACACACACACACACAGATACAAACAGCCTGCTGTCGGCAGCCACTCATGCCCATCCACCTTTTTAGCCGTTTCTGTCTATACCTAATTTGTCCCTGCTGAATAAGAGATGCAGCAGGCCAGCTATGGTGAGAAACACACACACAAACAACAAACTAGTCCGAACTAAGAGTTTGCTCTACTTATACAACATAATATTATGCATAATCTTTATATTAAAACCTCTGCATCTGTTTTTTTTTCAGACAGTTTTCTTCCCACATGCAAATGAAATAAAGGAGAAACTGGAGATTCCTCATCACGATGAAGGCGTAGAGCTCAGCAGTTCTGCCTCTACAGTATGTGGGATCCAAACCATCTTACTTCAGCTGTTGTGCGGGTGAGAAAGCACCAAAATAAAGATAACTGAGTCATAAAAACATAAAGCAGGGATTTATTTATCTGCTTTTCCTCACTTTTAGGTCCCAAATAGATTTTAGAGGCGAGAGCCTCTTCCATGTGTTCCCTGAGGCAGCAACTCAGAGTGCTGCAGGAAATGACCACTGACATGAATGTGCAGAGGAGGAACAGGTGAAGGCCCAGGTGGATGTGACTCTCACTCATTCCAGAAAGAAATGCGTATGGAGCCTGGCGCTGCACACACTGCCATGCCGGATTGATGTTTCTGTTGACTGGTCTGGCACAGCGACCCACGGAAATGACGAGTCTCGACCCGGCCCAGCTGCTGGATGAAGGACCAACGAGCGCAGCGGGGAAGAGATCAGTCCTAACAACTACACTTTATAAAGTCGTAACACTCATCTTTATTGCTCCATCGCTCTCACCGTGAGTGCAAGAGAGCGGAAGAGGTCGCCCACGCACCCATCAGCTTCCACTATGCACAGTCACCTACACTCACACACACACACTAACATAAAGGCATGCAAGATTTATTGGTGTTAACATTCACACCGTAACTCGGCATTCCCCCTCTATTAAACAGCATCATAAACACATCATCCGACACATGCACACCACACATACACACACACTTATTCACTCACTCACACTCCATCCTATATCATGGTTGGTTCTTGATCTTTTGCCAGTTCTTTTCTAAATCTGCTTGAACATGTTTCAAGGCCTCTAAGAAAACAAATTGTCTTGCATTACATGACCACACACACACACACAAACTCACAAAAACCCGAAGTAAAAGCCATATATCTAAGACATTAGTCTTAGATCTTTTACTGTTGTTTGGCTTTTATACAGTAAAGCGCACTAATGACCTTCAACACACCGTAGGACACGCATCTATTCTAATGGATTTGCAAACAGCCAAAGGTCAATTACTCACTGATGTCTCATCATGTGTCCTGGAAGAATGGACCGCTGTCAAAAGTGAATGTCAAAACTAGCTTTAGCTGTTTTAGGAAATCCAAGGCAGTATTTTAAGGTCAACTGTCACACTGACGGGACCCAAACTCAAACCAAGACAAGTTCCGACAACACACATGCTTTTAATAGATATTTGCTTCTAGTAGATAGTACTAAAGCACCAAAAGATGCAAAATATAGTAAAAGAACTAAGAAAAACTGACCACACTTTGTAAAATCGTAGGAGGGTATCCAGTCACAGGTACATGGAATTTTTAAATGTCGAACATCAGATAGAGGGAGAATAAAGTAAGCACAAAAACAGGAAGGTAACACACACAACAGAAATCAAGATAGAAAGAGGGGCAGCTGGGCAGACACGAAAGGGAAAGAGCCTGATGGGTGGAAAGGCACACAAGGATGTCACATCACAGGTGTACACAGGGGGAATGGAAAATTACTGGATGGGACAGGTCAAAACAACAGGTCACACGGACAGAAACCTACCAGCATAAAACAGAAACAAAGGCAAAACTTTACTTGGCATGTATCAAATAATGAACTAGGAAATTCCCAAAGGGAAATTTCAAGAGCTGGATGTAAAAGACATTTTACATCTAGTCCCATTCGTTTCTTATGAAATGCATTGTGGAGTTCTTTGCAATTGACAAAAAATGTGTATTCTGCAGTGAAAAGTAGTAGCACACCGAGTTGAATCAAACTACACATTTTGATATATAATTTGCCTCAGAAGTTTCAATAGTTATGTTGGTATTAATGATGAAAAGGGTAAAAAAGAAGAATAATATTGTAAGTAAATACACAGTCATGTGAAGTGTGAAGTTAGACAAGTCTGGAGGTCTAGAAGCAGAGCAGCCCTCACTTGGTTCATAAATAAGAAGTTACCTATGTCATTTTTACGAGGGAGGAAACTGGAGGGTCCCAGATATGAAACGTGTTGAAGTAGTTTCCTTGTTCAGACAGACAGTGTGTCAAACATGGAGCAGGAAGCCGTCCCAGCCATGTGGATGTGTAGATGCTCAGCGACCTGCTGCATCTATTCCCTGCGTGTTTACCAGCCAAAATGGCATTAGGCCTTGGAGCCTTGGAGAAGGGCGACCTGCCTGAGGTCGAGGTTGTGTGAATGACTTTGTTTGTTTGTGTTGCTTATTCGGCTGTTTTGGTAGTATCCATACCAACAAGGTCATCACATCCAAGAAGCCCGAACACAGCGAGGAAACAGGAGGTGCCTGTGGACATGTTTGGACACCTTTAAGGATCTTTTTCCTCCTCCATGTTCAAGGATTCAATCAATAGCATCACATGTCATCATCTGAACTTTAATGAGCTTCATTTTAACCTAATCACAGCAAGATGCATTCCTCTGAAGCACACAGACACACACAGTGAGAGGGAGGGGAGAGGAGAGGAGAGGGAGAGCTGTCCCAAAGCTTTTACAGTATCACATGAGCCTTAGTCAAGCTGGAGTCATGTGGCTGCATGTATCCTCAAAGAGACCCACAGCTAGAGGCTCAGACGCACAGGAGAGATAAACACAGCGAGGAACAAGGGAAAGGTTCAAACTTGTGAATGCAGGGAGTCATCTTTAGTCAGAACCGCTCCTATGTGTGCGTCTTACATGTTATGCAATGATAAAAAGTAAAGCTTGATATCTAGAATCCTACTAATATCCTGTATGGATATTCAGTATTGTTGTTATTAATAGTAGTCATTAAAGTAGTAGGAGTCATTTATAATTATTAGTTTTCTCTTGCATCGTCTCCAAAGTGTAAAGGAAAATCTAAATATCACAATAATACACTGGTTATGGAAACACCTGAAAAATATGACAAAAACGTTTTTTCATATTTACACACATGACCAATTTGCTAACTCAAAGTGAAGTTTTGCAGGACGAGATTTTACAAAAATATGATGCCAAATGAACTTTACGTAATGTAAAAATACCCTTCAATGGAAACAGCTACAAGAAGCTTTTGTATTTAAGTGAAATTTTGGTAATATTGCTTTTATTTTGTGAAAAACTCTAATGCATAAGAAAGAATCTGAAGAGAATGTTTTGCTCAGTCTTCAACATCGATCAATTACTGCAAGTCTAAGACAGGCCTGGTACCAGCAGCAGCACAAAGCCCCAATATCCATTATCATAATGAGTAGCATTATCTTTTATCATCTGACGTATCCGCTTGTGTCTGTCTGTCATTTGCTATGCCTGAGTGTGTGTGTGTGTGTGTGTGAGAGAGAGAGAGCATGCAGGACCACAGGGTGTTTTCTCCTCTCTCATCCTGTTTGTTAGGAAATGGAGGCCTCCTGCTCGCTACGTGTAAATCTGCCCCCGTGGAGCTCGCCTGCCATTTACGTGACAAGGCACTGTGCGGACGGCCGACCTCCACGCTGCGAGTGGTGATTTACAAACTTCATTAGAGTCTAACAAAAGCAGCTCTGCAGGGCTTTCGGCCGAACACCTCCATCACCCTGATTTCTAGAGCCCAGACGTGAGAGTGTCGTCGTGAGGTAAGCAGGTGAGGTATCATCACTTATTGCTGCATCGCAGGCGGAGATGAGGTGCAGTGTCTTTTACCTCCTCCACCTCTCTCTCTCTCTCTCTCTGGTGATAAATCTAGGTTTCTTATCCCGCTCTTTGGCATCACAGTAGGAGTTAATCCGATTGGAGAAACCAGCAAGCGGGAGCTGGATTTTCAAAGTGTGGAGCTGACACAATCAAATCCCCTCCCCAAACACTTCCCTCTCCATGGGGACGCGTGATGGTGCACTGGCCGACTGCTGCCAGAGAACATGAAGGAGAGTCAGCCGCTCTTACAGGGAGACCAAGGATGAGAGAACGCTCTTACCTTGGCTCTGTTGAGCAACGACGGGCTATTTCTGGACACATCACCACGTCCTCATTTATGTATGAATTTCAGATATTGAAACAGCGACTGAAGAGCATTTTTAAAAGAAATGCGAGGCAGCAGTTTGGCGATGTTTCTATTGGTTCTTCCTCTGATTCTGTCTCAGACATACAAGGCTGGATGTGTACATGCTCCACAGCTGCATCACTCCACTCAACACTTAGTTCATGTAGTAGTTGTCGACTTAGGTTGGAAAGGGACGTAGTCACGTGATCATTCTACGAGTGGCAGGCACAACAGATAACCAGAGAAAAGCTTAGATGCGGTTGCCAGATAAGCATGAAAGGGCACCGGACTTGTACAGATATGGACCATAATGTTCCCACGACTAAATATAGGCATTTCTGATTAAACCAATGTTCCACAGTGTTCCATTCAACTCTGTTAAAAACAGATTAGGTCATCTGAGACAAAAGCTCCTCAATCTGAGAGTCCCTAATTACCTTTGCTCTAACGGACATTATTTACCACAGGACAACACCATGGGTCTAACTTTCCATCTGTCAGTTCACAGCAGAGCACACAAAGCAGACAGGAAGCAGTTAGAGACAGGGGCCAAAACAACAAGAGTAGTCTCTGCTGGAAGCGAAAGAGAGGAGCATCACTGGAACGACTCGTGATATTTCAAAAAGGGTCACGTCTTTGAAGGCAAGAACCACAGTTTTCTTATCCTGTCTGTGCTGCTGTGAGAGGAGGAATGCCAGGAAAAGCAGGGACCTGCATTCCTGACATATATGTATGTGTATAAGACAGGGAGATTTGTTTTGTTCTGTGATTGAGACTAGGATGAAGGATAAATGAATGATAACAGGAGAAACGAGGAGACTAAGGGTGTGGGGCTGGGGGGGGGGGCACCTGGGGAGCCGATCCCTCACTCCACCCTCCCTTCTTTCTCTGGGAAGTAAACTGACTTGGACAGTGAAAACAGGAAGTAGGGCCTACCGTGTGACTCAAACACACTGCTGCTAATATTAGACTCCTAAACACACACACACACACACACAAACAATGTGCACACGCTGCCCCGCCCCCGTTTCCTCCGGTCCGCAGAGAGGACACCCCTCTACTACAGTCCGCAGGGAAACGGGGTCAGGCAGGGAGCAGGCCTGAGCTCTTCCTCTCTGCAGTCTGTGCGAGGGCTTCGAAGAGGAAACCGCAAGCGAGCTGCAGTGGAAATGTTGCCGTGACTGCGAGAGCGACGCGACAACCACCCGCAGGTCCACGATCAGTGTAAACAGCAGCGCGGGATGGTATTCGAGACTGGAAAAGTAAAAGACCGCAAGTGTAAACACACTGCTGCTGTGTTCACAGACCTATCAGCTAAGTGTACATGATTATATAGATAATATCATTGTAAATGCTTCAACCTGTAAACAGCATGCATCTTATTCTACACACTCAGGGTTTATTTTGCAGGGACTGTTTACTCCATCGGTTATGTTTGCCCCGATAAATGAAGTGTATGGAGGGTTATAAGAAACAGCGAGCCGAGCAGTCAACAAATGGTATCAACATATACTTAATTACGCTTATTGCACTGATGAGACTTAACAGAGGAGTAGATGAAGAAAATTTACTTCGGCTATCACTGTGACAAAGATTTCAGCCGCTACAGCAGGAAATCTGATCGCAAGCTAAAGAAAGCCCCACGGGCAGCTTCAGCTGAGACCAGGGCTTCGCTATGCGGAAAAATGCTGCGACTGCTCAGAGATGCACAATGAGGAGCTACGTGACCTGAGACGAGCTGGGAAAAGTGCTGCTCCTGCACAAAAACGCCACCAAACAGCCTGTTTATGTAGCATCGACCAGACGGCACCTGGCACAAGCCTCTGGCACAGACGCACTCACAGAATCATGATATACATCTAGCACATAATGCAAGAGACAGGGCGGGGGGTGGGACCTATAAGACCCATAAGCAGAACTGCAGAGCACATTATCTTTCTACCCATCCATCATTTCACTTGCTTTATACCCATAGTGTTGGAGGGATCTGCTGGGGCCCGCCTCCAGCACAAATAGGGTGAAAACAGAAAAATACACCAGTCCATCACAGGACATACTGTACGGACGCACGCCATTTACTTTAGTCTCCAATCAGCCCACATTTAGGTATCTTTGGACTTGAGGGGAACACGAAAATCATGTGAATTGGAAGCCTAATCACTGGCCTTTGTGGACCACAGACCATTGTTGATCATTTTCAGGACACTGAGGGATTAAATGAGATTAATCTACAACAGAAAATGGTTTCTTGAGGCTCTTGAGTTTAAACCACAAAACCACCAAAGTGGTCAAAGTCAACAAGTTCAAAGCACTGATACAAGAGACTTTTTTGCCCCAGATATATTTCAGTTGCAGTTGCAGATAACAGAGAAACGCAGTAAATCATCTCTGCAAAAGTACTAACCAGTTTATTTGTGGCATTAACATTATGACTTAGACCGAGACAGACTTCAGCACATTCACAATACAACAAGAGCATGTCAAAAGACATTTTGTAACATTAGGCTCAGAGTTGAAATGATGAATTATATGTTCAAGCTGGAAATATCTATCAGGGGTGCGGTTTATTGCTGATCCTTTTTGCCATTTGGCTCAAGCAATATGAGAGGAAGTAGGCATAGGAGGTACATCTCCTATGAGATAAAATTTAAGATTGGGCTTTTTGCGGATGACGTTTTGATCGGTGTGAAACAACCTAATATTCGTCTCCCTAAACTTATGAAAAGATTGGATTCATGTCATCACTTCTCAGGCTATAAACTCAATGTGACCAAAACACAGGTTGTAACTTTACACTATATCTCATCCCAAACTATCCAACAAGCACATAAATTTAAGTGGCACGTAAAATCAATAAAATACTCAGGAGTATCTATCACCAGCAACCTAACAAAGTTGTACCAATCTAATTAGAGAGCACTAAATGGGCAGATTCAAAAGGATATGGAAAGATGGTCAGTACTCACATAAGACGTCAGCTCCAGAATAGATGCCATCAAGATAAATGTGTTACCAAGAATTCTTTATTTTTACAGTCATTACCAATAAAAACTCCAAAATCACAATTTAAGGAATGAGACAAGAAGATCTCATGTTTTACAGGGACGGGGAAGATGCCAAGGAGTAATGACACGATCCTCCAGACTCCCAAGGAGAAAGATGGACTAGCTCAAATAAACCTTTTAGAATACTGAACAGGACTCTCTGACTTTGAAGAACTGGTTGGACACAGTTGAAGAATTATTTGATATGGAAAGACTCATTCATATACAGAGAATCCTGCAACAATGTAAAAGGAGGTGATCACTGCTCTGATTCGTTGATTCAGCATGTTTTCAGTAATTCAGATTTTGTCACGTCAGCAAAGAACTTATTAAGTGTCACCACTTTAGAAGCTGAGCAATTAAGGACTAAGCGATGACGTTGATGTCTTTTATTTTCTTTTTACTGCAGCCCAGTCATTCCAGAGCTAATCTGCATGAGCAGGGCTGATAATGTGCCAGTGGCGCACTTGAGATAAAGGGGAGAAGGTCACACTCACAAACGGTCAATTTCATTCTGCAGGTACGACAAGCGATTAAAATGCCAACATTTGTCATGCATAAAACATTTGCCAAACCTTGAAAAGGCAGACAGATGACTCAGCTGACGTGAGTGAATAAATGAGTAACGTCAGGAGTCAAGTGGCCACGCTAAAGACGCTGATTGCTGGACTGATTTCTTCAGAATTTCTGAAATACCAGACAGACATACAAATGATTGTCCTGATAGTGTTATATGGAAGAAAATGTGATAAAATTGCTGTACATTTCAATTAGTGATGCACTAGAGAAGCTGGTTGAGCTTAGACATCCAGGTGTTTGAAACTGGCAAATAGTAGTGTTAAAACTGTGGTTAGGAGTAAAAAATTAAAGATTGTGTTGGTACAAGACACGATCATGTAGATTCAGGCCACAAATGCAGGAGAAAGTGAAGCAAAGCGAAGACAGACTGAGGCAGCGGAAAGGTGCCGTGGCTGTTTAAACAAGCAGGACGAGGACGAGCCAAACTGCTCTGACATGAGCCTCCAAACCTCAGTCATTTGGAGCGATGAGACCAAAGCTGAACGTCAGGGTTACAAGCAAAAAAGGAGGCTGATGCGCATCTAACGCAAGCTGCCAGAGGGGAGTGCATTTAGAGGCTGCACGAAAGAGAACAAGTCGATACCACACAGGATCATTCTACCAGGGTTTCAGCCATCGGGCTGCCTCTGAACCAAGCTAAAAGAGAATTATTTTTTACTTCAGTTCTTAAGGATGTTTTTTTTAATGGGAATGCCAGTTTCAATCTATTTTGCCTCAGAATCAAAAGGTTCAACCTCTGCAGATGCTGCTCAGATCAAACCCGAGATAGATCGACAACCAGTACAGACAGGGAGAGGTGATAGATATGCTGATATAAGATATGATGAGGTTGTAGAGTCACTATTGTGGATTAAACAAACCTAAGAATAAAAAAAAACAATCGTTTATGAGAAGCACCTCTTCTCACAGTGTGTGTTTAAAGGGCAGCACTCGTCTGTAGACCACTCGACCTGATGAAATGATATTAACAGTGAGATGAGAGACGAGAGGTGCTCTGATGAAAATATCACCACGCAAAACAAATCATCTTCATTTAACTCCAGCTTTCACCTGATCTCCCTCCAACCCATCCCTCTCTGAGCAGAAAACAAACTTTGTCTCTGTCCACCTACAGCCAAGAGAAACAGGGATGCTTCAACACCTGATCCAAAAACGCTGTGAAACGGAGGAGGAGGAGGGGGTTCACATTGTCAAGATTACTGCAATCCAAAACCCATCTCAGGTTTCCCCCACACTACAAACACAACTACACACTCATCTGACTTCAGCCCAATTCATCTGACATTTATTCCTAGAGTTAGTCTGGGCCCGCTGCATTTGTTTAAGCTGCGCACAAGCGTAAATCATTTAGCAAAGCTTCGGTCACAGAACCAGTCAGCTCTAATTAGTCTCAGTAATGGATTAAGCAGCTCGAGCAAGTGTCAAAGGTCTCGAAGATTTTCACACCATACTGAAACAGTGGCACTGATAAAACCAACATATGAATCTATTGGTGGTCCTTGACACATTGTTCACACTAAACATATTGTATACATCTTGATTAATCTTTACACAGATATTCTTCAATAGAAAAGACAGCTGATCACCGTCCACCATAGGCTGAACTGATTTGATGCTGTCACAGAGAGAGATACTTGGTTTTTCCCTGCAGAAAAGTCATGAGTGCTCAACTTTTCTCTTGTTTCAGTGCAAAAAAATGCAAAGGATGAAACCTTTAATAAAAAAACTGATAACAACAACAAATCAAGCACCTCAACGTTTAGTGAAGCAAAAGTATGACGTGACATGAAATACTCCCCCCTCACCCATAAAATGTAAACACCCCCCCATCCATCCCTCATTCAACCATTCCACCCACCACCCTCTCTGATCTGTCCTGTTCTCATCCAACCCGTTCTCATCCCAACGCGTCAAATACCGACTATTTGTCACGCCCCTAAGCGTTGCATATGGACGCCGAGGGTACCCTTCCGCGTCTGTTTATTGACGCTCCGGGTTTTCCATTCACTCTCATGCAAACCCCAGCTCGGCAGGACGGGACGCTGAGAGCAGAGGCTCCAGCCAAAGCCCCTAAACGTCAAATAGAAACGCGGAGGGTAAAAATCCGCGTCCGGATTTGACGCTGCGAGTTCTGCATTGACTCTCATGCAGACCCCGGCTCGGCAGGACGGGACGCTGAGAGCAGAGGCTCCAGCCAAAGCCCCTAAACGTCAAATAGAAACGCGGAGGGTAGAAATCCGCGTCCGGATTTGACGCTGCGAGTTCTGCATTGACTCTCATGCAGACCCCGGCTCGGCAGGACGGGACGCTGAGAGCAGAGGCTCCAGCCAAAGCCCCTAAACGTCAAATAGAACCGCGGAGGGTAGAAATCCGCGTCCGGATTTGACGCTGCGAGTTCTGCATTGACTCTCATGCAGACCCCGGCTCGGCAGGACGGGACGCTGAGAGCAGAGGCTCCAGTCAAAGCCCCTAAACGTCAAATAGAACCGCGGAGGGTAGAAATCCGCGTCCGGATTTGACGCTGCGAGTTCTGCATTGACTCTCATGCAGACCCCGGCTCGGCAGGACGGGACGCTGAGAGCAGAGGCTCCAGCCAAAGCCCCTAAACGTCAAATAGAAACGCGGAGTGTAGAAATCCGCGTCCGGATTTGACGCTGCGAGTTCTGCATTGACTCTCATGCAGAGCCCGGCTCGGCAGGACGGGACGCTGAGAGCAGAGGCTCCAGCCGTCCATTCACTCCCATAATAACCCGGTCACGCGAAGCATGACGCCGCTTACTACTGTCTCATTGAAGAACCGAGTATCCTCTGCCCGGAAGTGTTTATCTCACTATTTTCTCACTATTTGTACACTTTGTCCCGAGAATATATCCACTGACACGTTAAACAAGGCCAAAATGTGAGATACCTGGCTAAATAACTACGTAAATAATGTGAATTTATACTAAAACAACAATGATAACAGTGGATAAATTGGATTTCAACAGACTGTTTACATTTACTTAGGACCCGCCCCCCTCACGTGTGCGGCGTGTTACCATGGAAACGAAAGGGTTGTTTCGCTTTGCATTTGTGCCGACATAATTCGCTTCCTTATAGTCTCCTTTTATTCCTTCAGTGAGTGGATATGATCTTTTGTTTGTTAGTTCTTACAAATAAACAAAAAAGCACAGGAAGTGGTTTTCAAACGTTGCTGAAGCAATTTTGACTTTGAATGCACCCTCTTCAGTCTGCGACACAAAGTGAGTGTTTACTATTTGCAGACTGAGGCAGGAATCGAAACTAAACTAATGAAGCGTCCGAGGTGTAGGGTTTCTTGAACTGCTCTTATGACTGCCAAAAACTCAGGAACCGAGACTATTGGAGAGGTAACCCCACAACTGTTTATTATGGTTTACTACGTTTTCACTCTGACACAACTCCAACTCCCAGCAGCCACCACGCCGCACTTTTTCATGACGTCATAGCCGCGCCGTACATGACAAGCTGGCTATGCAGTGTCTACTAGTTCTACACTAGTTCTAATAAATGTAAATGTTTATGATTCATAATGTACTGTGTCACATTAAATAAATATATATGTTGTAGTTATATATATTTCTTAGAAAGAGGTTTTCTGAACCCCCTGAAGCCTTAACCAAAAATGAACTACATTGCAATACACACTCATGTGCTCCGCCATTTTGTTTGTAGTCCTAATGTGTCTGAGTCAAAAGGGAGGAGGGGAGAGAAAAATACCTTCCCCTTGGAATTTCCTCCTGGTTTTTGTTTATGTTACTTGTCAGAAGGTCTTGTATTAGGATCTGCTGCCTCCAAGTTAATAGCACCTTCCTAGAGCAACTTTGCGTCTCCAAGGGCCCCCAAGGGTCTATGGAGGCAGGGCTCGGAGGGTCTGTTCCAGGTCCGCTATGGGGTCTGCAGACTGAGTTTCAGGCCATTTGGTGTATTTTTGAGACCGTGGCAAGTCCTCAAAGGTGGGAAATGGCGAACGTTCAAAGCCCCGCCCTTTGAAAAGTATGGCTCCAATCAGGACCAAACCAACACATATCATCTTGTCCAGGGGCCCCCTACAACATACTAAAATGTCAGATTCACAGCACCTTTAGAAAGAGATCTCCTCCAGATTGGCCTTCAGAATCTGATGGTCTAGTTTGCTATAGCTTTTAGACCCTCTCATTGTTCAATCAGGGACTCCACCTCAACACTTTGAGCTAAATGGCTGAAATTTTACTATGTTCAATAGTAGGTCAAGAGCATCCATCGTGCTGAGTTTCAGGCTCCTACTACCTCAGAAAGTGTCTGAGAGGGTCATACACAATTGAAGGACATGCCAAGGGTGACATGACAGCACCCCTCCAGCAGATGGCGCTCCATGTGACTGCCCATAACACTTATGGCAAGAACCAGCCCTCCATAGATTTTTTGAGCAATGAGGATGACATTTTAGAATGTTTATGGGGAGGTCAGAAGCAACACCGTTCAAGCAGGCCCCAAAATCTATAATAAGCTTCCAAGGTTCCTGACCACAATTTCTTCTTCTCATCAATCTTTCAATCTTCTCATCAGAGCTCAGAGATTCTCATATACCAAGTCAATATTCAAAGAAATATGTATAAACATGACATATTTCTGTCTCTCTCTGTCTGTCTCTCTCTGTGAGACGGAGAGCGACCAAATAATAATAATAATAATAATCATAATCAATTATTTAATCCAGTCACTGCTGACAATGTGGATTGCACACAATTCTCTATTTGCATATTTCACTTTCAGTAGCTGCAATTAATTCGGTGACTTTTGTAGGTCTCATGGCATAGACTTTAGATGATAAAAAATCAAATAAAAATAATGTTTAGAAATTCCATTACAGTTTGAAAATTAAATGCATTTTAATTGACGTTTACTTTACAATAATTTAAAGTCTGTATACATTTTTTTGGGGAAACCCTGACTAGACTACCTGAAGCAACGCCGTCCTTTCGTTTCCATGGTAACACGCCGCACACGTGAGGGGGGCGGGTCCTAAGTAAATGTAAACAGTCTGTTGAAATCCAATTTATCCACTGTTATCATTGTTGTTTTAGTATAAATTCACATTATTTACGTAGTTATTTAGCCAGGTATCTCACATTTTGGCCTTGTTTAACGTGTCAGTGGATATATTCTCGGGACAAAGTGTACAAATAGTGAGAAAATAGTGAGAAAAACACTTCCGGGCAGAGGATACTCGGTTCTTCAATGAGACAGTAGTAAGCGGCGTCATGCTTCGCGTGACCGGGTTATTATGGGAGTGAATGGACGGCTGGAGCCTCTGCTCTCAGCGTCCCGTCCTGCCGAGCCGGGGTCTGCATGAGAGTCAATGCAGAACTCGCAGCGTCAAATCCGGACGCGGATTTCTACACTCCGCGGTTCTATTTGACGTTTAGGGGCTTTGGCTGGAGCCTCTGCTCTCAGCGTCCCGTCCTGCCGAGCCGGGGTCTGCATGAGAGTCAATGCAGAACTCGCAGCGTCAAATCCGGACGCGGATTTCTACCCTCCGCAGTTCTATTTGACGTTTTTTTGGGGCTTTGGCTGGAGCCTCTGCTCTCAGCGTCCCGTCCTGCCGAGCCGGGGTCTGCATGAGAGTCAATGCAGAACTCGCAGCGTCAAATCCGGACGCGGATTTCTACCCTCCGCGGTTCTATTTGACGTTTAGGGGCTTTGGCTGGAGCCTCTGCTCTCAGCGTCCCGTCCTGCCGAGCCGGGGTCTGCATGAGAGTCAATGCAGAACTCGCAGCGTCAAATCCGGACGCAGATTTCTACCCTCCGCGGTTCTATTTGACGTTTAGGGGCTTTGGCTGGAGCCTCTGCTCTCAGCGTCCCGTCCTGCCGAGCTGGGGTTTGCATGAGAGTGAATGGAAAACCCGGAGCGTCAATAAACAGACGCGGAAGGGTACCCTCGGCGTCCATATGCAACGCTTAGGGGCGTGACAAATAGTCGGTATTTGACGCGTTGGGATGAGAACGGGTTGTCTCATCTCTCTCTCTCCCTCCCCACACTTGTTCCCTGCTTTGTACTGAAATCAAACACTTGTCCTCCCTTCTCCCCTTTTCACTATTTAACGACAAGTTTTCACAAAAGGGCTTCCCACACATGACATCACTGAGCTGTGGAGGGACTAAATCCCTGATTTAAGAATCCAATCATCTTCCACAATTGCATTTTCTTCTGGTGTTTGCTCTCACTTTGAGCCAAATTTCCAACCAAAATTACACTAATCAAGAAGAGGACCATTTAATTTGGGTCATGTAAAGCATGACCACAACCAGCCTGGGGTAAAATAATTAAATCCATCAATCGGAAATATGTTACCAACATGTTGCCTGACAATCCAAGAGTTTGTACGTGGACACATTCTGGTAAGTGGAGTGTGGTTGTGCCACAAACAGAGCTGGTTCCAGCTGAAAGGCACATCAGCCAGAGCGCATCGATGAGGCAAATTAAAACTCCAGAGAGTTCGGGAAAGCGTGATCAGTGTGTGACTGGCTGCCTGGAGCTGGCAGCGGTCCCGGCGCGTCCATGTTTTGCTCCTCTGTCGGTTTGCTAACTGGTGGAAAAGGAGGGAGCCAATGAAAGCCCTCTGAGGCATTCTGCACAGTCCATTACGCAACGATTTTCATAGCGTTGCTTACTGTTCTTCACGCTTGCTTGAATAATGGCCTCAGATTTCTGAGTTGTGGATTTGCCACCATGTGTTAGACTGGCTCGGCCGGTAAAGGTGAGTGACAAGAGGTCATGTACAGTCTTGCAGAAGAACAGGCACGTTTTCAAATTTCATTCCCAAGTTGATTGCTGTAGTTTTTTTTAGAATGAGCAGCTATTTGTCATAGGACAGCATTCGCGTTTTACAAGTGCACACACACACAGTCATCAAAACTTGTCAAAATGAGACAAAAACTTGTCTAAATGAGACACAGGCTGTTGGGGAACTGATAAATCAGTCCTAGACATCAATGCTCTGTGCCGTTACTTTATTTAACTTTGATGGTAAGGCTACTGTAAGCAGCGTTCTTGGAACACTCTGTGTAATTCTCTCAGAAAATACAACGGCACCAGTGCCAAAAAAGCCATAATAAGATTAAAGCAAAGGGTTATCAGAGGTGAGGCAGTGTTAAACTGTGTGAGAGCAGCAGCCAAAAACCCAGTGCTTCAGTCTATATTCAATAAATCCAATAAATGGAGCCAGTCCAATCGAAACTTTAATGATTGTTTTTTGCCAATTACTAATTAACTAAGATTTTAGTCTATGAAAAACAAAACACAGTGAGGCTAAATACTTTATTCAGCTTTGACAAATATTAATTCTATGGCTATCAAGTCAAAGCCACAGCAAACCAAATGTCCAGTAATGTAATCCACACATCTGAAATAGAGCGTGTTTGGCTTCACTTAGATATGGGATAAGAGCTGTGTTGCTCCTTGGTAATGAAATCAAGGAAGCATGGAAGCACACACCGTAGTAAAGTGTGAACCTGCACTACACAATAGGTAGATATGATTCGATGATGATCGGATGAGAGACAATGCCCAAGGGATAAAATCTCTCATGACCGTTCCAATGTGGCTCATCCATGATCCGACGTCACAAAAAATACACTTACAAGCCACTGTCCTCAGTGCTGAAAGCTGCAAGATTTGTCCCAAAAACATGACTTAAACTGACTAATAATACATAATCCAACCAATAAGACCTCTTGGTTTTGCCCACATGCATTAACTGTCCCTGCTCTCCACAGACTATAATAAGGACCACATGATTAAATGGGATTACATGCCAACATCTAAAACCAACCCCCCCCAAAACCAACCAACGTAAGTCTCCTACATTCAAACAAGGCAGCGCTGAGAACGCTACCTTCCATTTTTCTTCTCTGCCTTCCAGGAATTTATTCATGAATGATTCCTGAAGTTCATGATAGCCTGAGCCACTCACAATCGTGAGCCACTCAGAAAAGTCCTGGGTCAAAGCCAAACCCACAGTGTAAGTAGGTTAGTCTAAGAGCCTCTAGAACTACGCCTTTTGATCCCGTGCAGGACGAAAACTCTCTCATGACAGCCTGTCAGAGGTGGCTCACATTATCATTACTCACTAGGAAGCTGTGCAGACCATTCGCTTCCCTGGAGGTGATGTCGAGTTTATCTTTGTCAGAGGTGACATAATGCATGATGTAGTGTGAAGTCAGGACATGTTCAACCTGGAGTGCCCAAGGGTGCACCATTAAACATGCTCTTGCAGAGGAACACGGTGTGAAGCTCTGTTAAGACAGCTACGCTCATAACTGAGCTTGTTCGTCGCACAGTAAATCTGTCCTTGCACCTGTTTACGTACAATGAGTAAACACAATGGGTGAGTAGTTAATGGGAACATGTCACTTCCTAAACAATAGGTGGCGATATGTCTTGTTTCAGCAGGTTAATATGGACTCCTTACCGGTTCCTGCTGTTCATGTATTTCAAATGCCCAGCTCCTTCAGCTAAGTTAGCATGAGCACAGTCTCATTATTATTCCACAAATGGACGCGATTGGGAGCTTCTGCCATGTTGCTGTTCAAACTGTTCTCTTCCTATTTCTTCATCTGCGACCTGCTTTCTTGGATGTGTTTGTCCCACTCTCAAATTCCAGTGTGGGTGTTGTGAATCATGAGCACATGCATTGACCAGTTTCAGTTCCAGTTTAAAAATCAGTTTCTAACCGCATTATTTGGGCATTTTAGTGAGATCAGAGAAGTCCACTATTAGTCAGACTTATCTGTTTACATGCATTTTAGTTGTCCATTTAAGGACAAACTGCAGCCATGATTTGTTGTTTGTCATGCAAACATAGTGATTGATCACATAGCAAAGTTAGGTTAAGGCTCTCCTTTGTGTGATTGTGATGAAGGGTTAAACAAAGGTTTGGCAGCTGTCAACTGTCGGACTGTTGGTAAAAGTGGGACATACAGACTGAACAGACATAGGATTATTGAGCCCAATGCAATGCTCTCTTAAATTTATATATATATATAAATAATCATGTGGATCAGCCTGTCTAGGAGATATATTGGGGACATTAGGATGGATGGATAGATGGATGGAACACCATGTTGACGCTCATGCATCGTTACTGTATGTCAATGACTGTGAACTAACAGTAAGTTGAACTGAGTTAAACAGTTGAATCATACGCCTCATTTAAACTTCTCAATCACTGTAGAGGCCTATGTATGTGTTACTGGAGCATCATCACTGTGATTGGAACTTTATGTTGTTATACTGTTGAACTTTTTCAGTTGATTTTAAGTTACTACTCCAGTATTTTCTTTTGTAATTCTTCTTAAAGTTTTTTTTTTTTTATGAATGATGAATAATGTTTGGGTTGCAACAAATCATTGCATAATGTCAACGATGTATTAGAGAGACAGCTTTGGTGTTTTTACTGCTTGCCAAACAGCTTTGACATCACAAAAACTCAGAAAAATTATAGTGCCACTGGAACAACACCAACCGTGCAAGATCTGATTGCAGCAGCTCCTGCAGCCACGACCGAGCTTTCCACACGTCATAACGTACCATCTTGAAAAGAACGATAACATATTTCTGCTGTGAGGAACAGACTGGGCGCCGTACTTTCTTTCCTCCGTCCTGTCCCGCTCTTGTTTTATCATCTTGCCCTCTTTCTCTTTCTCTCTCCCTCCAAAAGGTCTCTAATGGACCTGATGGCCTCATTAATAATAAACTCAAACATTTGTCTGCTTCAGCAGCTTCAGACAACAATGAACAGCTTTATCATTACGTGTGTGTGTGTGTGTGTGTGTGTGTGTGTGTGTGTGTGTGTGTATCATGCATGTGGCTCCACCACACCCACACTCGCCTCTTTTGTAGCTCTGCTATGGGTCACTGGTTCATCTAACAGGAGCACAACAAAGGTAACCGGATCCATACTGTCCTGTACTGCGTGTGTGAGAGTGTGTGTGTGTATGTGTGTGTGTGTGTGTGTGTGTGTGTGCGCGCATTGACTCATGCGCATCTGTAAGAGACAATGCAAAGATTAAGGGCCTAATGAAGCTTAAAGGGTTTTTTTTCATTATGTATAGACACCAGTGATGAGTCCAATAATCTATCAACTGCTAAACCTTGAGCATATAAACATATTATTCCACACGTTTTAGAAATAAAGCCAAAAGTCTTCTTAAATTTGATTAGTTGTTCAGTTTCATTGAACATATGCAACAGCAAATTAAATAGCGTTGTCTTGTGGACAGAATAAGTTATTTGACAACTTTATCTTGACTTTTGTGAACATTTTCAGCATGTTACCAACACTTCATAGATCTAGGAGCTAAAACAAAGACAATCATTTGATGCACTTCTATTCTGTTCATCTAGAGATGCTCTCACATTCTCATAAAGTGGGTGGAATGGAGCTTTCCAATTAGCTCTCCATTGGATTGGTTTCATACTCCAAACCATAGTTTTACCATCTTACAGAGAGCATGTAAAGCCCCAGAAATAAAACAGTAAACAAATACAACGTCAATGACAGTTAAGTCCATGTCAACTGGATGTGTCTACACTCAACTGTCAGGTAACAGATTTGCCAGAATAATTTGATGGGGTGAAAAGTGTGACCTGTTTACATCAAGATGTCAACAGCTGAGTGAATGCTGCTTAAGTGACATTGTCACATTCTTTATGGATGAACTCTGCAGTGACATTGTGTCACTTATACAGCTCAGTTTTGTTTTTGTTTCTTTTTTACATATTTCATCACACCTGGCCTTAAACAGTCAGACAATTTACTTTATTATTAGCATGTGACTACTAACAAATAGTCAGACAATTTACCTTATTATTAGCATGTGACTACTAACAAATATTCCGAGACAGATGTTGAACTTTGACTGAACTTGACTCAACCCTCCAAAAATAAAAAAACAAGAACAAAGAACAATTTCTTGGAATTTCAGAGTTCATCAAAAACTTCAGTTTGGTTCAAAGGGAGCGCACGCCACTATTAACTGACGTGTTCCTTAGGTGTCAGCGCCTCAAGAGCTCCAAAAGGGAATGAGGCACAAAACTAGCTTTAAGACTAAAAGCCAATGAAGAATATGCCCAATAGCCTCTAGAACAGATTAACTGTGACAAACTCAAAAGTATAGTCTCCTTTTAAAATCTTGAAGATTGGAGTTGCTTAGTGCATTTGTATTAGCCACTGCACTGACCAAATAAGCCACAGAGCTACAGCCAATAGTGTAGTAGGCATCTGGTAGTGTCTATCTCCAACTCACAGTCTCCAGTCCATCACAGGATGTGCACCATTCACGCGCTCACTCAAAAGAATGAACTTAAAGCAGATTCAACCACAAGCAATACATGTTGCTTAACTTCAGTGGACTGTGCAAACAGACTATATGCCAGTCTTAAATTGTTGATACTTATTACATTTTCTTTAATCCCTGTTTGTGTTTCTGTTCACATCAATAAAAATTGTGCAATGACAATAGTAATTCCAAACTTATTGAGACAAATCCTGCACTCCTAAAGTGATTTGTAAAAATGTGTTTGTGTTTTTGACCTGGAACCTAAATTCCTCATCTATCTATCTATCTATCTATCTATCTATCTATCTATCTATCTATCTATCTATCTATCTATCTATCTATCTATCTATCTATCTATCTATCTATCTATCTATCTATCTATCTATCTATCTATCTATCTATCTGACCTTCTACTGCCCCAGGCAGACTGCAACATCACGGGATAAATCTACATTACATAATATAAAGCAGGTAAGATGTATAGATAAATATTGTGCAATGACAATAATTTACCTAATAATCTGTTCTTGTAAACTCTCTGGACTCTGGGCCTGTCCATCAAAGGACACACACACCATTCACTCTCACGTCGAGAGACTCCAAACTATTGTAATGCATGTTTTTATAGTGTTTCAGACCAAATGCATTTATTGGATTGCGTAAGGACTGAGCAATATGCAGTGATAACAGCAGACTTTCCTCTCTCAGACAGACTATATAACTGACTCAACGTGCAGGTGTGACTTGTTGCACCTGATGACCCCACCACCATCACCGTCTCCCATATCTTACCCAGTCCTCGAAGTGCCTGCTTCCATTGTGCAGGATGTCCTCGAACTGGATGATGCAGTTGGCCACGAAGTCATCGTATCCTATGGGTGCGTCGTGGAAGACGGACAGCTCGATCCTGCGGCCGTCGTGCACCTCAGTGGTGAACTCGTCGTTCCAGGTGGGGCTGTTGGTCTTCTGCTTGGTGCAGGTCTGGCCCACCCTGGAGTCATCCACGTTCAGTGCGATGTAGGTGTCCAGTAAGAAGGTCTGGGAGCTCTTGGGGCCCACGGCGTGACGCAGGGACCACGCCGTGGGTTTGAGCTCAAGAGCTTCGCAGATCTTGATCTTCAGCTGTCCGTTGAAGATCACCATGGTGCAGGAGATCGAGCCCGGAGACTAATGCATGAACTGGGTGGAACCACTCCCACCTTCCCCGATCCCGATCGCCACAAAAATCACTGAGAGAGGGTTTCTCCAAAGATCTCCAAATCAAAGCAGCTCCTCAGGAGCAAGAAGAAGAAGAGGAGGAGGAGGAGGTCTTTCCCTCAGAAGCGACAGCAGCCCAGGCCCCAGATGTGGATCGGTTTGTCATTGCTACATGTCACTCACACCGCCACAACAGTCGCGGAGCTGCAGAGGCTGCATAAGTCGCATGGCTCCGTGAGTGCGTCTAGTCTGGTCTGCTCGCTCCGCATCGAGGTGGGGCAGCCAGGAGATCTGGAAGGAGGGTCCAGCAGCTGCTGCTTGTTGCACGGCCTCTGCTTCCACTTCAGATCATTCTGCCTCTGCTTCTCTTCTCCTGCTCCCTCCAGGCTGGAACTTCCCGGTGTGCATACCTCAGGCTGCCTCCCACCGCCTCCCGTCTCTCCGAGGCTCCGTCTCTGGTGCAGGAAATGCGAAAAACACGTCAGGATCGCCGGAGCCTTGGTGTGACAGACTGGGAAGGAGGGAGAGAGGGAGGGGGCTGCGACGCAACACACCGAGGGGAGGTGTTAAAGGGGACCCGGGGTGGTTCAATAGAGTGTTTATCGCCGGTATGAAACTATGGCGCGCTGCTCTCTCCAGAAATGCAACACTTGCTGTTATACAAGCTACGATATTTTGTAGGTGTTGCAATATCAAATAGATTGATAAATAGACTGATTGGCTGTCTGACCTGACACTGACATGAATTACCACATGACTAAACGTTTCTCTATAAGCAAGAGCTTAACACTTTTTCTGTAGTGATAGGACAGAGAATCACTTACATTTACTTTTACTCATTTGGCAGTCGCCTTTATTCAAAGCAAGTGGAAGGACAGCATTGTGGCAAATCGCAGCAGATGTTCTCGATATTAACAGCCATCTATGCACAGACCTGGTGCCCTTTCATGCAAATCTGGCACCCGCAGACTGATTGTCGTGCCTGTAGCTTAAACCTCAAATCTACCAGTCACCACATTGCTGTAGGACTCCATTGCTCCAGGGCTTTGAGGTCCAAATCAACCTGATTCGCTGCTTACATGCATCTTCACTTTATGTTCCTTGCTAAGCAACAGAGTTGAGAAGCTTTTCACTTAAACTAAGTATTCTAATGCATTGTTTTCTTCAGAAATGCTAAATATAGACTTCCAGATTTTCCATTCTAATGTGTTGCTGCAACTGCTGAAATCTTAATACATATACCAACTGCTGTTACACAGATTGTAGTTTTTGTATTCTACTCCCACGCAAACTGTTTTGGAGATGGGAGGGCGCTGTATGTTTGCATGTTTGCATCACATTTGTATTTTACACATTGAGTCTGTTCAGTTTTGCTCATTTTCAACCTTCATCTCAAAACTCTAATCCATGCCTGAATATTGATGTTATGATGTTGGACACATCGCACAGCTTTTGACTGCCATTATTCAGCACAGCCAAGGTGAGAATGTGTTTTCATTCTAGGTCACCTCTGAGCAGCAGCACCTGCGGAGAAACGAGGCCCACTCACGTGCTGCCCTTGCAGAGTTTTGCAGAGCTCTAAACGCTGCAACACCAAGCACCTATTCATCCCATGCCACAAAGGCCAAACTGCCAGCTCCATAAAGGATGAGACCTTAGGGGGATGAATGCGGGGATATGTGAGGCATGTGTGGAATTTCAAAGAGATGATAGTACGCCATATTAAACATCAGCCACATGACTGTGCTGTGTGAAGCAATCCATTGTTTTTTGTATAAAACAAATCACTCCATCTATCTCTGTTATCTTAAAATTTGCACACAAGACCGGGTATTTTATCAGTAATTCAGTCACAATGGGCACATTTTGACATAGTCGAGAATGTGAGGCAACTTGAAGTGATTAACCCCGTAAACTTCGCTTTCTGTGCAGTGAGATTCCTGCACTTGCTGGATTATAAAAGAATATGTCGACTCTGCAAACTGTTTCAAACAATATCTGCGTTATCTAAAGTTTTTACATATAGCTTGATTTGAGTATCCACCAGTGTAAACTGAAATAGCATGCCGAGCAGAGGCCAAACATTGCATGTGACATGGCGGACACCAGAGGAATTAGATTTTCCACATTTTTCTGCACAGTCGAATGCTTTATGCGCAGTGTACATAATAGAGAAACGCGGCATGCGTACGTGGCCAAATGTGATTTATTTGTAATGTCAGCCTTCCTTAAACAATATTAGATGAAGGGTGAGACATCTGCTCAGTGTTACAAACTGTGGCCAGGCTCACCATACAGTATGCGCGAGGCTGCAGGAATGTTTCCTGGCGACATCAGAGCAGGAACATACTGTACCTGCAAGGCCAGCAGCGATTCACAGTTTATACAATGGAGCGGCACATTTATCTGCACACAGATGGCATTCTGTCATTATCTGCATTCAGGCAGAGTGCAGTGCAGGGGGAAGAATCAGCCTGGAGACACAACAACATAAGCAATAGAGGGAGTGTGAACGATTGGTCGGCTTAATGCTGAACACAAATATGCTTCAGCATGGAAAGTTCCATCTGTTTAATGCTCTCATCAATTTTTGTTTTAAGAAAATATCAACTTAGTGCCAAGAAGATCATAGCTATGAATCCCTGATGCATTGAGGGCCTTTCTATCTGGGCTTTGCATCTTTTCTCTGTGTCTGTATGGGTTTTGTTCAGGTACTGCAGCATGTTTTTGAACTCTACACAGTACAAAACTATGTATTAAGGTTGAGTGGAGAGTCTACATACCTGTCTTATGCGTGCTGGAGACAGGCACCAGCAGATGGATGGACGAATGAACCTAAGTGAAACTTACAGTATGTGGCATAATACAAAGTACTTTTTAGTTTTATTCACAGCTACTTTGATTAAAAAAAAGGCTGAAGAATGCAAATCGTTTTCTTCTTTCTTCCGTCTCACAGGCCCAAACCTTCTTGCATATAACTGTAGAAGCTCAGAAATTGTTTTCACGCAGAGGCAGCACTTAACTGAGGTGTAATTACATCTTCCCATTAACCAATTTAGCAATTGCAAAGTTAAACGGTGCTTTTTGAAACATCATCTTCAAAGCCGCCCTATTTTTTTTTTCCTTTCATTTGCTTTGTGGCGGCCGCTGATGTTACTGGCACTGGACTTGTTACTGCACCAGGAAGACAATAAGTGTTTTGATTCTCCCTAATTTGACGTCGGTTTGAAGTTACTGAGGCTTGATCAGCGGCAGCTGGTGTGGACGGCTTTGACGTTCATGACTTAAATCTTTAATCGATTTAGATCCCTCTGTGTAATATAAATTGACGTTTGGGGACTGATGTTTCACTTCTTTTTTTTTGCCTTGATTTGAGTTGGAAAATTCAGCCGCAGGCAAAAACAACATTCTGTTCCCAGGTGCAGTCTACACTGAGAGCTTAGAAGTCGAAGACGCATCTTTTCCTTTGATCCACAGTCAGATTATTTTGCTTGTATAAAACAGAAAAACATGGGCTCCAGCTCAGGTCGTCACCCATTCAAATTAGTGCTGCTAGTTTTGATATGTTGGGACATTTGTTTTACTTCCAGTCAACTCCCTGCTGAAATCCTCCACCGGTCAATTTGACATGACGTGTGCATGTGAAGCCCTGATAACATGGTGGATTGGTGGATAGCACTGTGGCAGAACAGGCATGTACGTTATCCCTGTGTCTATGTGGGTTCTCTCCAGATACTGGTTATCTCTCACAGTCCACTGACATCCATTTTTAGATTGATTGGAGTCTCTAAATTTGCCTGAGGTGTGAGTGTGAGAGTGAATGTGCCATGTGATTGAGTAGTGACTTGTCCAGGGACTATCCAATGCCTCTGACACTCATCACTGGGGTACAAAGCAAGTACTGTGCCATAATGGAAGGATGTTAGGCCCCTGAACACAATTCGGAATAAACTTCAGGTTGAGGTTTCCGAACCTTCAAGGATTGTTGGAATCACACATGAGTACAAATTATGTATTCAACTGTATGTGAATGTTCTGCCACAATGAGATGGTGGCAGAAAGTCTATTTTTTCTCTGACTGAGTGAAATAAATACACTCAAATAACTATTTATGATAATGCGATCTCCAAATAATAAATCTCTAAAAAGGTTAATTATGTTCTATATCTCAAAGTCCTGATTTTGCTTTCAGAATCTTTTACTAAATGCATCAGCCGGTTTGTTTTTCCTGGTTATCTTCAGTGTAATGTCAACACACTGGACCCGGGGTAAACTGAATTACAGTGAATTGTGGTCTGATGAAACATAAAACCTGCAGCTAAAAAGTTTTGACAATCAGCTTTCAACATGTCGATGGGAGTCATGGACTGTTTTACTTCACAAATTGCGCAATCAAAACCAAAAGGCAAGTGAGACTGCTAAGGTCCAAGTCTGACAGGTGAATGCGGGGAAAAACACTGCTACCCCCTCCTGGTGATTGGTGGCTTTGTCAGGTCTGAACCATTAAAAAACCTAAAAGAATAAAAATGGACTTACAGTGAAAGCACTGTACGCAGCAGCCAAACTGTTTGAGGTTTGTTTTGTTGAACACTTTTATCTTTTTTATTTAACTCCAATATGTTTGGAAACACATCAAAAAGTATATCAGGAGAGCTTTTTATCCCACATGCTTTGAACCAAAGAAAAAGAAGCAAATATGCTCTATTTTTTTCAGAACTCTCTTTATTTACTGGTTCGCCAAACCAAATTCAATCTTTTGAATTAAATCTAAATTTACTGATTAAACTCAGTTCTATGAGATTAAAGTCGGAACAAAGAAAAACGTCAGAACAAATTTATTTCCCCCTCCAACGGCCTCTAAGCCGCCCGTGTATAGTCTACCTCTTACTTGGAGGATAAAGATCAGATCAAGTCTTCCCAAAAATGTAGACTGCAGCCAAAGGAAGAGACAATATGCACTGTGGACAGGTTGCCAGTTCATTAAAGGGTACCCACACCATACAAACACTCTTAAACTTGCAACCAAGGATAGTTTAGAGTCTCCAGTTGATGTTCAGATTCATGCTTTTGGAACGTTGGAACATATCTGGACTACATGGTTGAAACCCAGGTAGACGTGTGGAGAACATAGAAACTTGCTCAAGTACACCGATGTCATTTGAATATTTTTTCTGAACAAAGTGAAGTATCCAAAGATAATTAGGGTGCTACTGTAATACTACAGACATGAAAAAGGGTCAATTCAGGTGAACTAGAGAAAAAAAAGGTGGGCTATGCTGCCACCTATTGTTAAATTGGAGGCTGTTCAGCATGTGATGAAGACGCTTGAATTTATTTTTCAATCTAGATGCAGAGATAAGTAACACCAATCTTTCTGTGGTTTAATATAATTGTATCATGTAATCTGTGTATATGTGGGGGGCTTTTTATCTCGTTTTAAACATGCTATGTAAAACACTGAATTAGAAGCAACATTATCCTCTGCCTTTTTTTTTAGCCCCACCTTGGTTTCTCATTAAGTGCATCAGGCGGTCTGCCTCAGGGCTGTGCAGATAGGAATCAGTTTCTAGGGGCCGAGGAAATCCCCTGCATTCAGGCCATGTCCTGCGACCTCTCCTTGCTCGCTACGCAACAGAGCAGCAGATTGTACTCAGGGCGTCATCACAGCTGTAACTATGGTCACAGCAGGACAGAAACATCCCCACGGCTGCAGAAAAATGGCTGTTTAGAAGGCTGAAAGGGACATTTTTCCACTGTGGGTGATGGCCACGGATGGGAAAAAGAGGATGTTCCCAGCGGGTGGATCAAAAGACATTTTATTGCCTCCAAATTGTAATAGGAGTTCAGACCCTTCATGATTTTGCTCTTCCCTTGCAAGATGTTCGGCCTATTCAAAATGTTCCACTTGAAAACAGGAAGAAGACAAAATCTACATAAATATACATAAATATATCAGTCACATGTATTAAAGCGCTTCCACTGAGCTTGGTTGACGAGAGACAAATTGCAGTTATTATTGTTGACATGTTGAAGCCCCCCAAATGACATGCTGAAAAACATCACATTGCAAATGTCAGGGTGATTTTTTTCTTCTCTCACGTTTAAAAAAGAGTCTCTTTAAAATGAAAGCTTGAAAAATCTTGATGGCATCACTGACTTTTGTTAGTTCAGCTCCATCCAGGTCAATTTGCAACAAGGACCTCTAACGTCCTGGTTGAGGTAATGGCTTCAGTTCCTGTTTCCTGGGGTGTGTAGGTAGAGAGAGTTCCTGGACAGGAAGTACGGCCCATGGGTCCTTGGGGTGAAAAGTGTGAATTTGTTTTCTCAGTTCACTTTCATGTCACAGCTACCTGGCAGGCTGTAGCCATACCTGACAGCTCTCCCACCCCAGCTATTGTACCTGAGAGGAGAAAGAGCGATGCAGAGTGGTCAGCTTGTCTTCTAAAGTTTAAAGATAGATAGATAGATAGATAGATAGATAGATAGATAGATAGATAGATAGATAGATAGATAGATAGATAGATAGATAGATAGATAGATAGATAGATAGATAGATAGATAGATAGATAGATAGATAGATAGATAGATAGATAGATAGATAGATAGATAGATAGATAGATAGATAGATAGATAGATAGATAGATAGATAGTCACTGAATTCCATCCTCTGCATTAACAGCTTTGAAACAGCAGGGGCCGCCAAACAATAACTCAAACATACTAATCTCCTCGTAAGCTTTTCCCAAGGCTCATTTAATTCTCTTCCCATGCACTCTCCACTCTCCACACACTCCCTCTGCAGCTGTGTGTGTGTGTGCATGTGTGTGTGTGTGCATGTTATCTCCTTGTCTAAGTAAAATGGCTGTGATGGCACACGATATTCCTACTCTACAAGCAAGTTTACGACACATCTGCTCTATTAAACACCACACATCTGGTGCTGAAATATATTGACGCCAGCAGGAATGCATGTACCTGCTCAGTACTCCACATGCCCTCATAATCCCCATTCATCCTCATCCCTCTGGTGCACTTAGCTATTCCACTTTTTAATTATAAACAAACTGTCAAAAATCAATACCCTCACAGAGGGTTCTTTGAGTAAGCCAATCAATATTCCTACTTTGCCCCTTGGGGGGAGGTTAAAAACGATCTATAATAGAATTCAACTCAAGCAGCGGGAATAACAACAAGCCAAACCAATTTCCCACAGGCCAACGGCGGGGTTTAATGCCACTGTTTGCCATGCGTTGGAGCATTACACTCGTGGATTTGTGCAACGAAGCAGGTGGAAGCTTTTGTCCAAGAGGCCTTTTAAAGATAACCATGAGAAGGCAGGAATGAAGTGACTGTTGTCCACATATGCAGAGTCAGCAGATGATGACCATACAGTATTTGATAGAAAGGACCTTTTATCTGCACCCTACCCTGCTACGATGACACCTGTGACACCAAAGTCTTACAAACAATTAATTTTCTACTTCATAACCCACCAGTCACTTAATGAATATTGATGTGGAGAGGATGCATATCTCCATATCCTTGACCTTGTCATTTATCTTGACTCACAAGGCAAAGCGGAGCACCCCCCCGAAATCAGTATTCCCATCGCATGACATTTGATAAATACTCTCCCTAATTTAGAGGCAAGGCAGATGGTCTAGTTGCTGGCGAAAAAGAGCTGGGAAAAAATTAGGGCAAAGAAAGTAGTGGATGTCAGCAGCAGCAGTAGCAGCAGTAGCAGCAGTAGCAGCAGTAGCAGAGGCAGCAGGAGCAAGGTGCGCTGCGGAGAGCAGGAGCTAGTGCTGCGTGTGTCCCAGGAGGGGTGCAGAAAGGAAAAAACCAGCCTGCAATAAACCAGCTGTTTCCTCAAGAAATGGCTGACTGCCAGGATACCTGCTGCAGTCAGATATCATAGAATCTGAACGAGAATCAAATGGAGTTATTTGGTGAGCCTAATGTGATTCAGAACTGTGGGGGAAAGCAAAAAAGAAGAGGAGGAAGACATTGAATGGTGTTTCATGTAGAGGTGGATACAGAATAAGTGAATATGTTGGCCTGATTTGCTGCTTGCAAAGCAAAAATTCCATAACGATATAATCAGTCTTAATCTAATTTAACCGATAAGGGTGGAGCTTTTTTGGCCGTGAGGTAGAGCACACTCCCTGCTTTTCAGCACACACTGAATGCGAGCAGTCTCTTGACAAATATATTTGTCTTTTTTTGCAACCCAAACATCATCTTTCTTCCTTAATAAGACAGCTGCTCTCAGAGGAGGTGTCTGTCTTCCCTAGTCTGACCCACAGAGTTTCAGTCGCCTTCATGAAAACAGAACTCGCTCTAACCTCCTGGTTATCCCAAAAATGTATACAATATATAGAATACGGTCGGTGGTTAGTACAGATAGTATACAAGAAGAAGGCCCACAGTTGAAATCCATGTCAACTTGAGGAGCTTGGATATTATTCCTGTGTGTCCAAGGGTTTTCTCCAGGTACTCCAGGTTTTCTCCAGGCTGACTGGATTCTCTAAATTGTCTCTATGTGTGAGTTTGAGAGTAAATGGTGTGTATCCTGTGTGACTGGCTACTTTTCTGTATTTATTCCCTGCCTTCACCTTATGTGTGCTGGAAATAGGCTCCAGCAGACCAAAACAGAACCAGTTAGATAAGAAGATGGATGGATGTGCAAGTAATACATACATTCATGGTCCCCAAAGGGTGGCCATCTCATCTCCAGGGTGTCAGATACTTTGTTTCCCAACATGCTGCACACAGGTTGACCTGTAAACCTGGAGCAATGTGACATGCTCGGAACAAAGTGACGAAGCAGGAAGAGGAAAAGACCTGGGTTTGTAACCAAGTTGCAGCCATTTTATGATTTTAACTACTACTACTACTAAGTGCTTGAAAGACTTTCTAGGAGGCACTTTTGGAGAACTTGTCTAATATACTGCTGTAGTTGGACCAAGATTGGAGCGATGCATGCATGCCTTGTCCACACATACAACTGTATTTTACCAAATGTAGCATTTTTATGCTGTGGCCCTTACTGAGGCAAAAAAATCACATCTTTGTCTGTGGCAATGGATCACCTCCTGGTGGGAGCTTTCACACTACTTCCATTTTCTCATGGTTTTGCAGTTTCGTATATATAAGGATATTTGTTTTTGAAAAACAGTGCTTGAGAGGATGGAAAATTTGTTTTTGGAAAGTAATAAAAACATGCATGAGGAGAAATAGTTGTGAGCAAATGAGGCATGAAAGCAAATATAACTGTCGGTAGACCGCCAAACATGGTGCTAATTCTCTGCTGGTTTCTGTTTGACCTCTTGCCCATTATACATAATCTCTGGATCTGTTGTTAGTATGAAAATGGTTGATTAGTGGGGCTTTGGGTACTAGAAACTTCCAAAACCCTTGCGTACGCAACCAAAAACAACTTCAGCTAGAAACATGTTTTTGATTTATCTGTAGCACCTGATAGCATTAATGTAACACCCGTGTTTCCACCTCTCAGCTGTTGACGTTGGAAAACTTTAACCAAACACAGCTGTGTCGAGGCCCAGAACGTCAACAGCAATCTGGGAGGAAATTCGAGGATTTGAGAGGCAGTTGGGTAACAAAGCTGTAAAACTGTGCCGCTCGGTGATACAACCACAACACACAGTCACACACACTTTGTGACGCACCGAGTCTCTCCTTGCTCAGACACACACATCCTTTATTGACCCCCAGGGAAATTTGGGCAATGTCACCGTTTTTCAAGTTGAGAAGTTGGGGCTTCTATTGGTTGCATTGCAGCAGAGAGAGAGAGAAAGCTAGTTTCAGAGGAGTCCACATTTTGGGTTGGAGGATTACCATCTCCTGGCTCGCTGAATGTTTATGGGAACCCTTAGGGAGCGCAGATGCAAATCTTGGCTTTGTTTTCCAAAGACGCCACTCGGCTCCAAAGAATATCTTCGTGTCTTTAAAGCCCTCGGAGTGAGATAAAGTTATGAATCGGGAAGACAGTTTGGAGGGGGGGGGGTGAAGCCTCTGCTGTGGCAGTCTGCTTTCAATGTTCCTGTCATATCTGACTCTGAATCACCTCAAATGCATCGAGGCAACGAGGAAGGAAAGGGTGCCTGTCCGATTCGGACGCATTCTCCTGCATCTGCAGTGATTATTGTCCTGATGTGTTATTAATATCTGCAGTAGATGAACACCCTGGACACGGGCAGTCACCGCGGGCAGTCAGGTCTTTTTAGCACGAGCAATATATACTGCACCAGCCCACGCTGTAATGGATTTAATAAGGAGGCTGATAAGTTATGCTCAGGCTCCAAATTGTCTCAGTCAATTTTCCGTTGGAAATTAATGTTTTTTTTTCTTTGCTGCACTTTTAATGGCTATCACTCCCTGTGGTTACCCTTTCTCATAACAACCCTGGAAGTGTGTGTGTATGTGTGTGTGTGTGTGTGTGTGTGTTTGTTTGTGTCTACGCATGAGAGAGACCGTGTGATTGCATGACACATTTCTGTTGACCAGGAAACAAAATTGGATTTCATTATTAGTGTCCTTCTTACTCGGCCCTGAGAGACTTCAAAACTGAGTTTGTGAGGAAAAGTGTGGAGAGTGGCTGTTTTCTGGGCGAAATATGTATGAGAAAGACACAATGGAAAGACCTTCACCTGGAGAGACAGCTTGCAGAAGAAACACAAATATGACCAATAGGTGTAGAGCCAGGAAATCGAGCTTAGAGCTAGAAAGCCCAGAACCCAAATTGGGGCTTTGGAAGTATGGGGATAAATATTTGTATGTTTAATATGCCGTCTTTAATTCACTGATTTTTGTTGCAACATCAAAAAACACCCTGAAATCTGGAAGTCCATGAGGTGTTTTCACTTTTCTTTGGTGTTAAATAGGGCAAGTATATTTATCTCATCACTTGAGGGAAGTACGCTCTGTGTACTATTGTATCTATTGTATCTCTCATCATCCTGTTTGCTCCCAAACATCCCATCAGCATTGTGAGATCTGTGGGACAAATATTAGGACAGACAAGCAACATTTTGCTCATTTGTTTGATGCTTTTATGATCAAGAGTGTTTTCAGGCAATAATCATTTCAAGATACTAATGTTATTCCTCTGTAATCAGCTCAATTAAATGCTGATTTATGATCTGAATGTACACTAATTAGATTGCTTTGCTTTTACAATCAGGGAACTCATCAACGCTTGAAAATATGCGCTGACATTCACAAGAATTAAATTGCTGATTTAATCATAAACTCTATTCCTTTTGGTTTGTGGCATCTATCAGAACCTTTACATGCATTGTAAACACAAAAACCTTTTGTTTTTACTGGTTTGTACAAATGTACAAGACACTGACAGCGAAATCTAATTGCGATCGACCCAACTGTGCAAAAGAAGAAAGAAAATAGTATATTTTGTCAATAATTTGACATGTACAGGTGGACTTGATAAGAAAATGCATTAATATTTTAACAAGGACAAGTTATATACATTATTAATAACCACTATCTATATACATTATTAACAATGGTTATCTCATTAGACAGTACCAAAATATACATGATTATATTATGGGATAGATTACATGCATCACAAATACCAAAATCTATCCTGAGATACTTTATCCTGCCTCCCTGAGAATGTCAAAAGAAAAGATAGAGATTCAGGTACAAACAGCCATTAACTTCAACTCACATCATCCATCATGTGAGTGTCAGACCAGTAAATGAAAAGCCAATGTGGGGTTGCCAGATAAGCATTAAAGAGCACCATCTATTTTGGAACAGATCTTAATATTCAAAAAATTAAAAGAAAAAATATGATTTATGAAATATGGAGGACTTCTAAATAAGCATACGAGGCATTCCTTATTAGCCCAGTGTTCCAGAACAAGGTTAAATATTTAGCACCTATCTTACACCTATCTTTGCACAACATTGGATTTGAGCTACTGATAAATCTAACTCAAATAAATTAGCAACATACTTGAATCTGAATCATATGAATAAATAACAAAAAAATCTAAACCATCTCAGGACATTAAAACACGAATAAAACGTAGAGTGTGACCTGTGAATAGCGTGTGTTATAGCTGTGCACGCCTGTGACGCTGACAGCGGAGCTGCGCCTTTAATTGCGCGGCCGTACTGCTCATGCTCCGGGCTTTGTGCAGGAGTTCCCCCCCTCGTCAGAGCAGCTGTGTCCACAGGAGGAGCTCCAGCGAGCACACACACTCACACACACACACAGAGAGAGAGAGAGAGACGGAGAGACAGAGAGAGAGAAGCTGCGGGCTGTCGCATCTCTCCGCGGACTACATCACACCTCGGAGGGAGATTACGGGCTGGATCACCCCGCGTGTTTATATCTGAACCTCCCAAGTTTCCTGGTCCGACCTACGCGGCGGAGCGCGTAAAAGCATGGTCCTCT
Source organism: Karalla daura (assembly GCA_029224185.1). Taxonomy (NCBI): domain Eukaryota; kingdom Metazoa; phylum Chordata; class Actinopteri; order Chaetodontiformes; family Leiognathidae; genus Karalla; species Karalla daura. The sequence goes on along the minus strand of CM055200.1, from coordinate 20,323,971 downwards.
CGGTTCTGCTCAAAGTGGGATTGCGTTTGCAGGATTTTTAAGGTGGAAAGTGTGTCCCCGTCCAAGTTTCATGCCTTCGAAGCCCGGGATGCTCCATCACAGGTGCGCTACCTGAGCCCCGCAGGTGGTGGCAGCCAATCAGGAGCCTGCGTGCTGAGCGTCTCACAAGGTCCCGTCATGGATGAGTTCCAGAGGAGCTCCTGGACCGGGTCGAGCCACAGGAGAGGATGGTGGGGAGTCTACCTGGGGGTCGCTGTGATGCTCCATTTGCTGCTTCACGCCGAAGCCTCCTCCTCCTCCTCCGCCGCCGCCTCCAGGTCCTGCGATAAGAGTTGCTTTTCAGGGAAATGCATCAACGGGAGCTGCGTGTGTGAGCACGGATGGGTCGGGGACCAGTGCCAGCACTGCCAGGGGAGATTCAAGTAAGTTGGGCTTTTATCGGAGGGGACGTGAGCAGCTCACGAGCTGTCAGGTATTTGTTTCACTGTTTTTCACTGGCATAACAAAACAAGGAGAAAGGAAAAAAAATCAGGCAGCCTGGCTTTAAAGTGCAGATAGAATGGCCGAGTAGAGTATTTATCCTTGTTCTGGAACAATGGTTTCATCAGAAATGCCTCAGATGCTGTTTTAGAAGCTCTGTTATCTGTTATCTGCACAGATCTGGTGCCCTTTCATGCTTATGTGGCAACCGCACATTGGCTTTACAGCAATAGCTTGTCTTGTCTGCCACTCACATGAGTGACTTAAGTCAAATTTATATCCTATTTTTCATCATCTTACTTTAAAATTTGCATAAATCTCAACTACTGACTTAAACGGTCAGCTTTTCATTTGGTATTTTAATCATGTTTTTAATACCTTGAAACATTTTATATAATTTTATTTACGTTTCTAAGTCAAGTTGGCCATTTATTTGAGAAATCTTAAGTTGCTCAGATCTATGTAGAGCTAAAACCCAGGTCTGAGTTTAAAGTAGGATGAGAATGGTTGAGTTAACATGGAAGCTATGGATGACCGGTTTCATTGGGAATGCCACAGATGCTGTTTTAGAATCCCTTTTTACAATCGTATTTTCAATTGTGGGAATTTTATGATGCACTATGATGCATTTCTGGCACCATTTCATGCTTATCTGGCAACCACACAATAGCTTCATGCTGATAGGCTGTCTCACCTGCCGCTCACATGAATGATCATATGATAGATACATTGAATTTTAAGAGCGGGGCGCAGTAGGGGTCACTCGTATTTAACATTGCATTACATTCACTTGTTTAGCAGTGTCATTTTTAGTGCTTTCCAGTGCAACAGGAGGCTGTAGCTGTTACAAAGGCATGAGAGCAGTTGTTAGGAGAGAAGGTGCTCTACGTCACCTTCCACTTCTATTCAGATTCAATGATTTTTTTTAAGCTGCATTTCAAAGGTCTAAATATGCACGTGAATGAGGACGTTAAGACTTGAGGTATTAAGACTTGCTGTGTGTCTTTGACTAGAAATACTGTTACTATTCAACACAATCAAGGTGGGTTTTCATTCGATGTGTCTCATTAGGCGTTTGGACCCACTATGCTGTGAGTAAATGGCAGGATGAGGTGGGTGAGTCCCAGTTCATCCAGTATAGCTCCTAACATCAGTATAGCTCCTAACATCTTCATCATTTGGAGTAAATGTTGTCCAAATGAGTGAAAATGTCTCATGTCAGTGTAAAGATCCCACTGACATCCATTATAAAAAGACAGTTCCTGTGTGGTAACCACTTGAGTGTCCTGCAGACTGAGGTTATTTTGAGTCTGTCTGTCCTCTGCAGCCATGTTGGTTCTGACCTACGATGCCCTCATGCCCTGAACTCAACTCTGCTCCTGGGACCTATTAAGAGGTCCAGTGACACTGAACCTTAAATATAAGACACTGATTTAACTCAGACATTATTTCTCAGTGTTGTCAATCATAGATTTTAGTCCTTTTACATTTTTAATCAGTTTTTAATGGCCAGTCATGAATATAACATAAAACACAACACAAACATCTCAGTGAAACACTGGAACATGTCTGGAGACAGTTAAAAGCACCTTTCATGTTCTGTGGCTGATTTTGCTGTGTCATTAAAGCCTCTGAAATGACCAACGCCGCCTTATTTGTCGGAGTCTATTAAAATCAAGACTCTCCACAGGGTTTGACCACACATGTGCATACGGGCAGTCCATGGCTGCACATGAGCACAGCGTTAAGTTAAGTGCACGTAACTGCACAGGTTCAACTGGTTCAGTTCAAGCAGGAGCGCAAAACACTTTTCTAAATATGACAACATGTAATTTTAATGGCCAGACAGCATATTGCTGCCTGCTGCTCTGTGAATGGAGCGGCGTGACTGCTTCTCTCGCTGTCACCGCACACACTGCTCTAAAAGCCTTCCTGCGGCCGCCATCCAGCTCTCGCTCTTTAAAAATACATCAGGAGGCAGAAACTTGCATGGCTGCTGCTTTGCTTCTGATACCTGGGCTTTTTGGGCTGTTTTAAGAAACCGGGTTTGGCGTGAATATGGTGCATTGTGAGGCTTTTGAAAAATCGTCTCTCACTGTCACGAAACGCAGACAGTAGCTTTGAGATATATACAACTGTTAATACATTTTTGAAGGGTTAAGTTGGAAGTTGAAGGTATTCTCTGTCTGCAAATGGTAGAAGAACTCAGATTTGTTTTGTCCCTTTTGTTGTTTTTGAAACTTTTGAGATGACACTAGAATCAGGAGTAACATCAGACGATGTGATCTGACTTTCGGCAAATGTCGTTACATGGAATTTTCTGGGTTCTGGTGAAAATGCATTTGAAAAGAAAGCAACTCAATCATATCTTTCAGATTGATTTTATCCTCTCTGCCAGAATCCAGTCTTCCTTGTCAGAACAAGGACTTTACCCTTGCCGAAAAAGGATAACGTCATATACTTTTAAAGATAAAATGAGGTAGACACACGTATGGATAACTATAGATAGATAGACAGACAGATAGATAGAGAGTTTATTGATCCCTTGGGGAGTTTATCAGGATAGTTGAACTTTACTCATCTCTCCATGGGGAAATTTAGATGCAGTGCACATATAAAATATTCATAAGTGTAAAACAGAAATATAAAAAAGATGAAAAAACATGGGCTTTCACCATTGTACGCACAACTAAATGAGTATAAGACCTGGGACATTTCATGCTGTTGTCTGTTTTGATAAATAGTTGAATCCAGCAGCTCCAATGATCAGCTCTCCCTGCTGACATCAACCCCCACCCCCGCACCCGCGTTCCACCTTCCAGACAGAATGACGTTACCTTGTCACAATCACCTACTGCCTGCTCTGCACAAGTAAGGACAGGGAGATGGCAGGACTTTCAGTCTTGCATTTACTCTCCGGAGGATTGCATCGATTTCTCAGTCGATGTGATTGTTGTGAGAGGTGGCGAGCGGAGCGGGCTGCAGGCCGGACAACAGGCAGACAATACGATGGGGAGAAGCTTTTCTTCTCCATTGTATCCGCGGTTGTCACGCGCACTCACGCTGTGAAAATGCCTCCAGCTTTCTCAGGAAAGTGGTTCAGATGTGGCACTGATCAGTCAAACACAACACAAGCCTCAAACTGCTATTTGGATCCCATTTTGCAGATTGCAAGAAAGCGTCTTCGGAGATGCACCAGCTCTTTGTCAGAGACAATAGACACTGATTATTGAACTGCAAGAAGAAAGATGCAAGAAAATGGAGAGAAATGAGGTCATAAAAAAAAATACAACACTAAATTACAGGTGTTGGACTTGTTTACTAAAATGTCTTTTAGGAATATTTCACCGAATGGGAAAAAAAATGGGGTAAACAAACAGTGACTGTATGTAATCCCTGAGGAAATGTGCAGTTGGCATGGACACCGATCCTGACAGCCCATTACCAATCCTAACTCCCTGCTAATAGTATGCTGGAAGACACGGTGCGTCAGTGTTGCAGGCGGCGGCCACACCGGGCGGCTGTGCTGAGCAGCCGCAGGCGACAGGTCGTCTCTGCGGTTTGGTTGAACTGTGATGACCTCGGCCAGGTGAATAATACCTTCTTCTGATGGATTCACACCACTGCGCCTGCAACAAGGACTCTGTCTGCTGCTCACAGGTTAACAGGATTTGGTAGACTCTGCTTCTTGGTTTTGCAGCCACTGTGCATAGACGCCTCGCAGATTGTATAACTAAATCATGTTTGAGACTGAAATTTAATTATAGCTGTGCAACTATTTTCTGAAAATTTTCCTATGTCTGAAAAAAATAAGCATGTGCCTGGAATTCAATTCTAAGTAATGTAACCTTAATTTATCTAACATAGTGTGACATCTCCCTTGTCTTTCCTGTACCAACTCACTTGCTGATTATCGTAATGAGAATCCTCCCTTTTTCCACCTTTTGTCTCATAACTGGTGATTTCAGTTATAATTGGATCATAAAATTTATGAGAAAACGATGCACACCCATGTCTCGTTCTCAGGGTGTCAGTTACCACTGCTTAGTTACACCCCCCGAGCATCTCACACAGACAGTAAAGGGTAACATCCGTGTCTTTCTACCAAAGCAATTCCAGTGCTGCTGCTGGTTCACAGTTAGTTCATGGTGCAAACCAGCTGAGAACCAGTTTGCTTTTCCATGGATCGTAATGGAATGCTAAGAAGTCACGCTAGTATGTCATTATATTGAAAGCAGGGTTTCTATAAAGGCTTAACAATGGGAGTGGATTAGACCTGACTGATATTTGAGAACTAGTTGTAACCAATTTTCTTTTTAAAGAATAGTAACTGACCTTGTTTGCGGGTTTGCATGGTTTCACATTTAGCAGAAAAAGCATGAAAATACCACGTTTTACAGTTGAATCACAATATCTTTTTACAGTGAAGTTATATGGAGGAGTAGGTTTGTGTTACAGTATGGCCGCAAGGCTTGTTGTTTTTCAACCCTTGTTTGCACGTTTCAGATGCTGTACACATGTGATTTCATCCCAGTTCAATCTGTATTATCCCGTCCTTCTGAGACCACGCATCAGTATTACACGCGGTTTATTTTAAATCACAGTTATCCATCTGAAAAACATGTACCATGGACGGCACAAATCTCTCCGTCGACACACACTGTTACAGAAACAGCGCTGTCCAAAAAAAAAAAGTTGTTATCTTAAAGCACTTGTGGCTACATTGGGCTGTTTCTATTAGTGAGGACAGGTCAGGACAGGAGTGGAGAGCAGCGGTGCAGAGAAAAGGACCTGTGATTCAATTTCACTGCTGGATCCCCAAAATGCTCAATACTGAAGCATCAGTGGTCACTGGAGTGCAGTGCAGTGCAGTTGGCACACACACACACACACACACCACACACACACCACACACACTTGTGTCTCATATCCACACAGACAGATCCAATAAAGGAGAAATAGGGAGGAGATTCTGTCTATTGATTTAAGGTTTTGATGCTCTGTACTTTCATTGGTCTGCAGTCTCACCCTTTGTTTTCCGACGCCTCGTTTCTCTGCTCTTCTTTCTGCCTTTGTTCGGACTTGATAACGTAGCGCTTGTTCTCACATACAACATAACACACAGACACACACACAGACATTCACTAACACACACCAAAAACACACATCGACTTCAAACCAAGTCTGATGTTGAGAATTGAACGAGATAAACAGGACTCAGCAGTCCCTCTCACAGCTTTAATGTCTTATTGTGTAGAAAAATGGATCATTTTCTTCTCACAGTCCCGGGGTTTTACCTAACATAGTTGCTGAGATGAAATTCTTTATTTGCATCTCTGAGTCTTTTGTCTGTCTGTCTCTGTCTGGGTAGAGTCATGGTGACTGGACGTGTTGACTAGTGGAGTGTATTTTCTGTTGCAGTTCAGAAGTTCTCATCCCCTGACATCGAAACAGCTTCTTTTCATTTTCTGTTTCAACAGGCTGCATGTGTGCTCAATATGAGTAAGATGAAATGTATTGAGAGATGGTGTAGGGAGGCTTCGAAAAATCTTCAAATCTCTGTGTTCATATAACATAACGCCCAACATGGCAACTTTTAGACTTATAGAAGATCAGCTTGTTGTTGGTGTCGTGCAATCATCAGTTTTTTTTACATCTACTTCAAAAATGACAAAGGATCATCTTGCTGAACAGAACATACAATGTTTGTTTTTGGTTGTTGTTTTCGCCACAACGCTTGTTGTCTGCTGTAATCCGAAATCCGGCCAAAAAATCCAAGTGACTTGATTTTTTTATTGTTGTTGGGGGATTCAGAGTGGGCTACACACTGGCTCAGTGCTACTGACTCACAGCGAGAAGGTCTTTGGTTCATATGCCCGTCCTGGCCACTATCAGTGGAGTTACATGTTCTCTTTGGATGTGTTTTCACTTGGCACTTTGTTTTTTCCACAGTCCAAAAAAAGAGCGTGTGTATCCAGGGTGTATTTCCTGCCTTTATTCTACATGAGCTGAAGATTGGCACCACAGAGTCCAAAGCTTCTCAGCTGACTCATGGTTGGAGACATGGCATTCCTCACTAGTGCGCTGGAACTGGAGATGACACTTTTATCGCCAACTTTCCAACCAACTTCTTATCGTGCCCTCACACCTTCTCCTGCTTTGACACTATATGTGAATGGCATTATTCTAGCATCAGCCATTTCAAGTCATTTCATAGATCTGCAAAAACTAGCTCCATTGTAGCTGAGGTGTTGTTGGGTACCAGATATTTTCAAGCCTGCTACATTTTTTATGGTTGTACTATCTGCAGCACACAAATTCCTTGAGCTGTTTTTTTTTTGTATATTAAGTCACACAAATTTATGAGACTTTGTGAAATCAGGTGCCCGGGAGAACCAACAGTGAAAGTCTGCAGACGCGCTGCCGCAGGGCTGTCAGCTGCAGCAGTGGAGCCATCCTCTCAGGTAGAAGCTTTCCATCAGGCTAAATAGGTTACCTGTTTATCCCCCGTTTACCTGCGGCTGGCCGAGGCTGCGCAGCGCGTTTGGAGCGAGGTGACGGTGGCATCTGGCTTCAGCCGCCTAACGCAGCACATCAAAGTGAACCTGTTTGCCAAGGGTTTTGCCAGCATAAACTGCTGCATTAATCTCACTTTGTCTCTTGCATGCTAAGTGCAGGCAGCCGCAAACACTCCAGGCTATGGCGAAATGAACTCGCCGTGATCAAACATTTCGAGCTGGTATCTCCCGACAGAGGTGCAGCAGCAGGGGGCTCTGGAAAAGCATGTGTATGGCGCTAATTGATCGAGGAAGGAAAGCATGAAGTGATAATAAAAAATCTTGTCTCGTAGCTGTTGTAAAGCCATCGCTCAGGTTTTTTTTTTTTTTTTCTTTTTAGCCCTCTCAGACAAGTGGAGCCAAGGATGCTCTATTCATCGCGCTGGAGCCTGATAAATGGACTGAGGCAATTCAGAGTTCAGACAACACTCCGCGAGATGGGATTTAAAAATTTACCACCTCTTCAAGACCTTCAGAACACTTACTGGCATGAAAGCAATAGGCCCCCTGCACCTGTACATTCTTCAAAAAGAAACCCGAATACGTGATGCACTGTATTCATTTCTAAAATAAGATTATACTTTTGGATTAAACCCCTCCACTACATGTCTGATTTAATCTATCTACTAATACTGTGAGTGCAGTTTGGATGTTACGGTGGCACCAAAATCCTATTACGTGACGTTAGAGCCCATTGCGATTCCTCTCCGTCCGATCCCACATGACTTGTGTGTGTGGCAGCAGTATGAATGTCATGAGGTATTTCCTCCCGTGGTTCTCGAATCTGAATTTCTGATCAGCTCACTGAATTAGATTGAACTGGAATGGATTGGATAGTAGCAATGCTTGAGAACTGTGAGAACAGTCTGGACCAAGGCTGAGGTTTGACAGGGTTTTATTAAATCAGAGTTAAAGAAACTGAACATGATGGCTTCGGTTCAATCAGATCAATCAAAAGTTCCATTTTTGTGTTGAAGAACTGTAGTCTAGGCATTAGGCGTCAGTGCTGTAGCTAGGAGGATGGAGTGCAGCTTTACCTGTAAGTCCACACTTGTATGAAATGTATGAAAGGAATTCTTGGCTATTTCAGGTGATCGAATTAAGATTTTCTCTGGAGCTTTGATACTCGCCAGCCCCGGGAAATAAGCAGATTGCATGTCCAGAGGTGCAGTCTTCTGAACTTTCTGCAGAAATACTGTGTGTTCAGCAACATTACACATCAGCCTGTCACCGCTGCAGCCCGGCGATGGCGAGGGCGAACCTGGGAAATGTAAAACATTTTACCGTTGGTCTGTCAAAAAAGAACTGAACTGTGGTTTCCCACATAAGAGTGTGATCTGCTTCACCACCCCTGCATTCATACTCTGACTGTCCCTCTCTCCCCACAGAGAGAGCACTCTCTTTGGTATGAAACACTGGCCTTGAATCCTGGGTTAATGGACACTCCTCAAGACCACTTCTTACCAAAGCGTTCCCCTCATGCCCCTCGCTTCCTTCATGAAATTTGCCCAGTTCAGCTGTGTGAAGGCGGGACACATTCAGGACATTTTCATAGATTGACAGATGCAATTTAATCAGGATGTTAGTTTCCCCGAAAGACCAATGTCTTCAGAAAAGATTCTATAGCCGACGGGATCCACGATCACATGATAACGAAAGCAACATCTGAATACACATTTATCATGTTTACATGAGTTTACAATGGAATTATTCACACAATTTCACAAAATATCGCCCAAGATTGCTCCATGATTCCTGCAGATAAAGAGAAGAGAGCCATTCAAGGACAAAACCACCACAAAACAGACAGGATGAGTGGAGACAGAATAGAGTGCTTTTCTGACATCAGAGTCATCATCTGCTGACACGGGCCTCAACCCGTGCGTGTGTATGCGTGTGTGTGTGTGTGTGTGTGTGTGTGTGTGTGTGTGTGTGTGTGTGTGTGTGTGTGTGTGTGTGTGATTAAGCCTAAGGCGGTGTGCACTGATGATGACACAGCTTGTGAACTGAAGTTGCCACTGTGCTTTGCTGAGCTCTTGGGTGCATGTGTGTTTGTTGTTTTTGTGTGTGAGCATGCGTGTGTGTGTGTGTGTGAGAGAGTGGGAGAGAGAGAGGGAGAGAGAGAGAGAGCATGTGAGTGTTTCAGAGGGAGGAGCATCAGAAGACCATCTGTCCAGTGTGTGGTGTGTGTTAATCCTGCTATGATGAGAGCAAAAGCAAGGGCAACACACTCACACACACACACATGCACACACACACACACATACACTCTCTCTCTCTCTCTCTCTCTCTCTCTCACACACACACACACACACACACACACACACAGAGTTGAATTTGTTGGTGTATTACATGAATGATAACTCCCGTGTTTCTCCCTGAGGCTGTAGCAGTTTCAGAGATGGCAAAGCCCCGTTCTTACGACATCATCATCATGGGACAGCGAGTCCCCGCTGACACCGGATCTCTTACTGCATCAGCGAGTCTTCAAAGTGAACTCCTGGCTCTGTCTGAACTGATTCTCCTCCATTTTTATTTCTCCCCCAATGCAGATAAAATACAGCTGGAAATACATTCTTAGTCGTTCATTTCAGTATTTTATCAAGAGGTGATTCAATGCTAGTGGTAAAACTCAACAAATAGGTGCAAACATAGGTCTAGAAACAATTAGGATAGTCATTGGTTAATTAGATGTGAACCACTGATTACTAGATGACACGTGGGATGGTGCTGTCACCTGACAGAAAAAAGCTCCTTGGTTCAAATCCCATTCGGACGCAGGGCATTTCTGTGTGCGTGTTTTCTGGTACTCTGTTTTTCCTTGCACTTCAAAAGGATGTTTGGGTCAGTTGGAGACTGAGTTGATTGCCCCTGGGTGTGTGTCCGTGTGTGTGCTCTGCAATCGACTGCTGACCCGTCCAAGGTGTATTTCCTGCCTTCAGCCTGTGCACACTGGGGATATAGCATATACTGTAGCTGGGTACAGGATAGATAAACAGATTCTCTATAAAATCAAAAGGAATCAGCTCTTAATGAATAAGCATCCAAATATTCAACAATTCCATTTGTTTATCAGATGCTAGGACAATATTTGTTTTGTTAGAGGGTTTTGTCAACTAAATTCACAAGTCTCATTCTATGGTGACTATCAACATTCAATACCAGGTTGTAAACCTTTCAGGAATGGGGCTTCATGCCTATCCCTCCACTCTGTGTAATAGAAATCTGCAGTATGAGATGCTAGACTCTAGCAGGTGATTTACTGTTTGAAATAGCAAGGGAATGAATGTGATGCTGAGGAGAATACCAAGGTCCTCAGGAATAATCCTCTGGTAACTCATGAACTTTAGAGATTTAACAGACGTTGACATTTAGCAGAGATCAAGACATTTCAATTCAACAGCTTAGAACCATGTTTCCAGCATGAGGGAGCTATGACTCAAACCAAGGTCATTGAAGTTAATTAAATCTGAAAAGAAACAACACATTTTTCACACTGCTCTTTATATTTTCAAGAAACTGCTGAAAATGCAGTGTTACAGTGACACACACAGCAACATATTCCTAGATTGAAATTTAATGGCTTCCTCTTTGACCCAAGCTCCACCCGCCTACCAAATGTCACTGAAATCTGTTGAGTAGTTTGCGTAATCCTGATAAAAGACAGAGATACAAATGTTGATGAATGCATAAACTCCCCGTAGGACGGAGTGAGTGTTGAGGAAACATTGGCTCGAATAGGTGCGTCTGCAGAGGAAAATGAATTGCAAATGTAACTCGATCCAGATGTATCGCCTCAAGAATTTGTTGTCCATAGGAAGTCAGTTAAAGGAGAGTCTACAGATGAAAGGTTTCATTCTCAGGGGTTTACAGATGCTTTCTAAAGTGGTGGAATGATATAGAATTGCGAACTTTTCTTCTTATCTATCTTCCGTGCCTTTGTTTGACCATCAACTTGAAAGTTGATTCAAACTCAAATTGTCAAAATATGTCAAAACATGGAGCTTGATCATACTTGGTGTGCTATTAGTTTTCTCTGTGGAATACAAATTCTTTTGCAGATTAGTCCGTGAAACTGCAAAACATTTCACATAACAAGTGAATGGGTGGACTTGAAAAAGCAGACAAATTGCCTTTTTTATTGACGTATCACTCCCATGAGGGAATTGTTGATACTAGTTGTAACTTAAACTCAACCCAACCAGTGAGGTCAAAAATTATCCTCATAGTTTCTCATTAGAATTTCTTTTTACAGTGTACAAAAGACACATCTGCTTTGTTGCAATTGAAAAAACACAGGAGTACATGGCCATTGGTTCCAGACAGTCTGCAATTGTTTAAACCTACAACCACCCATGCATTAAATCTCTGTCTGATAATAATGATGTCACAACCCCACTGTCGTTCCCCCACAAGGACTCATTGGATCAATACTCATTTAGCTGTGAGTGTACAGTACGTAGGAGCCATTAGACACACTCACCATTTACCTCTTTTGTCAGTAATCAGATTAGTGTTTGTGGTAAAGTCTGGTGTCCTTCCATCACAGGATAATTAGACAAGTGTTGAAGGAAAATGTCTTCCATTAGAGTACAATAGAGGACAAAGTTGGCTCATTAGCTCTGTCTTTGTGTTCAAGTCCATGTGTGTGAACTCCAATGTGATTTAGTTAGGCAGGATATCTGAATAAATTTTAGGCCATTAGACGTTTCTATTTATTTATATATTTATATTAATGGCATTCTTCTCAGTAATGGGAGCCAAAGCCTTTGTTCTCAAGGCTTTTCGTATTCTCTGCAACTGAACAAATGTCTGGGAGAATCAACATCTCTGTGACAGTTTTTTCATCAGTCTTCACAGTTGGACTGAGGCTTGATAGACGTTCAGTCTGTCTTTGGTTCCATCTTTGATCTGTAGCACAACAAAGACTGCTCAGTAAATCTGTGTCAACAGTTTGGTTACTTATTTATTTGTTTTTATTTTTGCAAGTCTGCCATGAATAGCCTCCAAAGTGTGGGTTTCCCTGGTTGCTCATCTTCTACCTCCAAACTGAGACAAGATGTATATATATATATATATATATATATATATATATATGATGTGCAGAGTGGAATGTTTTGGATGCAGTTAATGGAGCCTTGTATATTTCAATTCATTATAACAACATTTATTGTGTTACATTATTATTTTCTGACCAGTGCAACATTTTATTTTTTTCATCAAAAACTCTCACCTAGGACCCTTGAAATACAAATGGGTCCCTCTAGAAAATAGTGTTATGAAAACATGTCGATAATTGTTCTTTTTCCACTTTCAAAGATAGAATCTTTTAATCAGCTTCAGCGCTAATCATAACTATAGAGCTTTTATTTCACTTTTTTCAAAGGTGCCAACATAAATAGCAAATCACAATATTCATTAGTTTTGTTTGATAATATCTTGATGGGTTTTCTCTATGGAACGTGAATTGGTGTGAGGTTGTTTTTTCCTTGTTAGTGATTAGATCCAAGGCCTCAAGTGTAAACACAACACAGTCATCTAGCAGTGAGTCTGTCTCTACTCAAGATGTCAAACAGCTGCAGTAGACTCAAAACAACTTTTCACACGTAAGTTAACTGCACAAATTGTGAATGCTAATTACTGTGTGAACCTCATGTGGTGATGTCACAGTTAAAGCCATATTGCCATTAACTTGCTATCAGGCTTTTACTGTGGTGACCAATCACAAGTCAACACATACCAAGTTTCACATTAAAAGCAATTAAAATGCTTCGGTCCAACTTCAAACGTGAACCCAAATGTGGGACCTGTTTCTTTGCAGCATCACCCATAAATAGATGTAAGAGTTGTTGTTCTTGTTTTAGATCTGTGTATGTATGTGTGTGTGTGTGTGTGTGTGTGTGTGTGTGTGTGTGTGTGTGTGTGTGTGTGTGTGTGTGGTCAGGTTTGGAGCAGATTGCGTGGATGATCTTGTGAGTCTCTGTAGAGGCCAGAGCTATTTTCCTGGCAACAAGCGACTGTTTGGATCCAGACCTCAGTGCGTGTCCTCTCTGTTTCTTTCACTCTTCTTCCTCTTGTTTCGTCATGTGTACACGCTTCATGTTTCTCTATCTGTCCCGGCGGATACTCAAACACACACACACACACACACACACACACACACACACACACACACACACACACAGGCTTTTCCTTCAGTTCACCCGCAGAAATACGTATCCCTCCCTCGCTTTGTGTTTTCTCACAAATGATTTCATCAGTAAAGCATGTGCTAACTCTGCTTCCCTCTGAGCCTATGAGTTCTTCTGTCTGCTTTTGTGTGTGTGTGTGTGTGTGTGTGTGTGTGTGTGTGTGTATCCACACGTGGCTGGTGGGTGCGTTCACAGCCAGTTCAAGGCCTGGATTATTGTATTCGTATTTGGTTGTTTGCCCATGTTCCCTCTCAGTCCCTTTATTTTATAATGCCTCCTATTGTGTCTGAGCGATGTGTGGCTGTGTGTTTGTGTACGTGTGTGTGAGAGAGAGAAAGAGTGATAGAGAGAGATGGAGACAATGTGTCAGCAAGCCATAAACACATGCACACATGTACAGTACCTGGTGTATGCACACACTTTGCCTAAGGCTGTGCAGTCATTCTGCCTTTCCCTCTTGTCACTTCCTGCCAGTTGGCACAGCCAGGACCTCATGTCCATCACAGCTGTGCTCAGTATCACCTGAGGCTGTTTTTGTGCTTGGCAGCCTCCTTACACCTGTTCCTCAGCACTTAAAGTAAAACCGGGAGATACCGATGCATTAGAGCTACTTACCTAGATAAAATGAAGTGTTTTGTATGCACGTTCAATTTCCATTTCACCTCACTCTCGACAAATATGAATATAGGATAATTGTGTGATGTGGTCTCTGCAAATCTGGCAATGAGTGCTCACACATTCAACAATCTGAGTAAAAGAGAAGAATATTACAAATGCTGTAGATTTTTGCTTGCACAGGTGCTTGTACTAAGCAAGAACATATGTTGCTTGTTCTTTGTGTGTGTGGGTGTGAGCAGGTATTTTGAGTCCCCAAATACCTGTCTGGAAATCATTAGTTTATCATGCCCAGAAAGGTACTCTCTCATCCAGGTCATGGTTGTCTTTAGGTGCTGAAAAGGAAGACAACTGGACTTCTGTTTCCCTCTGTTTCTCCTTTTATCCTCCTCCAGTTTTGATTGTGGTGAGATGAACATGAATCCTACCAGGTGCATTATTACTGCATGGTGTGGAAGCGAGACAAGATGGTCCACTCTGCTAATAAAAGCATCTGGTGTGGTCACTTCCCTGACAGAGGTCTTCTAATGGAGCGAGCGAGGTTTGTAGGCTAAATCTAGTGAAAAATCCAGCTCACACTCGCACGCAGCATCACCAGGGATCCATTCCAGAATTGATCCCAGAGAAGGTCGGTGCTAAGCAACTCGACTTTACAAGGACTGCAAGTAAGGGCGGTCCAATAGCCTGTTAGCTTTATCTGGTCAACCTGTATCATCACAAGTGACCAACACTTTTGCTGGGATTTGTTGCATGTTGAACTGGTAAATGGAGTGATAGTCATATGGTGTAGAGCAGGTGGAGGCTTCCATACTCCACCTGCTCAACCAGCATCTTTTCCCATTCACACACATTCCTGTACTGATGATGCAGCCTCAGAAACAGTTTGGGACTCAGCTTCTTGCCCGAGGATACTTCATCTCGTAGAACCCCTGGCTGACCTTCTGATCTGTGTATACATTTGTTGTTCGGACTTCTATTCCTTTCGGATTTCATGCCTGATGTGCAAGTTGTTTCAGTCTGACGTTGATATTTCATGCACTTTTGGTTTCATTCAGACCAACACAATTTTTCTTCTTGCATCATGGAACTATGCCGAATAGCAGCACCTACTATCACTTTTCATGATGTTGGTTATGTTACTGTTGTGAATTTTCTAAACTTGATGGAGCACCTTTATCCAGCCTCAACCATTTATGATACCAGTTACAATTGCTCTGACTCAAACTCTCCTCTTGAGTTGCTGTGCTTTGTTTTTGTCCTGCACTGTTTCATGGGAGAGGTCTGGTGTGCGAGACAGCGTGTGTTGGACTGTTTTCAGGGCTTAGCAAGCGTACGATGGGTGTGGTGCAGGGATCGTGTGTATGTGTATGGTGTGCAGGAAACCATCCCATAATATCAGCGAGAGGCTGACAACATGGGATAGAGATTTCAGAAGGCATGGCAACGCCATACGGCCCCGCAACACACAATGGCGTTTTAATGCAGACCACATGTGATGGCGTGGGGGGGTTGGACACACACTTGGAAACCCGCACACACACACACGCACACACACGTGCACACACACACAAAAACACACACACGCACGCACACACAGACACACACACACACCTCTCTGCTGGCTGGGGGACATAGTGTGTAATCAGTCTGTGGTCTAGTTGGGTTGGGTGCAAACTCTGTAATAATACAGCGGCTTGTTGTGAGACTGTAATAAAGTCTCTATTTCTGCACACACACACACACACACACACAGACACACACACAGACACACACACACACACGCATCAGTGGAGACGTATGCACGGTCGGGCTGTGTCAGGCCACAGAAGACAGAATAGTTTGTTGACTGACTGAGTTCATCAGCGCAGGGTTCAAATGGCAGCCGGGGATTCTTGTTTCTCTAACAAAGCTGAAAAGCTGCTCTGAATGATTTTTTTTTGGCCCCTCTCAAAGGAAAAACCACCATTTGACTGATTTATAACGACCAGCTCAGTGACACATTTCCCTCAATGTGTCACATGGCTGCATAAGAGCCTTCTTTTACTTGGCTCTTGTCAGCGGGATTGACACACAGTTCCATTACGTGCCGCCGACAGTGGTGGAAAAAGTTCAAAGTAAAAATAGACGTATCAGAGTGGACGAGAAGGGGAGTCTGCCATTCAGAGCCTGCTTAAGCTAAAGCGCCGTGCTTTCAGTCCTGATGTCAGTGTTACTTGGCAGGCAGCACAGGCCGCACTTTTACTACAGGCTGTGTTTCCTCGCTGGAGTCCTGTTTGTGCAGAAGTCCCTGAACCAGGCCGAGATCATTCCCACATCTTGGAAACAAACGTCCCTCGAGGGAGCCAGAGTTCCTGAATGGAAATGTCTTTGATGTGGCACCAAGAATGCTGACCCTATTGTTTTGGAATTAGATTTGCTTCTTAGATTTGCATTTAAAAAAAAATTAAAGACAGATCTTACTGAGAAACTTTCAGAGCTCTGATGGGACCTCAAGGTAAAGCCGGTTATTTGTAATGATTAAACACTAATGCGGGACCCAAACACGACTTGAACAGAAGTAGATGAGTTCAAACTTTAATATCAGGGCTTTGGTACAAAACCAGGCAGTGCAGGTGATAGGCAGCCGCACAAAAAACAGTGGTCTAAAAGCAGAGGCAGAGAAATATGGAAAGGGGTCGGTACTAAGAAATCTGTCCTTGAACAAAAGCACAAAAATGGAGAGCAGATGCGAAGTCCAAAAACAGGTTGGAACACAGGACCACAGGGAAAGACTAGGAGAGACACTTGGTCTCTTGATATGAATGACAAAGACGAAGTGGCAGCAAGGACAGAGAGAAGACGCTGAATATAGTTTGCACACAGAGGAGTGAAACAAAAAGACATAGGTGAGACACATTAGTGACCAGGTCCCAGGAAAACACCGGTAGACATGTAGTGGGTGATCTGAAACCATTCCAGAGGTGATGAAATAAAACAACACCCACAGAACCGACTCCACCTTACTTTCTGACTTTGTGTGACTTTATCTGACTGTATGTGACTTTACTTGCCTGTATGTAAAGTGGAGACATAACTGAAGGAAACGTCACAACATAACTTAACTGAAGGACCCGGGTGTAGCACTCAATTGTTTAAACCTTATTTTATCACTGTAACATCTTTGCTAATAACCTCCAATGATACCCAAGACTTAAGGAAACCAGCTCATTTAGGTGGAGGAAGAGACATAGACTATGTTTGGTGGTATACTGGTACTGGTCCTCAGAGGTTTCGTTTGATGAAGCAAAAATAACAGCAAGGATCAAAGTTTAGATGTCTTGTGGGAACCATTCAGCCTTTCAATTAGGAGACGCAGCAGCATTTTTCCATGACCTCCAGAGTCTGGCAGGACATCATTTGTGCTGAAGCACACATCTGTGACGTGAAAACACAATGGTATGGTCGAGGTTTTTTTAAAGTGCAGAGTAAGGTTAGGTTAAGAGGAAAATCATAGCTTCAATAGGCTTTGTTGAGCTGAGTGTGGTGTGGTCGTCATGTTTGCCATGATTGAACGTGTGGTTAAGGTCATGGAAAGATTGTTCTCATGTTTAAGGGCCAGTGTCATTTATGTAGCACTCCATGGACCACTGCACTTTCCGATATAGTTACACACACACACACACACACACACACACACACACACACACGCACACACACACACACACACACAGGCACACATACACACACGCACACAGTAAATGCCTTGTTGCATCTCCTTCTGGTGGAGATGCAACAACAGTAGTTTATTTCAACCAAAATCTGGACTTTCCTTCTGTTTCCTCTCAATCTTTTTCAACTCATTTTATATGTAATTGATGTCTCATGGACTTGACTTACTGTGACTGTACTTGACTTTCAGTGATCCTGTGTGACTGTAGGTGACTGTAAGTGACTGTAGGTGACAGTGACTTAACATGACTGTTCAAGACTGTTCAAGGTGATTCTACACGACTCTTTGTAACTTTTCATCACTGACACCATGTGAGTGCACTTGACTTCATTTGAGTCTATGCGACTTCACTTGACAGTGAACTCCACAGGGAGAGAGAGAGAGGCCGTGTCCCTGCCTTGGGAATCACACCCTTGCTGTGAGCTGAAGTGCTGACCACTAAGACACCATGTCATCCTCCTTGGCGACATGACGGTTTTTATCACCTCGGAGGTACTCCTCCAACCTTAAACCACTGGTGTTCCAGTAGAGGTTAAACTACTACAACTCTGAGGTTAAGTTCTGTGTAGGCTATGATTTGTGATCATGAGCAAAGCTGTGATCTCATCTGTAAGAGCAGCTGTGGCGTATGTAGGTATCACCTGACTGAATTTCCCTCCAAAGTGTGACATTTCCAGTCTCCCAGGTTAATAGACACGGGGGCAGCGGTTAATAGACTGGCTCATAAAATCTATTAACCTTTGCGGCGTCGCCATTAGGGAGACGGCTCTTTGTTCTCGGGTGAAATCTTGAGGAGTGGCGCGGTTCGGCCGGCGGACCAGAGGAACACGGGGCCGTGTTTGCTCAGACATGAGAGGATGAATATTTGAATATGACTTTCACATCCCGCTGAGGCAGATGGGTGAAGCACAGTCACCTCATGTGTATGGATGTCCACATCGATATGCAGCCCGCTGTGTGTTTGTGTGTGATAGCGGAGCAGGATGGAGGCTGATCTGTGTGTGTAAGTGTGTGTGTGTGTGTGTGTGTGTGGCAGTGTGTACGTCTCTACTTTTCTCCCTCTCTTTGAGCTTCTCCTGCTTCTTCCTTCCTTTGGTCTCTCCTTCACTGTTGCTCTTTATTTTATTTCCCTTTTTACCATTTCTTTCCTATTTACCTGCCTTTGTTTCCTCTCCATGTCTTCATCATTCTCCTCTTTCTTCCTCTTCTTCTTCTTCTTCTTCTTCTTCTTATGTCTAATCTAATTTATCTGCGCTCATTCATTTTCTTTATCCCACTTATTCATCCCTCCATGTTTCTCTTGCACTCTCATTCTCTTTCCTGTTTCCATCCATCTTTTTTATGTCTTTCTTTTTGTCTTTGCTTTTTATTCTCTCTCCTTTAATAACCACCTTGCTCCTCTTTTTTGCCCTTCTTTTCTCCTCCTCGGCTGCCTTCTAGTGGTATTTCCTTTGTTTCTCTTTCCCCTCTCTTCTCACGTGCTCTTTCTTCTCTGTCTGCTCTCCTTTTTTTGTTTGTTCTCCCCTTTTCCTTCCTTTATTTACTCTCATTTTCTCCGCTCTCCCTCTCTCTGTTGACTCCATCCTATTTAAACGTTCCATGTTCCTATTAGCTTTGCTGTGACCTTATTTGAGTTACAGGATCCATATGAGGTGTGTGTGTGTGTGTTTTCTTGTATATGTGTGTCAGAGAAAGAGAGAGAGCGCGAACCAGAGAGAGAGATATTGGGGGGCTGGCGGTGAATGATGCGCTGGTGTGAAAGCCACTGGACCATGACTATACTGTAGGTGATAGAGACTCAGTAACATCAATCACACACACACGTGTACAGTACACACACACATACACACACACAGGCAGACACAGGTATGCTCTCACACTCTCACTCCCTTGCCCTCGTTATTCCCTCCAGAAGGGCTTTTCTCGATTTTTAATAAAGGATATCTGCAGAGAAGGTCAAGGTTATTCAATTGTTGGTCATTCATCTCCTGTTTTTGCTCCTTCCTGACACACAGACACACACACACACACACACACACAGGGAGGAGCATGTACACACACACACCACACGGATCTCTCAATCTTCACTACAGGCCTCGGCTTGGGGACCCCTGCACCTTGTGTGTGTGTGTGTGTGTGTGTGTCTGCACGTTAGTGTGAACAATGCAGCCGTCGTCTCCGGGTTGTCTGGTTATCCATCACCGGCCTCATGGAGCTCTGCTGCTATCTGGTGTGTGCGTTTTCCTTTGCTTGCAGAGTTTTGCGGTGTCACAGATAACATTACTTACCGTTTTATCACACGCCGCTGTTTGAACTAAATGCGAGCGTGGAATGAACCGCGATAATATCGCAGGCCAACATGTGAAATAAAAGCCTGTTGGATTGCGGTCGGTATATTAAGCTCGGAGGTTATTGTGGAGAACATTGTTCATCTGTTTCCTCGGGGGATGTGAGCGACAGATTACGGAAAAATACACTCGGTGACGAGGGAGCAAATATTTGACATTCCATCTGCCTTTATGCCCTAACACAGTGTGCCGGGCATGAGAAAAGCACTCAGACTTCTGATGATCTGACTCACAAGTTCAGGTCACAGTTCAGAGGTCGTTAATGCATTTTCATTCTTCTTTCTTAATTTGAAATGAAATCTTCCAGAGGCTGCTCAGTAAATCTTTCGAAATGAATTTGAATTTAGTTATAATGATGCATAAAGTTAAGAGTCAAGCCCTCCAGCACTGAAAGACTTTTAGAAGGACACTCTGGTCAAAGAAAGACGACAATAGCCAACATTTTGAGTGGATGTCAAGCATAGTCATAGACAGCCACGTACAGTCTCGTTATGTCATAAGTTTCCTATAGTGATTTTCAGTCATGTCATTTACATGTCATTTACAGTCATGTAAAGTCACATAGAGTCATGAATATTCAAGAGTCACATAGAATTATGTTCCATGTCCTATGTCAGGTCATGCAGAGCCATGTAAGGTCACATAAAATATATATTATGGATAATGGAGAGAATTATGCGTATTAATATGACAGGATTCATATCTTATGACAGAATTATTGTTTTATTTGTTTACAATTTAAAGCATGTGCAGCATAGGCCATTAAAAGTCATTTTATGGCTAATTGTTTTCCACCAAGTTTGTCAAGGATCCTTTTGCATGTACACACACACACTCACACACACACACACACTCACACACACACACATGCGCACACACACTCACATGCACACAGGGTATGAAATTAACACCCTGTGTTGCAGCTACTGTGGCGCCCAGGTTAATTATGCATGATTTTACCTGATGAAAGTCTGCGGCCTCGTCTGTGACGCGTCATCTGTGATACTTTAGCCGTCTTACACACCTGGGACAGAGATTGCATTTGACTGAACAGCAAAGGCGTACAGGTGGTTTTGATGTCTCGCCCCACGTCTTCTCGTCTTGCGAGGGGACCGGTAGGGCTGCTGGAGATATGCATATTTCACTGATGTTTCAACGGCTACTGATGTCACCCTAGAAAAATTAGCTGTAATTCCAGTCCCACTATGGCAGGGTGTCAGGCCTCCTTCCACTTATATTTACTGCTCCTCAAGCAGATGTGATACGTGTGCAGCATTGAAGGCAGCACCAGTTTATTAACTCCCAGTGTCTCTCATGCCCCCCCTTTTCCACTAAAGCAGTTCCAGTGTTGGCACTGGTTCATAGACAGTTCTACTTGCGAACCAGCTGAAAACCCATTTACTTTGCCATGGCTCGAGGTGGTTTGGGAGCCGTGCCATTACTCATACCTTACAGTACATAACATTATAGCAACTGAGAGACAGTTCTTTGTCGAAACAGAAAACCCTTTTCCAAATTAAGCACTAGCTCTGAAGCAACACAGAAACAGTACTTATTCAGGTATTAAGAGGGATCAGATGAAGAGCAGAGCACAACCTTTATTGTCATTGTCCATTCTCTTTGCTTTGTTTCTTCCAGCTGATAAATAGCAAAGATGGTTAGAGATGACAGTCTCTGTTATTATTCATGATTTGTACACAGTATGTATCTCATTAGGCTGAGCGCCTCTTCAATAATGAATGCGATGGCTGGTTGGTGATAATGGCAGCCCTGATAATAGTATTGTTAATTGACCTCATTAAAGTTGTTCTCCTGGATTCAGAGGAGAGAATAAGGGACGAACTGTGGAGATGTTATGCAGAGTTTTAACCGGCCTGGGAGGGAAGGGAGTTGTGTAGTGCATTGCTGTAAATCACGCCGCTCATTCAAATGAGTCATTGCCATGAGCTGCACTCTCTAAATATGGTCATCTAGGGCTGTATAGTCAAGGAGTGGTATTATTTCTGGAGGGCTTTCAAGCGTGTGAAGCTTTAGGATTATTGTTTTCGAGTGCGCGCACGTGTTGTCTTTTAATGTTAGGGAGTGCATTTCTGGAAAGTGATGTCAGGTTTGGACGACTTCCCCCTCTTGAGCAGGCTGGTTTATGGTGATGTCTAACAGCAGGCGGGCTGTGAGAGGAGTATCAGGTTATGATTAAAGCATGGCGGAATGAAAACAGCCAGCCGAGGTTCCACAGCGTCGAGCTAAAGGCAAACATGTGTGCGTTCTGCCTGACGCTGATGTCACTCTCAGCTGACTGGAGCTTGCTCCGAAAACTTTTTGTATGCATGGTCATACAGCGTGAGCATGTGTGGTTGTTTTGATTATGTGTCACTGTACTGTGGTTAGTGAGTGTCTGCACTGTTGTCATGGAGGAGCAGGAGGAGGGAAATCAATACAACAAGGCCTTTTTCAGTGCATCCTGAGCTGTCAGTACAACTCTGCACTTCATTTTCCTCTCTGTTTTGAAGCTGACAGGACGGACTACTTGACTGTTGTTGACTCGGTCCTGGATCAGGTTGTCACTGCGCGCCGTCTGGACATATGAGCTGCTAGTGCGTGTAACGTGATTTCCGTCATGTTCCCATTAAAAGGCCATTAAATCTTAATCCTGCTGATGCACCGGCTCTGTCAAGTCTGTACCTTGGACCAGTTTAGAGAGGGAATGTCCAGCCGTATTTCTCTAGCCTCTGCCTGATGACCACTGTAGTTGTCCACATCCCAAGCTTAGCATCACTGTCACTTACAACTGGCTCGGCATAAGTGTCCCATGTGGTGTACCTACAGTATAATATAAGTAAACAGTATTATGTTATATGGATTGTAAAAGAGCCACTCTTTCCTTTTACCTTTAATGAGTTTGTTTGCCCACAAGGTGGCATAGTGCTTTTGCCTCATAGCATGAAGGTATAATAGGTATAATCAATCAATAATTTGAGGCCTGTCTGTTTCAGCGTTCTTGGTTCCTAGCCCTAGATTTGAACACTAATCTATATCTTTTATGAGAGTGAATCAGCAAACATCTGTATGTTGTGTAGCGTAGAGAGAGCCTTCACACCTATCCCAGAGCCAAGCATAATTCAAGCTACTATTACCTACTGAACTACAGCTGCAAGGACTCATTTTCGTCATCACTCATTCATACAGTACCCTATAGATTTATGTGCGGGAGTAAAGACTTTAAATGTCAATATTCATTGGGTTCAGGTATTCAAGCACTTCCTGAAGTTGTCTTAGGTGATGAACGCAGCAATGAAGCAAGTGGAGATGGTTTAGAGGGTAAATGCTTGGTTTAGTTTATCGGGCACCTTCCTCCATTGGCGTTTTGTTAATGAGTTTACGATTCTTCGGTTGCTGCTTTGTTGGTCCTTCCTCCTCATCCAAAGCCAGTGGCTGCTTCCACTATTGCTTCTGACACAGCTTCTGGCCTCCGATTTTCAGGATTTTGGGCTGTCCTCATCATGTGTTGGACTTCTGTGTTCCAGCCTCTATATCTACAGTAAAACCTCAGTTTTGTTGAATTTTGAACAATGAAGGGAGTTTTGAAGGTGAGGTGTTGTGTGTGAGAGCGGTGACAGCTGAGTAAGTGTTGCTGTGTGCAGTCATGGTCAAGGTTTGAAGGTGGCGACAGAAAGAAATGATGAGATTTGTGCCTCCGCTACCTGAGGATACAGGACTTTATATCTCCGTCTCTCTTATTTCTATTCCTCTTACTCTCTTTCTCTCTCTATCCATTTGTCTGTCTATCTTTCATGCATCTGTCTTCTGTACCACATCAATTATTCACCCAGAGCGGATGAATATTTCAAAGGGTGCCGGACTCTCTTCCTCCATACCTCATCCCCTCATCCTTGTCTCTGTTTTATCTCTCTGCCTCTTCCTCTCCCTCTACTCATCTTCCTCTGTCTCTCCCACAATGCCAATTCGTCACCCTTCTCCCTCTCTGCCTGTACATACAGTCGACCTACATATGTGGGTGTGTGTGTATGTGGATCTTGTCATGATGTGGAATCTGCAGTAGATGAGGCTTCGGCCTCATGCTGTGAACCCATAGACTGTCTGCTGTCTCTGGTCACTATTTATAACTCAACTGACATGTGTGTGCATGTGCATGTGTGTGTGTGTATATGTGTGTGCATGCACATAAAGTATGACTGTCTTCTTCTGTCAGCCGTTTTCAGAAGAGTTAATGGGCGAGGCGTTTGGAATGATGGTTTGTTGGGGCTGTCAGACACCACACCAGTCATCTTTTCATTAACTATGAATGGGATCTACCTTTCACATGTTTCCACAGACGTACTAAGCTCCCATGCGTAGCTCCACTCTCCTCTCGCCGTTTTTCACTAGGGATGAGAGCCACACCAAGGCGTTGCCCCACTTTTCTTCCTGAAGCACGTGGACAACAATAGGCTGGACGCTGGCTGCGGGAGTACTGATAATAGTAATCAAGCAACGACTACTTACTTTAAAAGACAGCTGCCTTTGTAGTCCTCTTGCTGTTGTTATTATTATTATTATTATTATTACTTTGCAAATGTGTCATCAAGGGCTGTAACAAATAATCATTTTTGTAGCTGACTAGCCAGTCGGCTGCTTTAATTGTGAAAGAATTATAACATGTTGAAAAGAGGGGAAAATTGTCAATGCTTGGTTCAGGGCCGAGATGAAGTCTTCATGCCTTTTCTTATTGGCATGTCAACCACATCAATTTTCTGTCAGGACTAAATAGACCAGAAAATATTCACAGTTAAGAAGCTGGGAATTTGGGCTTATTTCCTTAAAATCCTTACAAAATGTTTAAATCAACTCATTATTTAGTAAAGTAGCTGTTGATTATGTCATTAGGCTAGAAATCAATTTGTTGTAGTTTCATTCATTAATCACTTTTGGATTAAACAACATTGAAAGCACAAAACCCAAGGATTCAGGTTTGAATTAGGAGCAGATTGTGGCTTTTTCCCGTATCTTCTCTCAGGGTTTCCAGGTTATCTGAAGGTTTGAGTGTAGATATTCTCTGTGTCACAGCGGGTGGGCTGTGTGTCACCTCACAGTGAGAGGGACCTCTGTTTGACTCCCAGGTTAGACTTAGGCTAGCCTTTCTATACATACTTCATGTGTGTCGGTGCAGGTTTAGGTCAAGTGGAAACTATAAAAAAAACACCTTGAGTGAGGGACTGAATGGTATGTGAGTTGTGATGGAGTAGCGTCCTCCCCAGGATGTATTCCCTGCCATCACTCTAAATGGGCACTTGGATAGGCTCCAACGGACCCCTGTGACTCTGGTTAGGTAAAAAGCGGGTGAGATGATAGATGGATGGAGTGTGAATAGTTCTCTGTACGTATCTGTCATCTTTGTAATAGACCGGCAAAGTGCACAAGTGAACCCTTTCTCTCACCCCATGTCAGATGTGACGGGTTCCATCCCCCACAGAGGAAGGTTGGTGAATGGATCCTAATTGTAATGCGCCGCCTGCTCCTGGCCTTTATTTATTCATTCATTTTCTTTAACCTGCTTTACACCTTATCAGTGTCACAGGGGTTTGCTGGAGCCTATCATAGTTCACTCATAGGGCAATAGGAAGGAACACATCCTGGGTAGGCTGCCAATTGCCCCTACACACACACACACACACACACACACACACACACACACACACACACACACACACACACACACACACACACATACACACACACAAACAATCTATAAATTGGCAAGAAATATTACATTTTAATAATGAACTTCTAAATGATGCTACAGAGTTATAATTGACCTTGATTGTAGTCACAGCACCATAACAACAGCGGGTTATGATCAATAGCGATAGGAAATGAAAGTAGAAAGGCAAGTCAAGCCCCAGAGACCAACATATTGAAATAGCCAGTAAGTGAACATGTTTACAAAAAAGAAACAGTCCTTTAGCCTTTCTAACTAATGACCCGTCATTAGTCTTAAGTTTCAAAATTACACAGTTCACAACAAGGTTTTCTGCAGCCTGGCAGTCAATCAATCAATCCATCAACCCTGCCTCAGCTCCACCCATGCTTCACATCTTTGCTCAGTTTTGGATTGACTGGAAGTCGAGTGG
Organism: Karalla daura; assembly: GCA_029224185.1. Taxonomy (NCBI): domain Eukaryota; kingdom Metazoa; phylum Chordata; class Actinopteri; order Chaetodontiformes; family Leiognathidae; genus Karalla; species Karalla daura. The sequence goes on along the minus strand of CM055200.1, from coordinate 20,297,943 downwards.
TGTTAGGCACCTAGCAGACTGAGCTTTACTGTGGCTGCTCAGAAACCTGGGACTCTGCATCCATGTTTTATGTGGTCTGAGGTCAACAGTTTCACAGACAAATGTCTCATAATAGCGATGCAGCCAACTGTATGGGGGTCATGCATTTAACCGTCTGCTTGAATGGACCCTCAGGAGTTTCCCATATATACAGTGTACAGTAGGGGAGGCTCCGTCTACAGAATCCATCTATCATCGTACTTGCTTTGTACCTTAACCGTGTCTCAGGGGTCTTCTGGAGCATATCGCTGCGCACAAAGGGCAAAGGCAAGGAATACACCCTGGTCAGGTCAGCATTTCATCGCAGGGCACAGGAAAATTCACTCTCTCCACACCGTTTTAGGAATGGTGTGAGAGCAGTTAAGCTAAAGAAAGCTAAAGAAAAGGACTATAGGGACAAAAAATTACCTTAGTTGGACAAGCAACAGGCTGCCCCAGTGTAGGAACATTGCATTTTGCTCCTATACTCACCCACTTTACATATGTAAAGTGAGTATCAGATGTAAAATGGGCTCTTAAAATTGAAAAAATGCGAGCTGGTGCAGCAATAAAATCAGGCCAAGGACAACAGACACAATATCTACAGTATTTATGTGCCTTCAACAGCAGAAACTGTCTGGAAAAAGGAATTTTCATCATCAATATTATCATGGTTTGAGTCGAGCATTACAGCAACATGACAGGAATTTTTGTCTTCTAATCTGGGATTAAAGCCGGAGGATCAAACTGTGATCATCAGGGACTGATAGGATGCAGCCACATAGGGGCAAACAGACAGATAGAGAGGTAGATAGAAAAAGAGGAATAAGGGGAATGTGTACGTGAAAAAGGGAGGGAGACGGAGGCTAAAGGTCCTCTCCTTCTTCATCTCTGTCTGTGTGTATCTGCATCTCACGTGTCAGAGTGTGTGATGTACGTGTGCGTTCTGCTTTCATGTGTTGCGCTGGCAGGTTTTCAGCAGTTGCTGAGCGAGGCCTGTGTCCGGCTGTGCCGCAATCTGTTTGGCCTCCCTCTGTCTCTGTCCGCACAGACAGGCGGCACTTTTGCCCCGACGCGCTCTTAATCTCGTGCTCTGAGCGATGGCGATGATAGCAGTGGCTGGCGCTCCTCTGTCCCTGCTCTCAACCCAGTTTGCTCCTTTTATAGGTCCTCCGGCAAGTTCTTCTTCAGGAACGACCCCTCTTTATTTCCAGGACGGTCAAATGTCTGATAGCCGAGCTCGGGCAATCACTCATTGCCAAGAAAGACTGAGTGCTTGTTCGGTTATTGTGCCGTTAAGGTTATTATCAGACGGGGGCCAGGTGCCGTCACCACCTCCATTGTTCGTAGTGGAAACACAGCGGCCCCGTGTCACCGAGCCTGTCAGCAGGGATAGAGAGGGCGGCTGCGTCTGTTGTAAACTGGGATGGTTTGGAATCGAGTATGTAGGCCTTCAACAAGCAATTACCTTTGCATTTCTGGCTGCCTTCCTCTGGCTTTAACCCACTCCCACATGTACATTAAATAGTGACAAAATGCAGGTGGCAACAGTGTGAAAGTGTTTATTTAGTCCGGGTGATTAAAAGATTCAGTGAGAGGAAAGCAGCTGCCTGCCATAACTGTTTTCTTCCCACACTAAACAAGTTTGAGGACTTACTCCGAAATTGCATCTAAATGGTTCCAGTGTGTTGCCAGCACAGACTGAGGGGTTTTTTAATCCACTGCCGGAGGAAACGTTTCTGCCAGCTGAACGTCTGATCACAGGTTCTCGGTAGTCTAGTGTTTCTCACAAAACTCCTCTGGGTAAAATGACAAAATAACAAGCTTTGTGGGTTTCATGGGATGCACTGGAACTCCGGGTGTGCTGACACGCACAATGCATTTGATTTATTGCTGCTGCAAGTTTTGAAATTTTAACACCGAAATCACCCGCTTTATTGGCGACGTTTGCGCCGGTCGAAGCTCTTTACAATCACAAGTCACATTCACAGCCATTCATACGGCGGTGGCTGAGGCTTAACAACACAATCCGTCTGTTCAACCAGTCCTTCACTGACAACACAGCATCAGGGCCAGATTGGAGTTCAGTGTCCAGCCCAAGGATACATACTGTAGGACACACTGCAGGCAAAGGGTCTGTTGTTTCAACCCTGGTCAAGAAGGTCATCATACATTTAATTCAACCTTAACATCATATGTCTTCATGTTCACACGTACCTCCACAAAAAGCCTTTGTTAAAATTTCTACACACCATCTACACACAATCTGATCCTAGCAAACTGGATGTCAGCAGAAGATAGGAATTTAGTATTAAGACCTGTAGAGTGAGCTGCAGGGATGGAACCAGTGACCTTCTGATAAAGGCCAACCTGCCCCTGAGCCACAGTCGCCCTGCTGTCGACTCTTCTTCCATGAATGATCCCAATGTTCTGTGGAAGCACAGCTTTGGGGTTACCTTCACTGAAGGCAGAACCATTCAGTGTCTGGAAATATGTGCAAGGGACCCTTCACTTGACCCAGACCTCATGACTTTACCGTCATGCTCATTCTGTGTTGGCACTGAGACATGTTCTCGTCTATTTTATTTTATTTTTCAGGACTGTTCGTGACACTGACAGTATTTTTTTAATGTCTCCGATTTCCTTTTGACATCAGCTATTTCGTCAGAAATTTGATCAAATGTATTATTCTTACACTTTAACTTTATCTTTACATTTGATTATAACTGATTCAACCCCTCAAATCTCTAAAGCGTAAGCGCTTGTCCGGGTGTTTGACAAATAGAAGAATGCTATTTTTGTTTCTCACCCAGAAGACACAATAAAGAATTAGTTTCACTCTGTTTTTCTCGCTCTGTCTGCTCTGGCATTACGCCACTGTGACCACAGAGCCTACAGTGACTCTGCAGGCTCAGATAATGAACACACACACACACTCACACACACACACACACACACACACACACACACACACACACACACACACACACACACACACACACACACACACACACACACACACACACACACAAGAACACACTGTTCACCCTGAGGCAGGCCGCGATGTCCTCAGCGTCTGTGACGACAACATGTTATGTGCTCGCTTGTGTGTCTGCATATATGTGTGTCTGCGAATAAATGTGTGTGTGTGTGTGTGTGTGTGTCAGTGCGTGTATCTCCATTTTCACCTTTTCCTCCTCGCAGCAGGGGAATAGGATTACTTTGATTGACTGGTGTGACCAATGTTTACCTTGCATTCAAATACACTCACACCACTAGTGGGGTTTTTACAACTGCCACATGAATATGTCATAAGGATCTCTATGGCAACGGTAACTTACTTACCTTGACGTGAGTGGGATGTGGTATTTTATCGACCCCCAGGAATATTGTTCTCCTACCAACAATGTTATTTTAATGCACACACTTGAATCTTTATCATATAGGCTATTTATATGTTGTTTATTTTATCTCATACAACAGTCCTGAGTTTTCAGGCCCACAAAGAAAGAGAACTATAGGGACCATACCTGGAAATGAAAGAGAAAATAACCTGTATTAACCCAAAGTTAAATAACATAGAGGTGGCTGTAAGCTCCAGCAGGGCTGTCTGTGATGCTTAGGCTAGTCTCCATTTGGCCACACTGGTGACCTGTACCTCGGCAATCCTAATGATAATGAAAATAATCGAACAAAAGCAGCAACTGTGGGCGATGGGGAGATAGGCTCTAATTATTATGGATGGCAACATAATAAACATGTTGGCAGTGCTTACGCATTGTGGGAAATGAAGTAATTGGATGAGGTCAACAGGTGAAGAGCGATGATCCTGTGTTTGTGAGTTAAGTGCAGGTCTGGAGTGTGGAAACGGTTAGCGTAGCTTAAGGTAATTACCAGAGCCACAGGAAAACATCTCACCTGGTTGTGTAACAGTAAACGCATGCTTATCTTATCTGTGTGGATTTAATACCACAAAATATGTATTAATGTGTTGTAGTAGCATGTTGATAACTTCATATATATTAATTAGCAACAATCTGGAATTAGGATTTGGGCAATTTACAATCTCCAGTCAAGTTAAACATGTATGTTTTCGGATTGTTGGAGGAAACATATTAGAAGACAGGGACAAGATGTAAACAGGGGTGACAGTATCTGACAATATCACCACTCCTTTCCTAGGATTAAACATTTTATTGATAGCAAAACAGATCCTGTTGCAGAAGATTTGGAGTTTGCTTCATATTTCTTTCAGGATCTTTCTGTGCTCCAGCATAATATATGTTGTCACTCTTTTATTGTTATTGCTAAACATGTCATCAAACCCTCATCTCTCCTCTCTCTGCCTGTCTTCCAACAGGTTAACGGACCTGTCGGGCTCCCTCACAGATGGACCAGTCAACTACAAGTACAAGACCAAATGCACATGGCTAATTGAGGGATAGTGAGTATCAGTTGTTTATTCTTCTCTCTCGTACTGTTATCATTCATCTCACTTAATTCCACATGGTTAAACAGTTATTGTATCTGTTTTGGTATCTGGTGTCTGGGCTTGAGATAAGGAGAGCTTTATTACAGCACAAATAGTTTGTCTTTGAAGGCAGCTATTGTCCTCCAAAGTTGCTGTTTTCCTGGTCAGGGAGGCGTGCTGCGCCAGCTGAATGCAAACTGCAATAGCTATGTAATTATATTTAGAGCCACTAACAAGTCCTTTAACAAAGGAAACATTGCCTATTTGAGGGTAACTCTATAATAATCCCAGCGTCCTCTGGGACGTTGGATTGCCTTTGGGTGATGGCTGAAGATGCTCGTTACGTCCCTGCGGAAATTGAACATCGGGGAAATATTTCCAAGCCCACTGTGATTATTTTAACCGAGTCAAGTCAGGTTTAACTGAGTCATTCAAGTCAAATTGTCCACAATTCCAGACCACAGCCAAGACCAACTGAGGATGGATTTCCGAGAAATTCGGTTAAGATTTCTAAGGTCACGCTGAGGAGACGTGACTGTTGGTTTTGTCCCTTCTCAGATTCAACCTTCTATCCTCAAGCATGCTTTGTTATTGCTTGCATTGCTTCTTGTTCCTTTTCTCCGTCTCTTTTTGACCATTAATATAGCGACATAACCACCGAGGTGGTTATGATAGATAAATATCGAAATGTCCAGGGAATTTTTTAGATGTTCTGCTCTGAGATGTTATTTGTATGTTAAGTGCGTCTTTGTCCATGTGCAGCTAGATTCTGTCACGGCACAGTTTTTTTATCATTACAGTTTTTTGTCACTATCTTAACAAAAAAATAGCCAAAATAATGACAAATTTTGGATTATTTTCCACATTGCTGTTAGATTTCGTCTTGACAGTTGTGGTCCCTAGATGAATTCTTGAACCAGGGTTTGAAGTTCCGACTTTTGACCTATTGACTGAAATTGGCTCAACATTTTCCCATGAAATTCATTGTGAACACTTCTAATTGCTTCAGGAGGATTATTTTATTTTCTTAAGAACAGCTCAGCTTTTCCTCAACAACATGATTAAATCCAAGTCAAATATATACAAATCAAATGGTCATAAAATTCACTGAGCTCTCTGTGTGCCCGAGGGATACTTCCTTGTAGTGTTTCCTCTGCAATTTCCACCATTAGCCCCAGAACCAATAAATCAATGCAATAGCAAAGAATCTCTGTTTCTCTTGTTTTTGGCATTGTACATGCTAATTTTTCATGCACATCTCTGTGTATCTCTGCTTTCAGTCCCATTGTGCTTTTTATTATAGTTGACAGATTACAATTTCTGTAATCTGCAGGGAAATCGCTGTTTTGTGCATGGTACATAACCACACACCAATTTCAAGGTTAAGGAGAAATGAAGGAGTTTTTAATTGTACAAAGGTTGTCTGTGCAGTAGAAAGATGCAATATTGCATTTTTTTAATTAGCGCTACATGACCTGAGACAACAATGTGAAGGAGCTGTGAGAACAAAAGGTTAAAAAACTTGAAAATCCAATAGGCTTCGGCAAATGAGCCCTATTGCATGGTTAATATAAGACTTTATTTATCCCTGAAATGAAATTATTCTGTCCAGCAGCCAACCAGTGTCATATAGTACATGTAGTACAGTGAATAAATATGATACAGTGTAAAATAGTGTAAAATAAAGGGAGCAAAATAACCAGAAATAATAACTGAATAGAATTATAATAACAATAACTATGATGATGTATCATATCCGGTATGTTATAGTCACAGTACTCACAGCATTGGTGATAAAAAGCCATTAGAAAACCAGCATGTTGCTTATGCAATCACCTCGGTGCAGCCGAAAGGTTTTCTGTGGCTCTGAACAGCAGACGCCATAAATACCAGAGTACACTTTCCACAAGTGAGAGTCATAAGAAGCATATAGGCAATGTATATTCATCAAGTGCATGTTTTTTTGTCACCCCTCTCTCTCCCGGTCTCCCAGCCCTAATGCAGTGCTCCGGCTGCGATTCAATCACTTTGCCACCGAGTGCAGCTGGGACCACATGTACATCTACGACGGAGACTCCATTTACGCCCCCTTGATTGCTGTCTTCAGGTGAGCAGCTGTTTTTTTTTTTTGCCTGAATAGGAGAGCGAGAGGCGAGGAATATGGAAATGACTCAGGTAGCCTTTAGCGCGGCTTCAAAGGATTCAACAAATGTGCACTTCTGCAGTCAAATGACTCTGTGAAAGCAAACAATGGGCCTGGTAATTACCAGCATAGCACAATACGGTGATAACAAGGAAATGAAAAAATCTGACAATTACACACAATATCCCAGAATACCACTCGTTTTTGTTGGGGGGCTATTTCTCATTTTATTTACAAATGACAGTTTACAAGCACGTGGGTGGTAGTACTGTGTAGTCTGTCAGAAAAGCATTAAAACGCAGTCATACCACGATAATTCTCCCTACCCCCATTGAGACTTATCTCAAGGTGGTAATTTGACCTTTTCTAACGACAGGAGAAAATCAGACCTACAAAGCCTAGACTTGTGTGGGATTATCATCTCCAATAGATAAGCTTCCATGGGTACGAGAGTGGGCGGGGTTAGAGAAGGGGCTACGCCCGCCGGCAGGGACAACGCTTTGACTCAGACGTCGTCTATATTACAAGAGACAGGCCGACCAAATAAGAAACAGCCATCCCCTCCCTCTGAAAAAACCTCATCAAACAAATAAAAACGGAGCCCGGTCTGACTGAGTACCGCAGTGTTATTTCACCTCCGAACTAATCACTGTCGTATTTTTGGCCGGGCCTGCAATTTGTCAGATGGAGTCTGCTTTAACTTACAGCCCTGCAGACGAGCTCTCGTACCATAAAAGCCAGCGGGGTTTTCGAGAGCTTTTTATTCTTATTCTCTTTATTTGAGAGCGGCTCTGCGTCTCCCTCCATCTCATCCTCTCTCTCTGTCTCCGTCTTTTCGCCAGCGGCTTGGTGGTGCCGGAGGCCCGGGGCAACGAGACGGTGCCGGAGGTGGTGACCACGTCCGGCTACGCTCTGCTCCACTTCTTCAGCGACGCTGCCTACAACCTGACCGGCTTCAACATCGCCTACTCGTACGTCCACACGTGTCTCTTTCTCTGGTCTGTAGAGAAAGGTCAACGCCAGGTTCTGCAGAAAACGCCATCCAAGATGACACCTTGAAATCTCATGTAATATAAAACGGCTTACACGGATATGAAACTACAAAGACCCATCCTCCACTCTGCACCCTCTGGCTCCTGGTAGCTCATTGTTTTCTATAAACTCTAAAGCATCTTCACCAGCTTTGCTCGGCAGACAGTTACCAACTAGCTGATAAACAAAGGTGGTACTGAGCATCTAAAACAGCATTTTACTCCTTAGACACTGGTTTAAACCATAAGTGAAATCAGTGAAATTGTATTATGGCCAAATAGACCCTGAATGATCTGAAGAGCACGACATTCATTTTACATTTATGGTATAAATGTTGTATTTTAATAGTGAATACAGGTTTGTTTTTAGCTCAGTTTAATTCACATTCATCATATTTTTCTGTCATTTTAGACAGAAAAAAAGAAACATTTTCCCCAATTGTGTGTACACTATGTATTGACCATATAGGCAGAGGACCTACAAGCAACTAGATTTCTTCCCCCTATAGGGACATATAGAGAATTATTGACAGAAAAGGGGATTCTTATAAATTTCCCAGTGGAGTTAAACACCTTACATCTGCACAGGGAGGCTGCAGAAGTGTAATTAATAACACTAATAACAACTGCAGTGTACGTAGCGGAGCAAGGTCCGGGGCTTTGGATGAATGGATGCAGGCTTGGTGACATGACTTACTGAGACACCTAATGGAACCGAGCCATCGCCAATTAAATCACTTTCATCTGCACTCTCGCCCTGCAAAACACAAGTCAAAGAGTGTGGAAGGAAAAAAAAACGTCCGCCACAGGCCTTTCGTGTCCATCTGAGGGTGTGCAACAGCACAAACCCCAGTGAGTTAATGTCCCTCCACCTAATAACAGATGGAGGCCTAATCATACCTAATGCAGAGCTGTCTCGGAGAAGAAACGTTTCGATAACTTACTGTGTTTCCATTGGCAGTAACGTGCTGACAAATGCAATCAGTGGCCGGATTGTGTTGAGAGTCAGCACTTCTTTCTTATTTCTTTTAGTGAATGAAACACATGTAACATGATCGACTTATGTGCAAAAGAAAGAGAGGGCCGTTAACGCAAGAGCTGCCTCGGCTGCTCTGTTAATTGACCAAGTAAAGATACTCTAGCCTTAAAATGTCAAGTTAACAACATAAAAATTGAGCATGTGAGTAAGAAATAAAGTCTTTAGGAATGTTATAGCACTTTCTTCTTGGCCTTGAGAAAGTTACCAGTAGCTAAACCTACTACGTTGCTGTGCTAGTTTAGGCAACAAAGGAGCTTTAGCGCTCCCCATTAACATAATTTTTTTAGTACCATCACTGCTTAAACATGACCATAAAACGTTGATTAATGATGTAGTCGTCCCATCCATGATGTAGATAACACACACGCTGAGCGGTGGCTGAGGCCGGGTGACGTATTTAAGGTCACCTCAGCCACTCGTACCTGCAGGGGATGGGGGGATCAATGCTGTGACCCTACATTTACAAGAACCAGTCTCTGACCTTTAGGCTGGCGTTTGCCAGTAACGTTAATTAACATTCCCTCATTGTGTTGGTCCATAAACTAATTTTCTCGGCATTACACTTCCTTCCAAATGCATTTCCTGCTGCTATTTAGTATTTAGTATACATAATACAAGACTCTACCTATTGAACAAATGAGGTCGTTTATATTCCGAACTGAACTCTCGTATGATTGAATGTGAAACTCTTCATTAATAGCATCAGGAGGGACCGGTCCTTTTATTAAATCCAACGCCTGTGAAATACTTTTTTTTTTTTTTTCAGGATTAGGTTAGAGGTAAGATTGTGCTCGGTGGGTTAAGATAAATCACAGACGTCAAGCATATTTGAAGTTGAGCTGGCTGGCGCGGTCTTACGGCTCCCTCCTGGATGCCTGTGTGGTAGATAAAGCATGATGAAGTGTCCTCCAGGGTTCCCCTCCGCTGGAATGAATGTGTCGCAGCGCCGTAACGGCTGACAGCGCCGCGCCCCGCCGCCCTATACGCCGCTCCACGTATGAAAGATCAGCCAGGGCCTCCACTTTAAATGTTTGAATAGTTAATAGTTACCTGTGCGGTCTTATTGCGGCTCCGCAGCGGCCAGACCTTAAATCTGAGCCACGTAATTATGCAATATTCATCTTCGCCAGTGTCTGACCTTAAAACGCATCAGCTCCCCCGCCAGCTCCACACACGCTGCTGTGCGCGGGTACAGTACGGTGCAGGTTCGTGCGTGGATGTCATAATGCTGTCCACGCCGTGTCGTCACCCCCCCTCCAGCACACACACATGCACGCACACACACACACACACACACACACACACACACACACACACAGACACCTGGCTGATCCGTGCCAGAGCCGATCGGCACCATGGAGAAGTGATTGATGTGTGAGAGGAGTGAGGGCAGTTACTGTACAGTCACACAGCCTCAAGGCTCACAGAGCACACACACACACACACACACACACATACATACACACACACACACTCAGTCACTCACAAAGAGGGGGGAGATAAAGGTTGTCATGACGACCCCCTTGTCATAGCTGCAAACCGGCTTTTTTTGTATCAACAAAAAGAAGATTTTCTGCCTCCAGTCCATCTCGCCAGCATGTCTTTTTTTATTTTTTTATTTTTTCCATTGTTATATCTCTTGCTGCATCTGCATTTAGTTGAAATAACGGGGGAACGGCACAAAGTGTTCAGAACATTAATGCTTTTTGTTTTTTTAATGTGTCTTCTCCCCTCATTTTATTCCACTTTTAATCCACTCCTATCTCTTCTTATCTAATGCTCTCTCATTTTCTATCTCCTTTGTGTTTTTCTTCTCTCTGCGTCTTTTAAGCTCTCTCACTAATATCTCATTTTAAACTATATCTATCCCGCTCCATCTCTCTTATTGCTGCCTTGTTATATTACATTCAATTACCAGCCACTGCTGCTGCCGTCCAAAGCCACTTACGCTAAATGCATTTCAGTCCAATACGAACAAGAGGTGGATGTCTTGAAATGCTGGAAGTGCATTCGTCTTAAGCAGAGGTTCACCGCAGTTCTTACTGTTTGGTCCTCAGGTCCATATTGCGGCATGGGTCCATCGCTGCATAGGCTTCAGAGCATTATTCTATGGTTTTGAATATGATGGATTTTCCACAATGGCTGTAAGGGAAAGTCCAGCATTCATCATCCTTCTTCATTGTGATTTGGTCTCCTGAGAGATAAAGGTCTGGCCCTTAAGCTCCTCTCTCCAACAGCTGTTCTCTAAAGGCATCTGCCTGCCTCTTGGTATTGTACAAGACTGGTACTGTAGCTATAGCGATGAATCCAACACAATCTAGGAATGTGGCTGTTGATAGAGCTGAGCCTGAAATGTACAGAAAATATGCTTTCAAACAAAAAATGATCTGCTTCAAGATGCCAAAATGTGCCTCAGAGCTGCTGGAATGTAAAGATTCAGCTCAGTATAATGTATGCTTTTATTGCATTTTCATCTTCTTAACATAACACTATGATACATAAGCAGCAGATAAATGTGACTTAAGAGCTCTTGAGGCTATTGCTTCAGTGTGACATCCACAGTAAGTCAAAGCCGCAGTGTATCTGAGGTGATTTCTGGCCAGTTGTAATAAAGTTTCCTCCTCGTCTGACTTTACAACCTTGGAGAACTTCCCTGACGTCCTCTCGCTCTGCGTCCGTCCCCTGCAGCATCAACTCCTGTCCCAACAACTGCTCTGGCCACGGCAGATGCAGCACGGCCAACTCGGTCTCAGGCCGCGTGTACTGCGAGTGCGAGGAGTACTGGAAAGGAGAAGCCTGCGACATCCCGTACTGCCGAGACAACTGTGGCAGCCCGGACCACGGCTACTGCGACCTGACCGGGGAGAAGCTCTGTGTCTGCAACGACAGCTGGCAAGGTAGAGCAGGGGTGGGGGGTGGGGTGGGGGGGGGCATACAGGACAGGACAGCACGTCTGAATTACCTCACTTCTGCAACTCATTTTCTGATTTTCTGTATGTCAGAGTGTGGTTCGTCATGTACCTGCTTAGCATCAGAAGAGTTATTGAAACACAACAAGCAAGTCAAGTCAAGTCAAGTCATACATGAGATGCAGCAAAGAAGTACAAATAGTAACTAATAAATTGTAACCAGCTACAGTAAGTATCAAATTAAAGACATGGAATAAACAGTAAGCAGACAACAGACAAGGTATTGTGCAGATAAATGTTAACATACTCCGTTTTTGTTTGACTGAAGTGAGGTACTGTAGTTCAGCGTATACAACGGTTGTTCATACACTTCTCTCTCACAGCAAAGCTGTTTTGTTTGTTTTAGTTTTAATGCTAGCACGCCATTCGCTCTGGACTCAACAAGTTTATGTTGCACCCCTGTACAGAGATGACATTGTCTCTTCCATTTGACAACTTTTATTGTTCCCAATTCACAGTGTGCTCACAAGCAACCACCATGCATGTGACGTGACTGATATTTATCTAGTATTAGGCTGACACGTCGTCACTCAGCTTTCACCTTTTCATTGTGGCATTAATCAAAAATGATATTCAGGTTATTTGCAATATCAAATTCAATACAATGCAAATATGATGTGCAGATATGATAGATGAGGAAGCAACATGTACATAATCCTGTTTCAGTAACATGGTGCTTGCAGCTGTTTTTCCTCGTAGCAGGAAGGACCTGGGTTTGTCTTCCCGGTCAGACCGAGGATGTTTCTGGGTGGGATTTGCATGTTTGCCTGCCTCTGCCCGCAGCACCTTTCAAGACACTGTTTTTATACGTTTCTTTGACTCGTCTGTCACCACATCAGTGCCCACTAGGCAGCTGCTCCTCTAGTAATTACTCTTCAATCGCTATAAGCAAGGCCAGTGGTATTCATTTTCAAAATACATACTGAAGTCCCCATGGTGACGGTAATGAAAACATGATTTCAGTGTGTCTGTATAGCTAATTATTTATGCGAGCGGGGAATGGATTCAGTGTGAAAGCGGGATACGGCAGCAGCTGCTTTCTCACACACGCCCGTCACAATCTCGCTTGATTCAATTTTATTTTGTATTATAAAACAATAGATGTGCTACCCTGGGAAATCTCGCTCAATATGTGTGGCTTCATGGCTTTTTCTTTTTTTTACGGTTTATTTGTGAGCAGCTCCCTCCTGCGGCAGTGAAACTTTACGACGCGCGAGTTAACGGCGTCTGAGAGAAAATAAAATGTTGCACGCGTGCGGTTCGATTAAAATATGCAAAAAATGATGGTTAAACAGAACCTACCCCAACTCTAAACCTCAAGACTCTCTGCTTCATGCACAATTCATATATTAGCATAAATGTTTCGTGGCAGTGAAATCATGTGCGATCCGTACCGTAATTGGACTCTACCAGGTAAATCTGACCAATAATCACCCAGATCCAGATTCTTGAATTTCTCCTACCTGGAGATCCACTGCCTCCTACTGGATCCACCATGTTAACACATGAGTTGTTGAGCAGAGTGAATCCAGTCCTTGTTATTGACAAACTTTGATTGAAACTAACACCCTCATCCATACTTTATTCATTTAGATTTTATCTTTGAAAAATGTTAGTTTCGACCCAAACAATCGATTTCCACTATGAAATTAAAACTCTGACTCTTAATTAGGCTCTTTCTCTTACACAATGGTCACAGTAAATGTCAACCTGCAGATTCCTTACAACTGAGAACCAGCATCAGAATATTGATCCCTAGGGGGAAACTGGGTTTCGTCACAGCCACTCAAACCATGAGGATAAGTATATATAATTATGATAGAAAATGAGTGTGAAATATGGGAGTTGCATTAAAACAGAATTAAACATCTTTAATGGGACCCAAAGCACACGCAGCTGTCGAGTTGTGAATCGCAGAGTTTCTGATTACCAATTATTAAGTGATAATTAGATGAAAGCAATTACTCACACCACAATAAGCAACTCTTGTCTGTGTCCACACCCACACACACACATGCTGAGAGACAAACAAAGACTGCTGTTCCCTGTTCAGACCGCATTTATGGAAGTAATTACACCTTTTGCGTGTCGATTTCATGCATTTCCAGGATGAAATTGAAAGATAATGACATGACTCCGACAGAGAGGGAAGATTTAATTGATGCAGAAAACCTTTTTCTAAATGCCACGAGTGACGCGTCGCTAACAATAGGAAGCAGGAGGTGGCGAAGCGGGTGTGGCGAAGCGTCAGGTGGTGCTGCTCAGGCTTGGAAAAGGAGGGGGGGTGATTAAGGTGCTGGTTGTCATAGCAACTGCATCCACAGCAAAAAAAGATGTTGTTAATGAAAAGAGCTTTTTCTAGCCTTTGTCCTCCACCCGCCTCCTCCCTCCTCTCCCCCCTCCCCGCTCAGAGACGGAGACGTGTGTGGTTGTGTTTTTTTTTTTTTTGTGTCTCCTCTCCTCGTTTTCTCACCGTCAAACATGGCAACATCAATCCCACCTGCCTCATTAGAGGCCCCCTGTGGGCTTCTGTCTGTGTGAGGAGCGGTGGAGGTCAGCGGCCTGCGCTGAGGAAGGATTGTAGCGTTCTGCTGTCATCCCATCAGCTCTTAAATCTACCCGTCTCCTCCTCTCTGCGCTTTCTTTTCTACTTTCTCAACATGACTCAAAGGATCGACTGATCTGACCCAAAGACTTGAAGACTGAGAGCGTTCGCAGTTGATACAGAAACGATGAAAGCACGTTATAGTGGTGTAGCTGACAAAGGCTTCCTCCTCCTTTGTGTCTCTTTTCTTTCCCACAGATCATCACAATAGAAAGTTTCTTTGCAAACAAAACCATTGCGTGTGTCTGGATGCATAGGACTGTTTGTCAGTTAGTCTTGAATTTCCTTTCTTTTAATTTAAGAATGACTCTAATACAATCAGAAATATCAATAATCACATTTCAGTGATTGTTTTTTTAATTTAATCAACTAGAATTAGGCACTGTTGAATCATTATTGACACCAGACATCACTTCAGCATCATCCCCTCACGTCCAGACACTTTATAATTCATTACAAAGAGGTGTTAGACTTGTTTGTCTCAGATTGTCTCAGACTCTCATCACCTCCCTGTGTGTGTCCCAGGTCCGGACTGCTCCCTGTCTGTTCCGTCCACCGAGGCGTTCTGGGTGATGCCGAGCATCAAGCCGTCGGCTCAGTCCCTGGGACGGGCGTCCCATCAGGCCCTGGTCCACTCTGGGCTGATGTGGGTGGTGGGAGGCTACTCCTTCAACTACTCCAACTACCACATGGTCCTCAAGTAAGCTCCACAGGCAACAATCTGACAGTCAAATAAACGTGTTTGTTTCCAGATATGTATTTTTTTCTATCAAAACATTAATGTCTGATTTGTGTTGTGGATGTGCAGAACAGGGCTGTTCCAATTCGATCCCAAATTGACAATTGATCCCCATTTCCCAACTTGCATTGAATTGGCTATAACACACAGGTGATGAAATGGAGTCTAAACTCTGAACAACAGAGCTTAAACAACAGAAAGAACATTTATTTCGCTGTGGTTGAGTAAAAGTATCAAATATAAGTCTTTCTCTTACGGACATTTCAGTAATGATACTTCCTCGTTTACATAGAATATTATACACAGAAATCATACTGAAATATGAACTTCTAGAAGCTATCGGTATATGTTAAATAAGAAGTGACATATTTTCATACCTTTTAATCTGTGATTGTCTGCAAGGGCTTATTGAGAGCTTTCAAAGACATTAGTTTCTCCCAGATTCTGACATGTACTGCGCATGTAGTTTCACTACGTCCTCCTCATGTGTTGCCTGGTTTCTGCTCTCCTGTCTGCAGCTACAACCTGGAGAGCAGCACGTGGGACGTGGTGCCTGTCAGCAGTGGTCCCCTCTACAGATACGGACACTCCCTGGCCCTGTATCAGGTAGCACAGCCGAGGCCAGCATTAAATAATACAGCTGTCAGAGGCAGTGAAATATAAAAAAGTACAATGCTGGGTGTTTGACAGATGCTTGGAGGGATGAGATTTAATGCACTCAGACACTCCCGGATAAATCAGACAGTCAAGACAGGCCACAGGCACCAGGATTTATTCAACTTTTTATAGTTTGTTGTTGTTACAGCGTAGTGTTGATATGCCCATGGCCAACGAAAACGGACAGTTTACTGATATAATAGTTAAAGTTGTAGCTCATCGTAGGGGAACAACAATAAACCTGTCACCTGTAAAAGTGGAGTTTTGGAAAGCGCCCTGTGTTATTACAGAGTGGAAATGCCTGTCGCTGGTATCTGCACGCACACACACACACCGAGCTCTGCGTTAAATCTTGTCTGCTCAAGTTTGTGTTGAAAGCAGGAGTGGACTTTGGCTGTTTTATTGCCAGCTTCTGAAATGAATTAGAATACAGAATACAGGTCTATGTATGCAAGATGGAAAAACAGTGGTGTCGGAGTCCTTGAATGCACTTTTTAGCAGGTAATTAATAAGCAAACTAAGACTGGAACATACAGTAAAAGTAGCAGCTGTGTTGTCAAACAAGTGGATCATCAGTAGATCAAATTTATAAAAAGATAATGAATGAATCCATGATTAGCTATGGTGGTCATTGATAATCACTTTCAGATTCTTCAATTTTGGATCGAATGGATGTCTATATAGGTTGGAGTAATTTCATGAGGCTGCATGTTTTGTTAGAGACAAGTGCATCTGTCACCTCACCTGTGATGAAGTGAGAGGGCTGGCTGCCTCCGTGTGTCCTTCTTAGATCAGTCACGTCATTCCAGCGTGTCAGACGATGTGTCACTGTCCAAACACTGGAGCGCTAACGCTGCTGATCCGCTGTGGAAGAGATGGTTAAGTAATGAAAAGATGGAGGCCAAATGAAGACGGACGACCGTGCAAGTTTTACATGAGTTTGTCACTTTGATGCCTCCGGCCGCTCTGCGGAGTGATGATGCCTCGCTGCATCATTGCGCTGTGTCGCCCCCTGGTGACAATTGTGGAGCACAAACACCTGAGTCCTGCAAAGACCTTTATGATACTATAGGTAGTGAGAACTGCTGACCTTTCAACTCTCACCTCTCAGCTCCATCATCTGTGCTGCATGGCTCATTTCAAGTTATTTAAGCTGCTCTAATGTTGGGCATGCCTGTAGTTGTACTCTTGCACAAAGTAAATTAAGCTAAGGGAACAGGACAGCAGGTCGGGTTTATCAACGTTTCAAAAAGTTAAAGTTAGGTTTTAAAGGACTCCACTAACCAGAAAACTTTTCCACATCAGCAATCAATATTGCTGTGTTTACAGTTTATATCGCACACTTCCCAAGTTTCCATGAAGTAATTATGGTTTTAAAAAAGAAGTGTGTTTATGGTTTTCATTAAGTTCAAACATGGTGAATATTTATTTACAGCACTGTTTAGAGGAGACTAAATGAACTTCTGAGGCCTCGGCTTAGCTGCAGGTGTATTTGAGATTGTTTGTGTTTTTGTTTGGACCGCTCTTCTTCTCAAATCCAGCGTTCCGCCTCCCGGGCTGAATCCTACATTACCATACAAATGAACGGCGGACCTGAGGAAGTTCTCCTCTGCCGGAGCTAAGACACGCTGGAGGCATCTCAGACAAAACAGATTATACAAACATATCTTTACATTCCTGCAGCACCCTGCAGAACGGCTGATCAGGCTTCTTTATCGTAGCCTCTCTTAAAGCTAGAGTGCCGAACTTGTGTGTCAAAAACAATAGAACGTCTGCCCCATCAAAGGAGTTTTCCCAGCCCTGCGGAGCCGTTGGGATCGGCATTGATCGCTTCTGAAGAGACACACCACAGTGACACCAACACTCGTAGTTTTCACACATATAATCTGAACCGTAAAACCGGATTCTTTACACACACACAGCTGCAGTAGCAGCTCTCATATTCTCACCGCCATGCACACCATATGTTGCTATTGTGCAAGATAAAATAGGGATGTGTTCCAGGGAGTCCACTGCTGGTGAATAAGAAAAGTTTTCATTGTACAAAGTATCGTTTATTTTACATACTAAAATGCACTCAGAATCTATGAAATGCTTCAGTGGCCTTCTAAAATACATTTATATTTTTTTCTCTTTATAGGCAGTTTTTTGCATCTGAGACATCCTGCCATTTGATTGGTTGGTTGGTTCAAATGTTGTGGCTGTCGATCCGCACTTGTACTTGGTGAAATTAGGTTAGGTGTGTGAGAGAGAGGGTAGTGAGTGTCTGTGAGGTTATTACACAGTGGGAATGTGTGAATTTGAGTTATTTGCACTTGTTCTTCTCTTCTTGTCACCTATTGCCTTCAGGGGTCAACACAGCATATCAACTGACTCCATCTAATCCTATCATCTCCATCATCTCCTCTCACACGACTTAACTTTCTGTTATTTGCATGTAAATGTAATTACTCTCACTACCAGGAGGGGGAGACATAATATAAGGTTATTTATTTCTTATTTCTACACTCTCTATTTGCACTGTTTTTTTTCTACCATTACCTGCAACTCCAGCACTACAAAGTCTCAATCTTTTCTTCTGTTTAAATCCTTTTATTTATCAATAAGAAAAGTATTCACATTTGCTATTCCTCCCCAGGATGACATCTACATGTTTGGCGGGAAGCTGGAGGCCAAGTCGGCCAACGTGACAGACGAGCTGTGGGTGTTCAACATCCCTCGCCGTACCTGGTTGCCGCGGGAACCGGCCCCGCCCCCTCCTTACGCGCTGGAGGGTCACACGGCCCACGTGGTGGAGCAGGCGGACGGCGAGCTGCTGATGCTGGTCTTCTTCGGCTACTCCCCCATCTACAGCTACATCAACAAAGTGCAGGAGTACAACCTCAGTGAGTATGCGCGTCTGCTGACTCCGCGGCCATCGATCCGGCTCGCCTGGCCGAGGCCCTAATTGCTTTTTATTGACGCGAGTCGGACGCGGGGACTCTTCACGCCGCTGATGTTTTCCCCGAGGCCGTGTTCAGTGTCCGCACCGGTCGCTGGATTTCAATAAACACTCTCTAGGCCGCAGATGGTGTTTTAAATATCAGTTTTGCTACTTTTTTTTAGCTTCTTATCTCATCCTGTGGATGAAGAGGGTGGATATTGCATACGAAGGTAGTTATGGAGCCATTACATCACTGTATATGTCAGTTGAAATGTGCATTTCTCCAGCCTGTTGCTACCTTGACTTTTTTTGGTCCTTATAGTCTTTTTATAAGCCTCTAAGCGGCTGTTTCATCACGTCCATGATGATGATTTTGTTGCATCATTTTCCCAGTAAAGATTTTCTGGGGCTGAGTCACTTTTTTGTCTGTTGAATCAAAGAGTGATAGTAGATCACACCACATAAGCTCCGGTCATGTGATGAACCAACACTGAAACACACTCCTGAAGACGTGGCATCAGGATCAGCTTTCTACTATTTATATCAGATTGTATCAGATTTCAGATCAATTTCTTAATACTTGTAATGTAAGTGTTCCTTTAATCCTTTAATCTAGAGAGGAGGAGGATACAGACTTGTCCATAGATGCACAGATATTTCACCTTGGGTTTCTAACAGGTTTTATTGCCATACAGTTGACAGAAACTTTCAGGAAGATCAGGTTTGATTATTAAAGGTTTTGCCTCGATGAGGGCGAGCACATGAGAAACACAGATGCATTTCTTTTATTATTATTGTTTGTCGGTGCGTTTCATATATTGACTGCTGTTGGGATGTACAACAAAGCCACCTCTAAATGACATCTACACACAGGTCTGTTGTTCACATATTGCTGCTGATCCTGTTTGTTTTTGCTGAATGGTCTGGACCCGGATCAGGGTATACTTACAAACAGCAAAACTTTCAGTAAAAGTTTATATGAACAAAAACTTGACCATATCCCTCTATTGTCCTCTATTATGTTATACTCTCTCATAATAGAGTATAAGCTCTCAGCTCACGGCTTAACTTGGACTAGATGGATTTATCCTTGCAAACATACATGCTGCCACATTTAGATTTCATCTCTGCACACATTCATCTCTGCAGATACCTGCAGAGATGAATGGAGATGAATACCTCAGATGAATGGAGTGCTATACGGCAGCAGGTCAAGAGCACAGGTTTCAAAATGACTCACTCGACCACAACTGGATGTAAAAGTTCATTTACAAAACCCTTACCTTACTTCTGCTGTATCTCACATTTGCTCTCAATTGCTCTCAATTGTCATTGAGACAGATATTCATCCAAATCTAATCCAACATTAATTTCTCTCTCAAAAATCTTTTTTTACCATAATTTTTCACTCAGCCTATGGATCTCATATTCTCCTGATCTTTGGCTATTTATTACAATGTTGTCTTGCATTCATATTTTGATGCCAGTAGATGGCACTGTCACACAGTGTTGGACATGGTACCTCAATTAGTGTTGGAGTCACAATCACATAGTGGAGACACACACACACACACACACACACACACACAGGAGTCATTAAGAAGAGGTGGCACCCAGGCCCGAGTGTCTGGGAGAAGACAATGATTAATGAATCCACGCATTCTTTGACTCTCCTACCTTCCCATCGTTACGCTTTTTTTTTCTCTTCACCTCATCCCTCCTTCTCTCTCTCTTCCTCTTCCTCTCCTCTGACTCCCTCTGTGCCTTCTTCCCTTTCATCAGCCGGGCCTTGCTGTTTCCTGACCCCCGCTCCTTCATAGGTCCTCCTCCCCTACCCCTTCCTCCTTCATCCTCTGCTCCTCTCCCTCGCCCTCTCCTTCCCTGGCTCCCCATCATCTGTCTGTCACTTTCATCTCCTGCTGCCTTCATCGCCCCCCCCCCCCCCAAGCCTGCCGCCACCCCCCTCCCCCGCCCGACAGTGTCACCGCGCAGGTCTGAGCCGAGCATCATTAGGCTTCAGACGGAGACACTGCCAGTCGCTGCTACCTGGAAATGAACAGAGGAAAGTAGCAGCCGTGTGTAAAATACAAGGTAAAGGGATTTAATGACCACTCAGAGAGGCAGGTTCACAGCAATTAGCTGCCAGAGAGGAGATAAGAGTTGACCTTCTACTTTCTTGTCGTCTATACGTAGCACGGCCTCTTTCCATCACTGTGTCGCTTGTTCTTTCTCGCTGGACTGCTGTTCCTCTGTCTGTCATCCTCCTCTTTTTTTTTTTTCCTTTTATCTCTCTGATCAGCAAATATTTCCTAGTGCAGAGCTTTCCTGACAGTTTTACTTAAAAGGAAACAATCAAACAAAGATTAATTATTTTTGTGTTATTTATCATGGATCTGGTAATATTGACCATCTCAGAGCTGTAACTGGGAGTGTTTATTCTTTAAAGATGAGACAAGATAAGATAAAATGAGAGGAGCTAGTACTTTTTTTTCACTTTGGGTTCATATTAAACTATATATTGTTGAGCTACTACAGTACGAGGTCTCAAACACACCTTTAATCCGCTTTTTCCAGAGTCAGAATCATATTTACTCCCAGGGAGTTTATCTACAGTAGGAATACTAGGAATTTGCTGTGGTGATTGGTGCAGAATATGGGCTGCAGGATGATATAAGTCAACATTTGGCCCTTTATGTGCAGCTGCTGCTGAGATAAATTATAGCATAAATTAAATGAAACGGGCTGTGATAATATACATTCTTGTAGTGCAGCATATGTAACTGTAGGTACATATGTAGTTACAGTTACATATGCTGCACTTTTTAGTAGAATATGAAGAATATAGTAGAATATAGAATAGAAAAATGGATGCCTGTGTCACAATAAGCAGAGATGGGTTTGTTGTCCACTGTGGAGCCACTGTAAACTGTCTTCATTTGGGTTTTTTGGGGGGTTTGTCTTCTGTGTCCATCCTTGTCCTGTCCAGTCTTAAATCTGTTCCTGGCCCTCTAGGTTTCTGTCTGCTTGTCTCAGAAATGTTCCAGGAGAGTGGAAACCATTTGTTTTATGGGTGTCACTGGCACTCTTATGCTGTCTTTACAGTTTTGCTAATGAAATAAATTCATTCTCCTGCGCTCCTTAAGTCCAGATGACTTTAGGTCACGGACAGGATGGAATTTACTGGATTGAAGTGTGGCCAAACTGCAGTAACTCTTAAACGTTCCGATGATGAACGGCCTGCTGATGTTCCTTTATAGCCATCCATGATCCTGTTTACCTGTGGGATGGCCCAAACAGGTGTTTTGGAACCGAACACAAATTCTCCAGTAATTTATTCAACCTGTTGCTCGCAGCAGATTCCAGTACAAGTCA
Organism: Karalla daura; assembly: GCA_029224185.1. Taxonomy (NCBI): domain Eukaryota; kingdom Metazoa; phylum Chordata; class Actinopteri; order Chaetodontiformes; family Leiognathidae; genus Karalla; species Karalla daura. The sequence goes on along the minus strand of CM055200.1, from coordinate 20,275,976 downwards.
GAATGGATTAGCAAAGCATCAGGTCTAGTAGCGGACCACTTTTAAACAAGACACTGTTTTTAGCCGTTGTCTGGAGATATTCCCTCTATGAGCACTTTCTGGCTCATTTCATCTCAGTTTCTTCTCTCCCTGCTCTCAGTTGTGCTGGCAGTCTCGGGGGTTTTACTATTTCAGATGACGGCACGTTTTCTCCTGCGTTTGAAGTTCCTCTCCCCTAACCAAGGCTTTGTTTGTGGTGTTGTGTCTCTCCTTTTATCATGGGCTGCTCGGATGATGTAATCCATGGCTGTTTTTAATAAGATCCTCTGTGCACCTGAGTCTATTGGTATGCATTGTGCTGCTCTAATAAAGAAGCGCTTTTAAATTCAATAAACTCTCATCTCCTCTGGCTTCTCTTCCCGTTTGGCTCTCACTCTCTATCGCCTTTCTTTTTTCCGAATTAAAAGTTCTTATTTGGCCCCCGAAACTGCAATGCAGAAGTTGCCAAAACTTGAAAAACTTTTCGAGTGATCACCTTTTTTTTTTTTACATTTTTAACCTTCCTTGCTTCTCTGTCCGTCTCAGGGACCAACTCGTGGCAGGTGGTGTCGGCCGGGGGGGCGGTGGTGCAGGGCGGCTACGGCCACAGCAGCGTGTACGACCAGGCCAGCGGCTGCGTCTTCCTGCATGGAGGGTACAAGGCTCTGAGCAACAACAAGTACGGCCTGGTGGACCACATGTACCGCTACCACGTCCACACCAAGACATGGTGAGACTGCAGATGAGTGTTACCCGCATCTGGACACATTCATTCTCGTCTGGGAATGTTTTGTGATTACATATACGTCATACCTGAGCACCTTGATGTTACTGTGGGACTCCAGACACACTAGGAAGTGTGCAAATCTTAAATATTGCAAAAAAAGATGGAAATTCAGAAATGCCAAAACACTTTTTAAATATCCCAAAAATATTTTTGAAGTGATTTTTTTTGTAATATTGATACAAAGATTTACTACAGATGTCCAATTGAAAAACTTTTTTGAAGTTTAGTTCATTTTAAATCAGATGGTGTGGTATGGAGCGAGACTGAACATTTTCTGAGTTTATTTAAAACATCAAATAAAATCGTGGAAATGTTTCAGCAGCCATCTTCCTCAGCGGAGTCTGGCAGGATGAGATTTTATGAAAATTATGTGGTGCCAACAGAAAAGACTTAACCCGAGTCATACCTCATGAAAAACACACCTGCAAGTAGAAGTTCTACATTTCAGACAAATCACATTTATTTTGCTAAAAACTGTGAAGGAAATGCAACTAGTATCTCCCTTTGAGACAGCAGACAGAGGTGTTTGCTTCTCTCAGAGAAAACAGGAAAAGTACTGAACAAGGTCAGAACGAGAGCAGAATCACACAAAAAGTATTTCATCTGTTTTGGTTCAATCACAGCTGTTTATCTCGAGCCAGCTATGCATAAAATAAACTCTTCAGATGTATGAATGAAAAAAGAAAGCACATAGAGGTCTGACCTCCCCCCTCCTGCAGGAGAAGCTCAGCTCTGTCAGTTGTTTCTCTTCATTTAGCCACACGCGACCTGCTGCCTGTCCATGGCTCTCACTTTCTGTCTGGAATGTTCCGTCGGAGTCAGGTGTCACACGAGTCTGGGGAATACTCAGACGGGAACGTTCCCTGGAATCCCAGCTATGCTTTACAGCAGCAGCCCTCTATGTAAAGAGACCCCCCCTCACCCCACCCCACAAGTTGAGTCCTGCACATCACAATCAGCACGGTGGTTGTTACACTGTACTGCGTTCCCGCAGTGCATGTTTGCTAGCCCATTTCTGAAAAAGAAAACAAACAAAAAAGAATCAAACACAGTTAGCGCTTTAAATCATGGCTTTTCAATAAGCTTTCACACAATACAAAGTGCAAAAGAGGGAGTAAAAACTTTTTGAATTGGAATATGTTGCCTCCAGTATCAAATCAAACTGTGTTTTATATGTAAAATTGATGTTTCTGAAATTTCAGTAAAGTTCAATTGAGCGACTTGGAGGTGTTTCGCTTGAAGTGCGTTTTGCTCATGAGTGGTAGCTCTCATCAAGTCTGTTCCCACAATTTTCATAAAATCTGTTGTTCTGAAAGATTTAATTACACGCATTGTTTCTTGCATTATTTTTTTTTTAGATATTTTACTTTGGATGTATGAAAATTGCTCCATACCACGCCATGGTTGTTTGGTCACATGGTCACATGATCCGTACATCATAACTAGTGATGTGGCAATGCAGAAAAACTGTTTAGATTACGCTTTTGTATCAACATGTTTGGAAACCCACTTCTTGAGAGCGTAATACTGACCTACAGTGGCTACTGTTTTTTGGAAATGTCCCTATTTCCATTGCTAGTTTTGTGATATATAGGCTAGGGTAATTCTCTGCATTTCTCTGCAGTGTCTGGATGAAGTCACCACAGTAACAAATTCTATGGTTCACTGATGTAGCCCACCTGAATTGTAAGCTGTATACTGGAGTATGTGCTTTCTACGAGAGCTGCTCTACACAGAACTTCCCTTATGTTTTCCTGATTATCTGTCATAGATATAACGTGCATGGATGTAGATCATAGTGTCTGACCTTGTGTCCGCAGTCTGGCCAGGATGACAGAGTGTTTAAAAGAGTTGGGACAAGAACTTTGTTTCCGAGTGCAGATGTCCTAGATCGTCAAACTTTTCTGCTGCTAAACAAAAACTAAACTCATCAACAAAGTGATGATTTTTTTATTTTTTTGGCAATAACTGTGTAGATGCAGCTTTACGTTTCTATGCCATGGACTGTGATCCTCTTAGACTTGTGGAATATCACTGTCTGTGACGGAGGCTCCGAGTGGCTGCTGTAATTGAAGATGCCTTGGATCGCTGCCACAGTTGCCCCCAATCCGTGACCTTTGATCTCACAGAAGTCACACGCAGCAGATTGAGACCTCCTACGATGTCTGTGATGAGTGCTTCTGCATGGCTGTGTGTGTGTGTGTGTGGGTCTCATGAAAGAACAGTTGGTATGAAGGGCAGTCACCACAGGCCAGGTCACACACTCAGACAGACACCATCAATTACATGGCACCATGGACACACACATGTCACTCACATGCACACACACACACGCACACATGCCACACACACATACACACATGTCACTGACAAATTAGCACTTTCTTAATATGTCCCACCTTGCAGAGTTGCAGTTTTTTCTTTGCGTGTGACATTGTGTGCGTGTGTGTGTGTGTGTGCGTATGTGTGTGTGTGCATGTGTGTGCAGGCTAATCCTCAGAGAGAGCGGCTTGGCGCGGTACCTCCACACGGCGGTGCTGCTGAGCGGCACGGTGTTAGTTTTCGGGGGCAACACTCACAACGACACGTCGCTGAGCAACGGAGCCAAGTGCTTCTCTGCAGACTTCATGGCATACGACATAGGTAAGTAATCACATTACATCACATCAGACCAGACCAAACAGACAGTGGGTTTTATGATGTTTCTGTCCTCCGATCCACTAGAGGGCAGCGTGCGGAATAGTCACAAAGAACGGATGCAATGCAAATGTTATGGAAAAAAAATATGTATATATGTATTTATATCTCTCTTAGCAAGTTTGAATTTGAGTGCCAATAGAACTTTTCCATTGCAACTTTTTTTCGGTACGTTTTGTTTTCAAGGCCAAAATTTGCTATCAAGCTTTGAAGCTTCCTAGTATTATTGCTAACCCTATGTGCCTCACTTTTATTTTTCATTTTATTGATGGGTCAGACGTTTATAGAAATAGATTAATGAACTGTCTTCTTTTGTTATTTTTCTAACTAAAACTTAAAAAAAAATGCAGTCACTGAATGAAATGTTGTGTTTAAAGTAGCCTCGGAGCAAACCATATCTGCCAGCCTGCTATGTGTTTAAGCTCTGCGTAGCCACATTCACTGAGGAGAAACAATTCTTGCCACTGGGCTGAAATATGTATGTAAAAACAGAGGGAGAGAGAAATGCACAGCAATGCAAAAAATATATATATATATATCAAGACCGAAATATAATCGGGAGATATAAGACGCAAGGGTGCCTTAACATACAAAATGTGTTGCACAAGTAAAGGATCTGGATGATAGAGGATCCTATCACGGGATACCCAATCGCACCATAGACCAGATGGCATGAGGATGCTTCCACCCCTCGACGGGTACAGAGTAATGGAGCAATGAAGGGAGATTTGGGACAGGAAAAGAGGTATTACACCAACTCTTCACAGGAGAGGAACAACAGGGAGCAAGAAGATTAACACAGGCGGGCGGGTGGGGAGGGTGGGAGATCTGAAAGATGGATGCATACGCAGGCTTAAAAAAAAAAACAAAAAGGGGACGAGGAGGCAGCGGAGGCAGCTTCTCCCGCTGGTGGCTCAGCAGGGGAAGCTGCTGCCACGTCCTTGTTAACGTTGTGGGGAAGTGGTGCAATTAATTGTAGCCTATAAGCGTCCGTAAGGTCAGCCAGGGCCCCTTCTCATCTTCAAACATTTAGTAGTATTAAAGCATTCATTGACTTATATGGATTTAGTTCTATTTGATATTTATATTTAATCAGTCGCTTACTGTTCTTTAGTGTCATGTGCATCCAATATTTATCTTCTCAGCTCTTTATTTCTGCATGTTAAAGGTATCTGTTATTATCAGGTCTCAAGTCCATTGCATCATTCACACCCTTCATTCTCACACTCAGAGTCTCTAACCAATCTAAAAGTGCATATTTTGGGCTGTGTGTGAAACCTGAGCACCTGGAGGAAACCCATGGACACTGGAGGAACATGCAGACCCCACACAGGAAGGACCTCGGTCTGACCTGGGAGCTGATCCCAAAATAAATTAGAACCAATAATACATATATGCACCCGCTAAAGAAATGTTAGAAAACTAAAGGAAAAGGACAATATTTCTATTTTAAGTATTCTGAGATGGCAACTTTACACATGAGTAGTGGAATACATAAACGGCTGAAATATATTACATGTCTAAACTGAGCATCAGTGCACAGGGAACGTGAATTGCATCTGCATCTTTATAGTGTGCAGTTAAATATATTAACAAATAATAAATTGAGCATTGAGCTCAGATATTTTTCATGGTGGCAGTAACTGCATAGGAGGAAATGTCTTCTATAAGATGCCGTCAATGCTGCGAACTGTGATATGCACATAAAAGAACAAGCATTATTAGCCTGTGCTTTTACCATGTAGCGGGCTTAGTTTAGCACATTTTGCATTGTGTGTGATTGTCAGCAGTCCTATTTTAGAGTGTCTGACTGTCCTTTAGGGACAGGGAGTTCTAATTTTCTTTATCTATATAAAGTGCATGAATAGTTTATTTCAAACAGCATTGTGATTTTTCTGGCTGTGTTATCATTGTGGACCCAGCTCTTCTCCACTCCTTCAACATTCTTGTCTTTCTCCACTGTAAATGATATGATAAAGGGGGGGTGGGGTGGGGAGGATATTGGTGTAAAGGAAGGAGGGAGGGAGGGAGAGATAGACATAGAGCGGGAGACGCATAAAGAGTAAATGAAGGAGGGATTTAGGGAGAGAGGAAAAGAGGCACTGACAATGGTGCAGGAGAGTTAACTTAAAAACAATAAAGGTATTCCAGCCCGAAGCAGATAATAAGCTTGTGAATAAAAGTCAAAATCAAAAGCAATAAAAAGTGAGGCGCTTGTTTAGCCCGCATCCCCATCGAAGGTAAGTTTGAGGCAACGCAGCGTTGAGTTTTTATACATTTCATTTTGTACCGCTTCCATGCTGGCAATAAAGGTGCGTATTTCCATGTCCCTCAACTCTGCGCAAACACAGCCCTCTTTATAAATATCATAATTTATTCATCGCCACACACATCTGCACCGCTTAACCGTCCTGAGAAGGGGAGGGAGGGAGGGAGGGAGGGAGGGAGGGAGGGAGGAGGTGATGTGATGGGTGGAGGTAGACGTTAAAGACGTTTCAGGCAATGTGGATGATTTGTATGTAGGCTGTTAGTTGTAGTCATATTGTACGCAGAAAGTCCTCTCTTTGCAGGCAGATCAGTGAAATGATCTCTTTTGAGTTAGACTCATTTATGTGACGCTACAATATGAACTAAAGAGATTGCTCGAGCATGAGCAAAATGCAACCCTCCGTCTTCATGCGTTTTTGTTCTATTTGCAAGCTCAGTGTCATCCCTCATCCTCGACAGTCTCTGGTATAAAACCAGGGAGGTGACATGCACTGGGAGGAGGTGACGTGTCCATAATCGTACATGCCTCGTGCTGGAGCTTATCACAGCACACACACACATACAGTGTAGAGAGGGAATGCAGCTTGGACAGGCTGCCAGTCCATTACAGACGCCACACACCATTCAGTGCCTCACTCACACGGGACAGTTTACAGTTTTATACAGTATTTTAGCACAAGCGTCCACCTTTTTGGACCGTGGGAGGCAACTCAAGCACAGAGACACAAGATGCAAAATTCATACCAGGGATGAGACAGTGCTATTTACTCGTCTTCCCTGGAGCTCATCTTGATCGGTTAATCTTTAAAAAATCTGAAATGTGACTGCAAAAAGTCACGTTCACACAGCCATATCACCTCCTTGGATCCACCTCGTAATATGGTGATCTGTTGATTATTTTTTCCATTTTATGTCCAACAATGTTTTCAAGAATACATTTCTGTGAAAGCCTGTAATAACATGTAATAACATGATCTCATTCTAATTAAAATATTTAAAAGTATTTCACTTATTTCAAGTTAACATTATGTGGATTTTGGGAAATAATGCCATAGTAGTGCCGGTGGAATTGGTTCATGAGTGTATGAGTCACAGTTAGTATCCAGAAGGAGAAGAACTGGAGAAATTCCCAATTTCCAATATTTCCCCATTGAGCTATTTACTATCTTTTTATTAAAGTGCTTATCACTGGCAACAGCTGTAGAATTCACCCCATTCCCTTTCCAGGAAAAATTCTTTCTTCTCAAGTGAAAAAAGTCTTTGGAAAACTTCAACTGTTTTTATCGTTCCACGTTATTATAATTCCTCCTCCCAACCTCCCCACCCTCTCTCTCTCTCTCTTCCTCTCCTCTCTCTGCGTTATAATGAATAGTTCCACCTGTGGACGTCACCCCCCCTCCCTCCTTCGGTCCTCCCTCTCCCAGTCCCTCCTCAGCGTGTGGTCTCGGGGTCCTGGGCGTTAATTTGTTTTTGTTTTGCTGCGCTCACCTTGGAGCGGCCGACGCGGCATTATTATCTCCTCCTGCTCCTCTGCTGCCGCGCATTAGATTCAGGTCGACACGGAAGGCACTTTTCATTTGGATTTAATTCTCTCTCTCCCCTCTAGCTTTCTCCCCCTCTCTCCCCCTCTTTCACTCTCCCATCCTCCCCTCAACCCTGCCACCCTTACTCTTCTAATTAGATTTTGGGGGGAAAATGAACTCTGATTAAAAATGCGGCCCTCTCCAAGTTGACACAACATAGTCATACACACACACACATACACACACACACACACACACACACACACACACACACACACACACACACACACAAACACACACACGGCAAAGCCTACTGAAGCCTGCGGCTTTTTGGGAGTTTTGGAAGATGTTTGGGGTTTTGCTAGAGAGTTGCCTCCTCCTCCCTCTCCTCCTCCCTCTCCTCCTCCTCCTCCTTCCCCTCCTCCTCATCGCCCATCTTCATCAAGCCTTCCATTAGTGCAGATCAGATCAAACTGTCAATCAGCCAGGGCCGCCTGCCTGCCTCGTTCTGGACCCGTGATTTCTCTCTCTCCGTCCCAGCATGCATTATTAACACAGACTTTCTCATATCCTGAGAGGAAATTAAAATCTGTGTTGATATGTGTGACCGTGTGTTCCGTGTGTGTCTGTGTGTTTCTGTGTATTGTGCCCTGGCTGATAAATATCTGTTGAGCCTGCAGTTCTGCCGTGGACAATTTGGCAGCATCAGTCTCAGGATGGTTGGTGAAGGTGTTTGTGTGTGTGTGTGTGTGTGTGTGTGTGTGTGTGTGGGTGTGCTCAAGACAGCAAGAACATAAGATCAAAAGTCACTGAAGCTGGAAACTTTTTTTCTTACTTTTTCCCCCCCAAGTGAGAGTTTTAAGTTTAAAGTTTTTGAGGCTGGAAGTCAAGTCCACAACTGGTACAAATTGCAGCAGCTGCGAGTTTTAAACAGTGATTTAACAGACACTTGTATACAGTTTTGAGCAGCACAGCATCTTAGTGGATAGCACTGCCTCTTCCTGGGATGAAGTTGGTAAAAGAAAGGTTCAATGAATAAGAAGTCACAAAATGTATATCATATTTTGTAAAACTGATGCAAACAGTTGCCATTGCAGTTCACATTGGGGGAAAATGTCTTAAAGTAAACCGTCCCTGGGGTTAAAATGATCATCATGAGCGATATTGAGATGTTCAGCACCCCTCGTGCCACACATGGCTCCCCTGCTGGCTGCTGATAGCAGGAGAGGTGTTGCTGTGATCCTGCACTTTGCACGTTCTATTAAAGTATAAAAACATCAGCTCGAATGCAAGATTTAGAAACAGAGTCTGTGACAGGTTCACAGATCCAGATTTCCATGCTGACTTGAGAATGTCTCATTTGCACTCATGAGTTTCCACAGGTTTTACCCCCACATCAGCTTAATAACAGATTTCGGTGCCTGCTGCACAGTAATTGTAGCATGCAGCTTTCACCGCTCGGTCTTTCTCAAAGTAAGTGGGGTGTTCTGTAATTATTTTGCCAGGTTTGAGATTTTCTCTAGCATCCTCCCCACAGATCTCAACACTGGATGCTTTTAGTTCATTTCCATATCATATAAATATCATATCATATCTGGTGCTTTTCACTTCATGTCTAGATTTGATATGGTTTTTAATGCTATGGAATTAGAAGCATTGTTGGCAGTGCCATTACCAGTCAGATCTTTGAATTAGAACTGTGAAAATACATATTATGAAGAAAGAAAAAGTTTATTTAATGCAGTAATGCAATTATCTAATGAACCCAGGCTCCTTTAGCTTGTATGCCATTTCTGCCTGTATGATCATTGAGTTTGTGGTATACCAGACTCGTTTGTAGATAGTTTGAGATCATTGACGTGGATGTCCTTTATCATGAACCCTCTAGTTTATGTCTCTCTTCATGATCTTTTTGAGTGAATCCAGTTATGTTTTACATTTTTCACTATCTTATTCTTTCAGGGATAACTAATATTCATCTGTGCTAGAAAGGCTTAATTATTAAGCGGTTTAGAGGCTTTGGGAGATGCCATGGTTACAGGTGGATCCATGTAAAGTGTGACATCAACTCTCGGTGGAATATGAAACCTGATGTTTATTTTTGTAATATGTTTAGTAAAGAGTAGACAGATGTCATCTTTCCGTACTTTGATCTCAGCGCAGGTGTTGCATTGTGGTTCACGTCTCCTAACAAAGTGTAGTCTCTGAGTCTGCACCTGTCCCTGCAGCTGCAGCGTTCCTGGCTGTCCCTGCTGCTGTGTCATCACTGCTGACCTTTAACCCCGGCTGGCAACGAGCTCATTGATCTCACTGCTGATTAAAACGTCCCCGTCCCTGCCCCCCCCCCACCCCCCCCACCCGCCCGCCCTCTCCCATCCTCTTGCCATGTCCTCTGCTGTGAAACCTCGCTCTTAAAACAAGCGCTCCCAATTAGCTCGCAGCTTAACGAGGTCGTTAGCAACCTGCCGGCCCCCTAAGCCCCCCCCCACCTCCACCGGCGCGCTAGCGTTTACGTTCGAGGAAGGCTCATCTGGCTAAATGGCACACTCACAGCAACACAACACACACCCTCACTCACACACACACACACACACACATACGGAAAGTCATTTCCATATTAATATAATGGGAGCACGTCGGGGTCATTAAAGCATCAGAGAGTTGTAAAATCCAAATAGTAAAATACACAGAGCTGATAACTCCAACGATAACTAGGGAGTGAGAGGGGATTTATGATGGTGTTTGATGCCGGGAAGTGTTTTATGAAGTCAGCCCCCATATTATCTCCCCTGTCTTCTCCATATCGACACAGTTTGATGTGGAAAGCTTTGAATAATTGCTGCTTCAATACCATTTGTAACAAACGGTGTTACAGGGGTCTGCTGGTGTTTATCTGCATCACACATACAAGGTGAAGTCAGGGAGTTCACCCTGGACAGGTCCCGAGTCCATCACACAACATACACACACCATCCTGACTCACTCTCACAAATGTGCACACACACATAGGGAGAACAAGCAAACTCCACACAGAAGGTCGAGACTGGCGCAAACCTGCAGACTTCCTGCGGTGAGGTGATGGCACTAACCACCACACCTTAATGGGTGATATATGGGCATGTAAAGTAATTAGATGTGAGATGAAAGGTGTTTAGCTTTTATTATCAACAGCATTTAAAGCCTGCCCTCACAAAAAGATAAAAAATGGTCGACTAAGCACGCCAGATCAACCAGGATGCTTTCCCTCCCTCCATGGTCAGTCCGGGAGACTTGCGATGCGACGTCTCTTTCACAATAAGAGCATGCTAATCAGAAGCTATGGAGCTAACTCTACATTTCCATACACAATGAGGTTGCCAGTCCTGTTAGAGTTTAAAGGGACTCGAATCTGACTTTGGAAAGAAAAAAAAAGACAGATTGAATAAATGGATTAGAATTTGTCTTTTCTTTACAGAGCAGTTTCCCTCCTCCAGTCTTTTCCTGTCAGTGCCTCAGCATGTGTGTCTCTCTGTCCTCTGTCCTCTCTGCAGCCTGCGATGAGTGGACCGTCCTCCCCAGACCGGGTCTGCATCGGGACGTCAACCGCTTCGGACATTCTGCGGTGGTCAGCAATGGGTGAGTTCAGTCCCCGCGTCTGTTGTAGTTTAGAGTAATTCATCACTGCCAAACTCCATGTATAGAAATATACACATTCACATATACCCCCTGCCTCCATAGTTTGCAGCACACACCCTGAAAGTGTTACTTGAAAGACGGTTCAGTCAGGGCAGAGCTGGAAAACTCAGCACAGTTTTTCATTTCCTTGATGTCTTCCTGCGTTGTTTAGAATGCGCTGAGAGTCCCAGTTGACCTTCGTCTCTGCTTTTCCATCTCCCTGTGCGAGGTTTTGTTCTGTGACTGCTCGTGGACTGATCTCTTCATGCCGGTGTTAAATTTAGTTTCTGTGTCTCTCCACGTCATTCCTCCCTCTGCTGACTCCTCTGAAGCTCCCTGTTTAGAAACTTTCTCACCTCTCACCTATACGTGGTTGTTTCTCCCATCCCAGTACTTTATTTACACCTTCTCTATATAGACCGAGTGTATATTCACCATATGAATTACTTCATAGCCCAGAGAACTTCATTTATACCTCCTCTGAAATCTTTGTGCTATACTGTCTATATGTATCTAAAGGTGGTGTCTGTGTAGCAGTATCTGCAGTTCTTACAAAGAAAAGAAGTGCACAGTACCTTCAAAAAAGTTAAATAAAGCAACAGTTGATGCACTCTCTACCTGGTGCCTGACTCACTTAAAGATCACTTGCCACTGTCCGTGTAATTCTTTAACAAAGCGAATCACACAGAAATGAAATAGCTGATCAAAATGTGTCTGACATCATTTGCTCAAACTTAAAATGTTGCAACAGTTCCGTCACGATGCACAGCGACTCATTGCTGAACCCTGAAATAATGCTCTGACCCTTTAACACCATTTACACACCAAAAAGTCAGCTCTGAGCCGTAAAATGTCAGCTTTGAACATCAAAAGGCCAGCTTCAAAACCGCTATTTCTCCCATGTTTTTTTTTTTCTACTCCCCTCAAACCAAAGTTTGGCTTTATTTTTGAAAGGTGCTCCTGCTTTCGTAACATTTCGTCTTCGTCACCGCTGGCTTTTCTTGTTTCTTTGAGACCGGCTCTATCACCCCTTTTTTAACTTTTTTTTTTTTTCTCTGGTTGTCTGTTGCCTTTGTGATTCTGTGTAATCCTCTCTGCATTCTCTCTAGCTCCATGTACATCTTTGGAGGTTTCTCCGGCCTGCTTCTCAATGATGTGCTGGCCTACACTCCTCCATCCTGCCGGGCCTTTCCTGACTCGTCTTTATGTTCTGCTGCTGGTCCGGGCCTTCGCTGCCATTGGGTCAAAGGTGGATGTGCCCCCTGGGAGCCGAAACCACCTGGGCACGTTTTTCCAGCCCCTGCCTGTCCCAACCGACCTGGTATGTCACTAAGCCGACTTTTCATTTCTCCCTAAATATGTTAATTGCCCTGTCAACATTTTCCCTGAAACATAAACCGCACAATCAAACATGAGTGTCGCTCCCGACATGCGAATAATAATCATTCTGAAGCTTTTGGCTTCTGAAGTTTGTTTGTAATTGTTCTGTAATTATGGTAGCAGAGATTTAACGCCGTAACAATTACCTCATTTTGAAGTAATTAGGTCCAGCCCGACCCCCCCCCCCTTCTCCCCCACATCTGTCTCTGCCAGATGTTGCAGCTTTGTCTGCCATGAGCTACAGGCAGCTTCCTTCAGGTTTAGATTAAAGAAAGCAATCATGCAAATGGTTGTACTGATGTGTTTTCAACACATGGACTGACCAGATCGTCTGTATTTGTATCTACTAAGATGAAATCTAAATCTCTTTTGGTTAATTTTTTTCTTTTTTTCATCTCATTAGTTGCATCAGAAACCAGTATAGAATGTTCCACACAAAGTAACTTTAAAGAATGAGTCATCATAATGAAATTTGGACAATGGGTTGTCCTGTAAACACCCAGCACACTTCAGCTTTAACCTCCCACTAATGGTCTTCAGACCGTAACGCAGCATGCATATACGAGGAAAGTGAAATAAACTGCACGACATCCTGCTTCTCAGTGTGTAAACACATCTTGAATCACATCTTTACACAATGATTATGTGTTAGTTTACACTTCATGTAAGCATTACATGCCTGCATGTGGATGCCACATGAGTCTGTAGAGCCATTTCCTGATACACAGCAGATACTTTGAAAAAGAGCCAAATGGACATTCCAATCCTGGCAGCTCTATACAGATGGAAGCAAAGCGACTCTGACTTCTTACTCCTGCTTCTTGGCACCAAAATCGAAACACTTATTAGCTGATCATAAGTCATAAACGATCAGTAGGGGTGGTCAAGGGCTCCTCTTAGTGCTACTGAATTCTGGGCAGATGGGAATAAATCTTTTCTAATACAGTCTAAAAAGAAATAAATGAATCCTGAGATGCAGGAATGAATATTTTTGGTTGTCAAGGAAGTGCAAGACGAGCAGGACAGATGCAATTAAAGATGTATTTCTTGATACGCTGCACTACATAGGATAATATATGTGATACACTATCAGCAATACAATGCATTTAGGATGCATGTGCAGCACCTACAGTGCGATAAGATTCACAACGTTCACCACAATTCAACAAAACGTAATTCAACAAAGAGCAATTTGATGCGATTTGATGTGATTCAGTAACTCAATAACCAGCGGAGCAGAGAAAGAAAAAAACCTCGTAATTGACCCAGCTGAGTCAGAGGACTGATGAGGTTAGCCGGACTCCCTGGGTGCATTCTGCAAATAGCATTGCACTTGACAAGTTTTCCATTATACTCATAAAATCAGTAGTGTTCCCAAACAATAGATTTTTTCATTTTGAAACGTTTTTTTAGTTTATAGGTGAATGGATATTGTTTTGAACAGAACATTCATTGATATGCCTCATGGGAGCATGCGATAGCATGCGTCTGCTGTGGATGTCATCCTGGATGTCATTCTGCTTTAGGAGTACGAGCGATTATGAGTAGCAACGACAAAATAGAAACTTATTTGATCGGCTACATGTCCAAATAAATGCTGAAAACACTCCAATCGATGCAACCTTTCAATAACCACACCTAATTTTTTATTGATAGCTGCATCTACAGTATTCACAAATGTCCTACCCGTGTGCTCACATCTCACCTGTGCATGTCTATCAGTACCAATCCTCAGAGCTGAATAGTGGTATGTAGACAGATTGCCTAAAACGAAGGCTCGGGTTTCTGCGTTTGTCTTGCAGAGAGCACGGACGAGCAGTGTTTCCGCTTCTCGGACTGTGCGAGCTGCACCGCCAACACGCTGGGCTGCCAGTGGTGTGAAGACAGGAAGTGCATCTCTGCCTCCAGTAACTGCACCGTGGTGAGTCTCCTAACTGCCGTCACAGGTCCGAGCGGCGCAGTCTGCGCAGCGCTAAACGTGCTTTTGGATGGCTTCATCCGTCTTTAGAGCCTTTTAAGCAGGAGCGGGTATGAAGCGTGTCCATCATCTGTGAGGCACTAGTGCGTTCTGCAAATTTCATTCCAGTCTGACTTTTACATTTTACATAAGAGATGACATTTTGGCAGGAAACGGGCCCCCTGACGAAAGCTCGCATAACGTCCCCTAATGTTGTCAGTGCAGCGGAGTGAGCTTATTGTCAATTTTAAGAATTTATGCGTGTGCATCGGGTCGAATTTCTGAGCTGATGGCGCTTAGAGAAAGTTCAAAGAGCCGTCAGAATCACTGAGGAAACTGAATGAAAGCTGTTTGTCAACTAACAAAACAAGTCATGTCGTACTGTATGTTGAGTTTTATTCTGTTGTTATTTACTTTAACAGTTTTCTCTTTCTCTGTTTTCACTCCTGACCCTGCTTTCTTTGTCTTTCTTTGTGTGTCTGCATGTGGCTTCTGTCTGTTTGCGTGTGGTTTAAATATGAATCTCTGTGTTTGTTTGTTTGTGTGTGTGTGTGTGTGTGTGCGTGCGTGCAGCTGACTCTGGAGCTGGCCCAACAGCATGGCGGCGCTCTGTCTCTGTCTCCCCCACCATCCATGTTGTCTGAGCATCAGCTGAGCTTGTGGAAACACGGAGCCAGGAGGAGGGGACATGTGTGTATTATCTGACACTTGATACGTAACGTTAGGTTGTGTGAGGTCCAAGTCAGAGGTCATAGCAGACTAGTACGTCCGTGAATCCAGATTGAGGTTGAACACCTCTCAGTTTTAAAATGTAATTACAAACTCATATGTCCTTCCTTGAACTGAGACTCAAAAGAAGGGAACCTTCCAGAGGAATCAGGACAGTTTCTATCTGTCTATCTATTTATTTTGTTCCACCAAAGTGCAGTCTGCATTGCTTTTTGGTGCTGGTAGAGCAGGCTGAAAACATGTTGTATTCCATCATATTTACACACCGTGTTTGGTGACAGTACTCACTACACTCATCTCACAGTTATCAAATCCATTGATTGTGTTTTGTGTGTTTTGCCTATCCTTCCAATTCCCACTCATTGCTTATTTCATGTATTATTCCAGTCAGTGCACACTGAAAGACTTTTTTTTGCACTGGTGTCTCTCTCTACACACATCTAAAAACAACTCAAAACTCATGCCTTTTTTCCCAAAATTGACAGTTTGGGGAGTTTTATTGTGTGAAATGTTTTCAAATTAGATGAAATAATAGTTGCAGACAACAAATACAGTGTTCAAAACACTGATAAATCCAGTCCATGAATCCTATCTCTTGACCCATGGCCAGGAATCTTAATCAAAATCTGAGTTTTTTTACTTTTGGTTAACAAGGAACAGACAGAATCCTGTGTGAAATTAAATAATAGACATAAACTCAAATGCAAAAGATCACTAATCTGCATAATAATCAGAAGAGGTCAATATTGTGATGTTTTTCTGATTAGTTTAGCCTTGAAAAGAAAGACAATGGTCACATCATCTTGTATTTTACCCTTTCTAAGAGATGGGTCTGCTCTGTCTGTAGGATTCACTCCATCAGGAAACTTTCTAATGAAAAGTAGCTTCTGACAGTTTGTCACCGTTCAGAAGAGAAGACCCAGACACTTTTTTTATTTCCTCTGAGGTAACTTAGATAAGGTAATGTTCCGTCGAGCCGCACGGACATCATGTTTCTTCTGACAACTTTGATTAAGTTGTGAAGCTGCGCGTTTGCTGTTGTGTCAGCAAGACGCACGCCGCTTATAGAGAGCGCCACAACTACAAAGAAAAGTCCGCCTCGCTGTAACGTGTTCCTCGCATCGATCTCCCTTCTCACTCCGCATGTTGTGTTTGGCTGTTTGATTCCCCTCAACCACCACACTCGATTCATCCCCGGCTCGTGTTGCGCATCCTATTGATTTCTCCAGGTTTATTACGTTTACTGTAAAAAAAAAAAAAAAAGCTGATGAAGTTCAGCTGCATTCATATCCTCTACTCTGCCTCTGCCTGTGTGTGTGTGTGTGTGTGGGTGAGAAGTCGGTGCGAGACCCGAGCAGGTGCAAGCGCAGAGAGGAGCAGGAGTGCTTCAGACTGCCAAACTGCAGGAGCTGCTCCCTCAACGCCAACTGTCAGTGGGAGCCGCAGCAGCAGGAGTGCCAGGCAGTCCCTGGTGAGGAGAGGAGCACTGAGACACACACACACACACACACAATACCTGGATCAGCCTGGTATTCCAACACACATCTGTCCATCCTCTTTGTACCCCCGCTTGTACCACTTGTATCAAGGGATGGGAGTTGAGTCTGGAGAATCGTTTGGAGCTGGGTCTGACCTCCAGATTTTTAACTGAAAAGGGAGAACTGAGTCTTGTGACATGATCAAGGTTTGCTATGATCTTGTATCAGGGAACTGGATCAGTCTCCTTGATAGAGTCTTTGCAAACCTTCCCTATTAAACACATCCTGGACGTATGTGTGATCCACTGCTGTAAAGGCTGCACAATAAAGCAAGGATGTGCTAATTTATCAAAGCTGTAAGAACGGTTTTGATAAATTGTTTGTCATGCTATGCAGCACGCTCAGACAAGGCTTCTTATTGTGTGCATGTTTCAACACTGACTTCCTGCAAGTTATTAGCTCTCCAACAGTGTCATGCGTGTGCACAGAGATTAACATACATACATTAACAGATGCCTCAGAAGTGCACAGGGAAGTAGGCCAATTAAAAGAGTTTACTGGGTGTTCTGAGCGTGACTAATAAAGCTCGTACCACAGCGTCCTCCATTGCTTAGCTCCGCTGTGGAGCCCTCAGCTAGAGCTGCTCTCGGTTTGACTCGGGCTCTGGTCTGACTCTGAGGAGAGGAAATACCCCTGCTATTTGAGTCCACAAACAATCCTGCTTCTCACAGTGGTGTGTCTCGCTACGGGCCTCCTTGCTGGCTCGCTCCGCCACAGTACGAGCTGGATGTTTGCTGTGACTTTGAGCAAAGGCGTTCATTGTGCTTGCGCTGTTTCTCTCCTGTACACTTCCAGGCCCTGTAGCCTGGTACACAGCCTCCCCCCTCTGGTTTGTTATGAGCTGTAGCCCGCTCTGTTGTTCTGTGGAGGTAACATGATATAATTCTGGGCCATTGGATGGACTGCGCTCTCAATTGTGTTCATTTTTTGTGTTTTCTTCGTAGAAATCGTACTGGAGAGTAATCACTGCATTTTTGGGCCATGCCATGCTTTCATATGACTCCCCACTCATGTATTCAGATGCACTGTTGAGCCTTTTGAGTTGAGTTGAGCTGACCTTTCTAAAGAAGGAAACTCCTCGAACTGAGCCCCCGAACTTTTCCTACCTTTGCGACTGAAGTAAGCCAGTAAAAAATCCTAGTTTATCTGAACACTGATGTATACAGATTTCATAATTATCCTGATATAAGACGCATGCACTTGCAATGAATTGAAAAGACATCAGAGGAATTGGAAATGCACTGTGGCGGTAATCTATTGTCTCTCTCCTTTATGTAAAACCGCTTTGCTTTGTTTTTCCCTGTGAATCAAAATGACTTTAATGGGTTGCAGCGACTGGGAAGCGGTAAAGTGCTCAGCTTTTTGGAGCCAGTGGTGCCAGCACACGTGTTGTAGCTCACCTCAAAAGGAGCGTCTTCCCTTGTCTTTGTGAGCACAGTGCTATTTAGGGCTCGGCCACTCAGAGAGTCACAGGCTACGCCGATGACGCCGCTGTATTTTCATGTGTGAGATGGCGGGTCCATTAGTGTCGTATTAAACGGTGCATCTGCAGCACTTTTTCTGTTCCGATTCCAAGAATGCCGGCTGAAATGAACACAGGTTAATGGAAACTACAACCCCGTCTGCGTGACAGCTCTGGCCTTTTCTTCAGACGCCGTGTTATGACTAATTATTCTTAACGGCCCGACGTGTTTATCTCTGCTTTAACACAAAGACCACAAGCTAATCTGTCCATTTATTTTTGTTCTCCTCCTCTTTTTACCCCCCCATTCTTTATTTCACCTCTCGTTCCGAGCAATTATTACCCACCGCTTTGCTTGTGTGGGGGGAGAGAGGTAGAGAAAGCCGGTATTTTCTTTTCTTTAGCATGAAAGAGCCGGTGATGGAAACCATTATGGGCCTGTGAATGCAATCAGTCCTGGAGTCCAAAATAAATATCGGATGCTCAGTGGAGGCAGAATGACGTTTTTTCCCTCCTTGCTTTCATCGTGGCTAATTGAACGGCTCCTCTACTCTTCTGGTCTCCCACACGATGCTATTAAAAGAGCCGGATAAGGACAATAAGTGCATTTTTATGGGTGAGCTCGTCTGCCAGTCTCGCCGGTCTCTTTTGTTAATAGACTCCTCAATCACTTATATCCACTTCTCCTCATCCCAGGCATGACATATTTCCTGCGAGACCTCGTTTTGTCATTGATGATGTCATTGAAGAGGAAGGTGCTTGACTCATCTTAAGTGAGAGCCGACGGCTGTCACCACTTTATTCCCCAGGCTGACATTAACTTTAAAATACTCTGTAATTCCCGACTCGGCCACCAGTGGTCCTCAGTGAGTTTGCGGGTCACCTGACTTCACCTGCCTGCACTTCTTCTCACTTGTCACGTCTCTCAGTATCCCAGTACCGACTTGTGACAAGCTCATATGACTCATATGAACTGACGTACTTCTTTTTGGATTTGTGTCCGTGCAAATGGAACTTGGTCTCCCTCCACCAACCAAACATTGTTTCCACATTGTGCTTTTGACCCCTGAGGCCGAAAGGATTATGCTCCTGTTAAGGCTTGCCTGTCAGAATGAAGGTTTATCATATTGTATCGTATATATCAAATCACATTGTGTCATATATCATAAAAACTAATCAATCAGCTATTAATAATAGATTAATTGATCTAGGAAATTAAAAAGTTCAAGACAAATTATAAGAATTCTTAAAGACTTTATCTTTGCCTCTGTCAGGGACCAGACAGAAGAGGAAACCAATTGCGTTCCGAACCACAGTTTATTTGGGTTTTGCGGGGAAGAGTTCAGCTGGTCTGGGTTGTCTTCTCACGAGTCAGGGTAGCGAGTAGGCAGCACGTACATTCCAAGCCGAAGATCTGACAGAGAAGAACTGAGAAACAGGGGCTTAAATACAGAGGAGGTAATCAGGAGATAATGAGGAGCAGGTGGCAGCAACAAAGAGTGTAGAGAGACAACAGGTGAGGATACTAATTGACTGAGTGCAGGTGGGCGTGGCAGATGACAGGCGAGAATGCTACCAGATGAGCAAAGCAGAGAGAGAGCTCATGACAGAACCCCCCCCCCAAGGGACGGCCCCAGAAGTCCCCAAGAGGTACCATCAAACTGGGCGGGTGGAGGGGGGAGCCGGAGGAGGGTCAGTACTCCTTAGAACGATCAGTGTCCACGTCGTCGTCAGAGGACACTCGTGCCTCCTCACCCTGATCAGAGGATGGAACATCACCTGGGACAGGATCCAGACCCGACTTGGGGTCAGAATCAGAGTCAGGCTCAGGTACCGGACGGAGGGCACGACGGGACCCCTTCGGGCGACCCCGCCTGATGGAGGGCTGGTCGGGATGTTGGCGATGGAAGTCTGCGATGAGGGTGCGGTCCACGATACTTCTGGCGGGTACCCATGATCTCTCCTCCGGACCATAACCCTCCCAATCTACAAGGTATTGAAGGCCTCTACCTCTTCGTCTGGATCGAAGCAGACGTCGGACAGTGAAGACCAGACCACCATCAACGAGGCGTGGAGGAGGGGGAGGAGGTGCAGCAGGAACAAGAGGACTCTCATGAACCGGCTTTATTTTGGAGACGTGAAACGTGGGGTGCACTCTCATAGACCTGGGCAGTTGCAGCTGGACGGCGGTGGGACTGATCACCTTCTGGATGGGGTATGGTCCCAGGAACCGAGGTGCCAACTTCCTTGACTCCACCCGGAGCGGCAGGTCTTTGGCCGACAACCATACCTTCTGGCCCACTTGGTAGGTGGGTGCTGGAGTCCTTCGACGATTGGCCCCAGTAGTGTAGCTGGCGACAGATTTGAGGAGAGTGGCGCGGGCTTGTGACCAGGTGCGCCGGCACCGGCGGGCATAGGCGAGAGCTGATGGACAGGTGACCTCCCCTTCCTGACTGGGGAACAGAGGTGGTTGGTAGCCATACACACACTGAAAGGGTGACATGCCAGTGGCCGAGGAGGTGAGGGAATTATGGGCATACTCAACCCACATCAGGTGTTGCGCCCAGGCCTGGGGGTTGCGAGATGCCATGCATCGGAGTGCCTTCTCCAGTTCTTGGTTCGCCCGCTCAGACTGACCATTGGACTGGGGATGGAATCCAGAAGTAAGACTGACCGTGGCCCCTAGGAGATGACAGAACTCTCGCCAGAATGAAGAGGTGAATTGTGGACCCCTATCTGAGACGACATCTTTGGGTAACCCATGGATTCTAAAAACCTGTTCCAGGACCACCTGGGCGGTCTCCTTGGCGGAGGGCAGCTTAGGGAGGGGCACAAAGTGGGCCATCTTGCTAAAGCGATCTACAATAGTGAGTATGACCGTCATACCACTAGACGGGGGAAGACCAGAAACAAAGTCCAGGGAGACGTGAGACCAGGGTCGTGTGGGCACAGGCAGAGGCTGGAGTAACCCGGCTGGAGGCCGGCAGGACGACTTGTTCTGATTGCAGGTGGGGCAGGCTCGGACAAACTCTCGCACGTCCCTCCTCAGGGAGGACCACCAGAACCGTTGGCCAAGCAGATTGCAAGTGCGAGTGGACCCAGGGTGACAGGCTAGACGAGAGTTGTGTCCCCACTGAATGACCTGGGACCTCAGGTTTTCAGGGACGAAGAGGCGGTCTGCAGGACAAGCACTGGGAGTGGGCTGGTTATGGAGAGCCTCCCGCACCTGTTCCTCAACATCCCAGGTGAGGGCAGCAATGACGCATGGGCCGGGTAGGATGGGGACCGGATCCTTGGAGGGGGCGTCATCCTTCAGAAACTGGCGGGAGAGGGCGTCAGGTTTTGCGTTACGTGACCCAGGACGGTAGGACAGGGTGAAGTTGAATCTGGTAAAGAACAGGGCCCACCGGGACTGTCTGGGACTTAGACGTTTGGCAGAACGGATGTATTCGAGGTTCTTGTGATCCGTCCACACCAGGAACGGTACTGTGGACCCCTCGAGCCAGTGTCGCCACTCCTCCAAGGCAAGTTTGACGGCCAGCAGCTCCCGGTTGCCAATGTCATAATTGCGTTCAGATGGGGATAGCCGACGAGAAAAAAACGCACAAGGATGGAGCTTGCCGTCCACAGCTGCCCGTTGAGAGAGCACTGCTCCCACTCCTACGTCTGAGGCATCTACCTCCACCACGAACTGCCGGTCCGTGTCTGGCATCTGAAGAATGGGGGCAGACGTAAATCGAGCCTTGAGGTTACTGAAGGCTTCGTTGGCTGCTGGGGTCCAGATGAAAGGCTGCTTGGTGCTGGTTAAGGCGGTGAGTGGGGAGGCGACAGCGCTGTAGTTGCGGATGAATCTCCTATAGAAGTTCGCAAACCCCAGAAACTGTTGCAGCTTCTTCCTGTTTTCAGGCACGGACCACGAAGTCACCGCCGAGACCTTGGCTGGGTCCATCTGGATGCTCCCCTCTGCCACAATGTACCCCAGGAAGGCCACGGACTTGGCGTGGAATTCACACTTCTCCGCCTTGACATACAGAGAGTTCTCATGGAGACGACGGAGAACCTGCTGGACATGCTGGGTATGTTCGGACAGGGTACGGGAGAAAATCAGGATGTCGTCCAGGTAAACAAAGACGAACTGGTTCAACATATCGCGCAGGACATCGTTCACCAGGGTCTGGAAAACCCCAGGTGCGTTGGTAAGGCCAAATGGCATTACCAGGTACTCATAGTGGCCAGTCGGGGTGTTGAAGGCTGTCTTCCATTCGTCTCCCTCCCTTATCCGAACGAGATGGTAAGCGTTCCGGAGGTCAAGCTTTGTGAAGACCGTGGCTCCCTGGAGCAGCTCAAAGGCGGAAGAGAGCAGTGGCAGAGGGTAACGGTTCTTGATTGTGATGTCGTTGAGGCCCCGGTAGTCTATGCAGGGGCGAAGGGAACCATCCTTCTTCCCCACAAAGAAGAACCCGGCACCAGCAGGTGAAGAGGACGGACGGATGATGCCGGCTGCCAAGGAGTCGTTGACGTAGGTCTCCATGGACTTTCTTTCTGGGGCAGACAGAGAATAGAGACGACTCTTGGGCGGAGCAGTTCCTGGGAGGAGATCAATAGCGCAATCGTAGGGTCGATGTGGGGGCAGAGAAGTGGCCTTGGCCTTGTTAAAAACCCCACGGAGGCTATGGTAGCAGTCGGGAACATTAGAAATGTCTGGAGCAGAGGCGGCAGGCTCTAAGTGAGGGAGCAGTGTAGCGGCTCTCAAACAGGTCTGGTGACAGCCCCTTCCCCACTCGGTTATTGTCCCGGATTCCCAGTCAAGATGGGGGTTGTGCAGACGGAGCCATGGGTAACCCAGGATGAGTGGTTGGCCAGGAGAACAGAGCAGATGGAACTGAATCATTTCATGGTGGTTACCCGACAGCATCATAGAGACAGGAGCGGTGAGACAGGTGACGGTGCCAAGAAGGTGACCATCCAGGGCCCGGGCTGGAACGGGAGAAGGCAGATGATGGCTCTCCAACCCCAGCTGATGAGCTAGCTCAATGTCCATGATGTTGGCCTCGGCCCCCGAGTCCACCAATGCAGCCAGAATGTGGGTAGAGTCGGAGAGGCGAAGATGGACCTGAAGCAGGGGCTTGCGGTTTGTGGAGGGCTGAATGTTCATTGAGCTCAGCCGGACCCCTCCTACATCCGGTGAGCGTTGACTTTTACAGGACAGGAGGCAACACGATGACCCTCACCCCCACAGTACAGGCACAGATTGGATGCGAGGCGGCGCTGACGCTCTGCTGGAGAAAGCAAGGCGCGGCCAATCTCCATGGGTTCTGACCGGTCTGGCGAGCCTAGCGGAGTGGCAGGAGAAGACAGGTGAGGAGCAGAATCATTCCGTGGGTTGGTGACTGGTGGACTCAGGCGCCCCCTCTCTCGTCGACGGGTCTGGATGCGACGATCGATGCGGACGGCCAGTGCAATGGCTTCATCGAGTGTCGAGGGGGGGTCATGGGAAACCAGCTCATCCTTTACATAGTCTGCCAGACTGTGAAGGAAAGCGTCCACCAGAGCTTCCGTGTTCCACAAACTGCGACTTGCCAGGGTTCTGAAGTCGATGGAGTAGTCCGCCACGGTCCGTCTGCCCTGGCGGATGCTCATCAAGGCCCGGGAAGCCTCTGCTGGTGACGAGCCCAAGTCGAAGACCTTGATCATCTCTTCTGCAAACAGGCTGAAGGATGCACAAGCGGGAGTCTGACGCTCAAACTCTGCAGTTCCCCAAAGACGAGCTCGGCCAGTCAGATGAGTGATGACATAGCCCACCTTTGCCCCCTCCGTGGCGAATGTTCTGGGCTGCAGAGAAAACTGGACACGGCAACTCGTCAGGAACGCCCGGACCTGGGTTGGATCTCCATTGAAACGTTCTGGATTACCGACCTTGGGTTCTGGAGCACAGGCAGAGGCAGTCAACTGAGCAGGAGTTCCGGGAACAGAGGCAGCAGGCAATGGAGCGTCGGGCAATGACGGGGCTGACGGGGTGGACAAGTTGGTGAGTAGCTGGATAGCTTGGTCCAGCCTCTGTTGCTGTTGCTGGAGTTGTTGCTGTTGCTGATGGCCAAGCTGAATCAGAGCTGATATGTCGGCGGACATCCGGCTGACATCTCCCTCAGTGCGCAGTAGTCGGTCCAAGGCAGAGGGTTCGGGCGCTGGTTCCATGTCCTTGGTCAGATCTTACTGTCAGGGACCAGACAGAAGAGGAAACCAATTGCGTTCCGAACCACAGTTTATTTGGGTTTTGCGGGGAAGAGTTCAGCTGGTCTGGGTTGTCTTCTCACGAGTCAGGGTAGCGAGTAGGCAGCACGTACATTCCAAGCCGAAGATCTGACAGAGAAGAACTGAGAAACAGGGGCTTAAATACAGAGGAGGTAATCAGGAGATAATGAGGAGCAGGTGGCAGCAACAAAGAGTGTAGAGAGACAACAGGTGAGGATACTAATTGACTGAGTGCAGGTGGGCGTGGCAGATGACAGGCGAGAATGCTACCAGATGAGCAAAGCAGAGAGAGAGCTCATGACAGCCTCATCTTGTATTATTTTGAAAATACAACAGCTAATTGATAAATCTTCTTTGTTTTGTTTAATTTTCACTTTGAGAGTTTGTCTTAAAGTAGAAAACATGAAATTATAGTCCAAAACAAAAGTCACACATGATAACATCACAACGTGTGTGTATGTGTGTGTGTGTGTGTGTGTGTGTGTGTGTGTGTGTGTGTGTGTGTGTGTGTGTGTGTGTGTGTGTGTGTGTGTGTGTGTGTGTGTGTGTGTGTGTGCAGGCCAGCTGTGCGGGGAGGGCTGGCACCACGTCGGGGAGGCCTGTCTTAGGATCAACTCCAGCAGAGAGAGCTATGACAACGCTCAGCACTACTGCAAAAACCTGGGAGGGAATATCGCCTCTTTGCTCACAGACAAACAGGTTCACTTTGTGCTGGAGGAGCTCAGCAAATACAAGACGCAAGACAGGGTGAGTGGTGTAAAAAAAAAAAATGAAATAAACAAGTCGATAAATAGAAATGAGACAAGACACTTTTGTTGAGAGCCTCAGCCTCATTAAAACTGGCACTTTGACTCATTTTTTTTTAATATGAAAGCCAAACTTCAAGATGCCACTTAAGTAGGTAGCACATTATTGACACGGCCATTCTGTTTGTACATAAAGCGGCTGACTGTGTGCTCCAGCATGTAACTATGGTACTTTAAAAGGCAGTTTTGATTCAGCAGACAAAATAATCCCATCCAATCCTAAATGCATGACAGACTCCACAGTCCCTCTGAGCAAAAAGGAAAAAAATCATTCAGAAGGTCAGCTGGAGAAAGCCTAATTAGACTTCAACTGTCTGACTGAGACAAATCGAGTGGGTATCCTCTAAAGTCTTTTTTAGACTTTTTTTCCCTCTGCAGGAAGGAAACTGCAAGTTTGGAAAATTCACACTTCATCTGGCAAACTGGCCAGACTGCTGAAGCTGCCTCGAAGCCGGACTCTGTCCTTTAACTGGCGTTAATAAGTTACTGATACAGACTTCAGGAGCTCTGAGACCTGTCTGTCATGCTGGATAATATTGACTTAAGTAATAAAAGGACATAAAGTTGCATAAATTGTCAACACAATATATATATAATTAAATAAAACAGCAGCATCAAACTTCTCATCTCATCTTTTCATTGTCTCATCTTTTCAGAGACTGAAGATGTTTTGATATTCAGTTCCATGCAGTTTGTTACATGAGATGAAGTTCATATTATAAACTGCTTGTTTGGCATCATGATTTATTTTGATGTGCCACGATGTGCTACCTTGACATCATAAATATAGTTATTTATTTCTGGTTGCACATAATGCGCAGTCTCCAGATCATAAAGTCTGAGTGATTCATTATGAGACCACAGCGACGCCTGTAGTTAATGAGGGAGCTGTTCCTGTGTTTGTTCGTTACCAAAATTGTCATGAATAAATAATACCTAAAGACATCTAAAGGTGATTTCACAGCACTTCAGACTTTTTTTTTGTGATATCAGTCTTGGCAGAAGTCGCGGCACCTCGAGGAGTTTTGGTGTCACCGGGTCACCATTTCCTACCAGGATGGTTTTATTTTGCCTTTTTAAAAAGATGATTATTCTCAATCCATTGTGAAGCAGATAAATCACACTTATCATCCCCTTTCATCAGGCCTGATGAGTGGCAGCATGTGAATCTTATTGTTGAAATCTCGTTTGAGATCCTGACATGACTGACCACACACATTCTGATGAATATGAGCAAATATAACTGTAGATGTAGACTTTACTTTGTACATTATTGATGCAGATGATGCTAAATTCCTCACATTTTTTCTTAGATAAAACCAGCTCTCTTTGCTTTTTATGCAATTATCAGGTACAAACCAGCTTTGAGTGGTTGCCATTATATACACGTGTAAGTTTCCACGCTTAATCGAATGTAAATGCCAAGACAGTTTGACATTTCAGAAACTATTTGTGATCTGAAATGATAACATCCATTCCATTTGCCTGTTTTAAATGGAAGAAATCTCAGCTGTGGGAAAATATTTCTGTCAAATAAATAATCCTATTGTAGCAGCTTTTAATCCTCGTTGAGCTGTTATTAAACAAATTATGCATAATTACTGCATCTGCTTTCACAACAGTTAGGGTCATTTGAAGAATGTTTTAGCATGGATCCAGTTCCATAGAGAGACAACATTATTGTTAGTCTGCAGCTACGAGGCAGCGAAAGCAATGGAAGACTGGAATTGACTGGACTCCCAGAATACTGTAGCAGGATCTTCAAATCCTGAAGAGGTAAATCAGGTATATCAGATGATTTGATGCCAGTATCACGAGTTCGTGCGCTTTTTCCCCCTGCAGATGCTGTCTCCCTGGGTTGGCCTGAGGAAGATCAACGTGTCGTACTGGGGCTGGGAGGACACGTCGCCCTTCACCAACACCAGCCTGCGCTGGCTACCCGGGGAGCCCAGTGACTCGGGCTTCTGTGCCTACCTGGAGCGGGCAGATGTGTCCGGGCTCAAAGCCAACCCCTGCACGGCCACCACGGACGGCCTCATCTGTGAAAAATCAGCCGGTGAGAGAGAGAGGGGCACGTGTTTAGCCTCTGACCCTCTGTGTGTGTACGATCTGTTCATCCCTGGCCTTCTCTTGTCTCCCTTCGCACCGTGTCTCAGGGAGTCCTCAGAGCCAGAGCTCTCGTCCCTGTAAGACGCCGTGCGCCCTGCGCAGCAGCTGTGCTAACTGCACCAGCCAGGCCATGGAGTGCATGTGGTGCAGCAGCACGCAGCGCTGCGTCGACTCCTCGGCCTACGTCATCTCCTTCCCCTACGGACAGTGTCTGGAGTGGCAGACGCAGGACTGCACCGGTAAGAGGGGCTACCAGCGAAAATGGGGTGTTTGTGTCTGTTCTGGTCATACATATAAAAGTTGATAAATCGATTTTGAGAAAATTAAGGCCGCTAGCAAATAATAAAAAGTCTTAAATCGTATTTCAGAATACTTCTGCAAAAAGTCTGATGTATTTATTGTGCATAATTGAGTCAATTATCCACAAGGTTTATTTAATATTTAAGTTTATTTTGAGGTTTTTACCTTCCCAGCTGATCCAGTTGTGCTCTATAGAAATAATTGCAAACCACAACTGTTTTGAAAGTTAAATACGTGCTGCAGATTGCATCTTGAAATGATGAAGAGGTTTTGCAGTCTTTTTGGAGTCTTTCCTGCAGAAACTCCTGAAAGGACTTTCAACCACTTTTCCCAGTGCTCATTAGGAAATTATTCTCTTTTAAAACCACAACCTAAACATGATGCATCTACAAATTAAAGTGTGAGTCTTCGGAAGACTGGAAAACAACCGAAACCCAGAAAGTCCAGGAGTGTGCAAAATGTTTGCTATAGGAGTATGTGTGCTATAGGGGCATGAGGTGAGAGATGGATGAATGAATGGAAAAATGTATTTCGAGGTAGATAGATAGATAGGTGGATGGATGAGGAAGTGCAGTGCTCCCTCTCCATCTTTAGTTATGTAACTAGAATACATTGTCTGAACATGGAGTCATTATGGACTCTTATCGATCCTCTTCTTATCAGCAGTCAAGTCTCTGCCTCTCTCTCTCTCTCTCTCTCTCTCTCTCTCTCTCTCACACACACACACACACACACACACACACACACACACACACACACACACACACACACACACACACCCCAGCGGTGGGGTGGTGCCACCCTCCCCGTAGCCACAGGGCAGAAAATCGATCATCAACAGTGACACGCAACAACGGACTCAATAAAAAGTCCTCACCACTGTCTCTTAGCATTTGTCTCATAGTAACACTTCCCTGGGGCCTGCTGGAGGCTTTTATTTTATCATGTTTTTTTGTTTCTTTCTCCACTGCCAAGCCATTGTTTGCTGTGTTTGAGCGGAGCATAAGAATTTGTATAAATCAAGATTCATTTTTGCACAAAGCATACAGGCCTTTAGGAATCCTTGTGGGAGTCAAGGATTGAGTCTGAAAGACACAGAAACAAAAAACGGCTTAAAAGGAGTTAGAAAAACATGTATAATGGCAGATGCTTAAAACACTATGGGTGAGAAAAGAAAAAGAATAGAAATAAAGACAAATAAAACTTAGGTTTCATTACCTCAGTAGTTTCTGTTAGCTACTTTAAGGAGATGATGGCATTTATTGGCTCTTTGTCTGTTTGTGTGTTGAGGACATGTTTCATTCTCCAGTTAAAAGTTTTTGGTGAAGAATTGAGAAAACATCAAAATATCCTCCTGATTTTTTTTCCTCCTACTTTTTGTTCGACAAATAGTCAATTTATATTAAAGTGTCGTCGTTTCGGAGGAGTTAAGGCAACAGCCTCTCAAACTTTTCTGATTTTGGTCTTGTGGCTGGTGATTATTATTCGCGGCTGGTGTCTCCATTCAGCGCGCAGACGCTTTCCTGCCTCACCGCCAGCGAGCCGAGATTGTTTTCCCTTCCTTCTTTTCTACTGTCAGCGCTTACATAATGGCGCTGTTTACCCAATCCCTTCACTCTTTTATTGTTTACACCTCAGCTGGGCGGCAGAAGGTGTGTAGGCTGCTTTTGTTCTGTTGCTTTTTACCTTTGCTCAAAGTACAGAATCGGAAATGTGACACTTTTTTCTACAGAACTTTTCATATTCTCAGGTTTAGCACTGCTTCTGTTTTTTTTTTCTTTTTCGTACAGTCTTTGTCTCGTGTTTCACGCTGTAACTTTCTGCTTCACTTCTCTTGTTTATGGACTAATCACGTCTTGTTTTGGAAAGCAGGCCAGCGGGGCACAGACTGGATCCGTGACCTCGGCTTTTGTGGCGTTGCTTTCACAAAAAAAAAAAAAAAGGATTGCTTGTCTAAAGATTCAATTTGAACTGGGTCATTTCGTTATCAGATAAATTTGGCCCAAGGCTTTTGTGCATCATCCCCATCTTTCATGTTGGCTGGAGACGAACAGCGCTCCCTCCTCGACACAGCCGCCCCATGTAATTATCTCAAGTGCTGGGAGTTTTGGGAGCTCCTTCCAAGGCGACTTGATCTTTCAGTCCCAGCCTCATTGTGCATTGCAGAGCTTATTCTCTTAAAACCATCTTTCTCTGGATTTCGTCCACTCTCACGTGTCTGCTTGAGGCGTCTGCTCCCTTCATGCTCCTGCACCTGTGGTTATGCTGCAACTGTAAATTAGCCTTTGCATTAAATCTTTCATTCTGCATGCTGTCAGCTCGACAACACCGCTCTCCACACAGTTTTTAAGGTCAGTTGGTGCTTCTGGTGTGCTTCAGCTGCAGCCGCTGTGGACGCCCACGTTCACACTTTGCTGGTGATCTACATCCTGTTGGTGCTGCTGGGAGTTGTGTTTTCTCATTGTTGCTCAGCCGATAAGCAGACACAGAAAGGCTGGACATTCACAAGCAGCTGCTATCGAGAATACACAACAACCATGAGGTTAACCTGCGAACCAGCAGATCGAAACACTCAGCCGGGGCATTGAAGTCACAATCTTCAGACAAAGCGTGGGCTAATGAGTCAACCCTGGTACACATGAGTAGTAGACACCAGCAGCAAATGACCAGAAACTAGAGTCAAGTAAATGCCAGGATGCCATCCGAAAGGATTCAGCTTTGCCTCATAGTAAAAGTAAAATGGTACAAAATAGTACTCAGGGCTTGATTATCAAGTGAAACATGGAAATTGCTCACAGGTTTACCCCAGGAAGCTCCTGTCTTCACGAACTAATTTCCTCCGCAAATGTGTGTGAAGTATTGAAAATAAATATTGGTCTGCTCATGGCTCCACATTCAAACTCTGGTTAAATTTCTATCTCTCAATTATGTCTGGAAGCTCCAAGCATCACAACGCATTTCAATTGCAGTGAAAATTGTAAATTCGGAAGATCAGGCCTATAAATACATTGACCCCACCTCACCTTTTTCACCTTTTTCGTGAAAGACAATCAATCAGACCAGAACATCTTCACATTTAAGAAGCTAAGATTAGAGAATTTTGACTTGATTTCTTAAAATTGCTGTTTTAGTTTAATCCTCAAATTGACTCATAGATTATTAAAATAGTTTGTCACTTATCGATTGATTACTTGTTGCAACTCTAGTGGTGAACAGGTTGACTAAGAAGTACTTGCTTGCAAATTAAAAAAGAAAATTGTTTTAATCAAAACATTATGTCACATAATTACACCTCATTTTAGACAGGTCCCTTAGCCAGTGATAACATAAAACACAAAGCAGGTCCACATAACAATGAAAACACTTTTCCATCTTTCAGAATAAGTAGGAGCGCAAGTATTAGCATAGAATCACCTTCTCATTGTTCCCAGTCTACTGTCAACAAAACCAACACAAACTAGAGCTACAAAAGTGAGTCGATGCCCCTCTCTCTCTCTCTCTCTCTCTCTCTCTCTCTCTCTCTCTCTCTCTCTCTCTCTCTCTCTCTCTCTCTCTCTCTCTCTCTCTCTCTCTCTCTCTCTCTCTCTTTCTCTATGTCACAGTGCTTTAATGATGCTGTAGTAGTTGTTTTACGGCTTTGGCTGAACACAGAGATGGGTTTACTCTTGCGGCAAACTGCGGCTCACGTGTGTGTTTTGTGCGTTTCTTTCTTCTGTGCTGCGCGACGTGACGTGTTTGCGGCTCTGTAGATTTACGCGCTTCCAGAGGAGCGAATGAGAACGCAGCTCATGGCTTCTACATTTGATGTATTATGTATAGGAGGCTCGCGGATCGCCGTGCTGCTGGCTTCCGTGAAGCCGACTGTCAAGTACTGTAGGAGCAAATGGATTGCACAAGATGAAGCCAGACGATACGTGCTATCCAGGGACGGCAAACGTCAAACCTGTCGTGATGAACAGAATGTGGCACTGAGACGTTTGTGCTGAGAGAATATTTGATAAGATGAAATTCCCCCGGCAGGAGCAAACAATCCTTTTCTTTGGCTGCGATGAGATAGCCAAGGCTCCTCAGATCATTTGTCATCTGCTGTGTTTAGTTATCCTTCGGGTTGTTTCCGTCAATGACAACGACTAATAACCTGATTGCAATGGAGCCATATTTTCTGGGAAGGTCTTAGAGGGAACATGAAGTACAGTAGATATTCTGTATGTGCTACACAGATCATATGGTGGATGTTGTGCTGTACAGTTCAAGAAAAGCTTCGGTCTCCAGTCGAAAAGAACAACTGAAGGTTGTCTGGCATGCAACTGAGATGCAATTTGAACGCTTCTCCTTGTGGGTTTGACCTACTTACTACACTCCCATTCACATAAAGTTTGTAGATCCTCACCAGACATGTTAAAATGGCAGTCCAGATCAGTCTGTCTGTAATGCAGCATTTTTGACTCTGGAGTGATTGCTGTTAAATCTCAAGTAGACTAATGGTTCCCAGAAAATGAATCATAAAGACTTAATGTTCTCCAAAACACCTAAAGACCCTTTATCTGAGCCTGTGCTGTCACATGTTTAAACTTTTTCAGCTCAGCTGCTGTTTAAAACCCTATTCTCAGAAGATTTTTCTTTTTGCCTTAAGTATATGAGATTCACCCAATCAATCAGTGTCTCCAACTCTGATGCTGTCTTGTTTCCAATCATAAAATTGACAAGAAAAAGCTCTGTAGTATTCAGGAGTAAATTTCCCATAAGAAATGAATGGGAAGAGCTGGAAAACTGACATATTGCCTTTTGGAAATTCCCTTCCCAGTGTCCTTGGCCAAGCCTGGAGACATTTCCCAACCGGTTTCTACCATTCCACCTTTTCCACCATTTCCAAAGGTTGCCTCTTATCACTTTCCATTTTGATTTCACCTGCCCTTGGTACAGTG
Organism: Karalla daura; assembly: GCA_029224185.1. NCBI lineage: Eukaryota > Metazoa > Chordata > Actinopteri > Chaetodontiformes > Leiognathidae > Karalla > Karalla daura. Next base: position 20,243,571 of record CM055200.1, on the reverse strand, counting down.
GATGCAATTACCAGCCAGAGCTCACGATTTAATTGTGGTAAAGTGCAGTAAATGGAAATTAAATTACAGTGGTACCACCTCACTCCTTGTCAGTGCACTTAAGTGTATGCTTTGCTGTTTACAGAGCAAAGACTGAATAATCAGCCTTGTTTCAAGAAATTAGAAGAACATTAACATGTAAGTGATTTTGAAGTGGATAAATCAGCAGCCTTGTTTTATCTCCATTATCCACAAAAGTAGAAAAGACAGAGGAAGCAGCTGTTGCTGGCCGACAACACTCACTCACCTGTTTGGACCAGAATCAGATCGTATGTTCCGGTTTTAGTCATGAAGGATGTTTTCTCCATATAGCGTGAAGCATGGGGCAGCATCCATTACTGACCGTAGAAATATGATGGAGCTAATAACATGTTATAGTTCAAGGTACAGCCGAATCTAAACCCTGCAGGCAAGCAATGTAATCCACATCTAGTGGTAGTGAGTGAGGCTACATTCCCAATAACGACACTTTATTTCTCTCACATAGCACACAGATGCAGCCTGATAGTTGAAAATGCTGTTAAAAATAGAAAAAAAAGGCTGCAGCACAGCGAACGTAGCAGGTGAGCAGCATTATCTGCACAACCCAATTATGGAAGTCAACATCTAAGGACTCGTTTCACACTGTTTTCGCGCAGTCCCTCAGTTCTGAATGAGCTGATTTTGCTCCTAGCATTTAGTGTTCTCATGGCCCGCTTCATCACATTTGATCCATTTGCTGTCACACAATTTGACACGTTTCACAAATGAATTACGGTCCAGAGCTGCAGATGCACTCTGCAGCGTGTGCTCGGGGAGCCGGTCTGTATGTAGAGATTACCTCTGCATCAGAATATATTTTAAGGTGGGTGAGAGAAATCATCTGTTTGTCACTCTGGGCTCGGGCTCTCATCTCTCTCACAGTCATCCCTGTACTGCTGATTGAAGTGCAACCAGGAGCTTAGCTTCAAGGAGATTTTAGTGTTTCTTGAAAAATGTGTCAATAAAACAATGCATGCCCAAAGAAACTTCAGTTGTGCTCTCTGGCTTAGTAAGTTTGAATCTGCAACTTGTTTCGCAGTGGCCAAAAAAATGGATAGATTTTCTAAAAGTAGAACTTTAAAAAGAGAAGACTAATTTGCCAAAAAGAAAAGTCCAAAATAGCTGTAAAGCAGTCTAAGGAGACAAGGGTATGACTAATGTCAATGGATCTGTCTCGATCCAAGGAATTAAATAAAAATCCAAACAAGCTTAAGATATAGCAAAACATTTAAAGCATTTAGTGAAACTTCTGTTCCAGAAAAGTTGTGGCAACTTTTTCGAGGGAAAAGAGTGTAAACCCAGTATGTCTACTGTTTGACCTCATCCACTAAATTGATTTTTATTCATGTTAAATTATTATTGTTATTGTTATTATTATTGTGACTGTGCCTCTGGGTCACTCAGGAGCAAGGATGGACATTACTGTATGTTGGCCCTGGATATAAAGCTGTGCTGCTCCTCCTCACCATTGTTTCTCTTGGTAAAACTTCAGAAAAACTGTTTTCCTCAACCTCTCTATGCTGGGCTGCTTTGATTTCCTCTCACAGTCCAAAAACATTCATGTTGAGGCTGATTAGAGAGTCTGAAGTTCGGTGTGTGAGTCCACTAGAATAGTGAGATAGAGATGGTTTGGTAAGGTATGGATTGACAGTTATGACTGTTGATTGTTACGGTGAAATGTTCATCTATTCAATCAGAGCACAGTATGGGATCCGGCTGTATAAACATAGTTGGGCTTTATAGAGATGTTCAAAGAGTGAAGAGAGCAGCCATTTATTTTTGCATTTAAAATCGCACTTTGAATGACAAACAGTCCAGGTAACTTTATTGGATAATACGGTCTCCGCTTAGGTATGTAAATATTTGCTTTCCTAGCAGAGGAAACCCCACTGTGTGGTGGATTAGACATTCTGTTGATTTGCCTCTCTTTGAACTATTGACTATTTTTGCGGGGATCTGGTGAGTTGTCAGAATAAAACCAAAACGAAGGCAGGAAATAAGTGGGGAGGGGAGAAGGAAGATGCATAAGAACACATAAGAATTAGAAGAGAGATGGAAGGAGAAGTGGTTAAGTTCCACCCTTTGTGATTTCATTTTGGCCCTGGACTGTTTTTAATGTAATGCAAAAGAAAAAAAAAAATCTAATTAAATCAAAATGACAGGCGAGGAGGGCGAAGAAGGCGGCGGCGTGTGAGTGTGAGAGGGGAGAGATGACTTAGTGAATGGGAATAGAGGGAAAAAGATGCAAAAGAGGAGGATAAAAATGTGGCAGGGCAGAGATAAAGAGTAAGCGTGAGAAAGGGAGAGCCAAAGTTTGTAATTATAAAGCCAGGGAGAACAAATGAATCAGCATAGCTACAGTTGAATAATGCAACGAGGGAGCTCGCAAACAAACACACACACTCACACAGAGAAGGACAGGAGGTGTATTTCAAGCAGAGCTACCTAGCAGGGACACAGAGAGCGGGAGAGAGAGAGAGAGGGAGAGAGATACAGGTTCAGTGGGAACATCTGTGGCTTATGGAAATGGCTCGTGTTCAAAACGAGAAACAACTTCTGGTCGGAAATGCTAATTTTACTTGACTGCACATTTGAATCAGGCAACAAGAAACAGCTCCTCCTAAACCTTCTCTCAACCCTTTGGTTGTACATGCTTAGAGACCTTTCCCCTTCCCCTGTCCTCCATTGTGTGCGTTTGCACCATCACTTTGCAGACTAAATACTAAGCAGGACAGGAGAACGAGCTAACGTTGAGAGCATGAGCAAAAAATGAAAGTCAACTTAGGATGTAAGACAACCACCCATCTGGTTGTTATTCATACTGTATCACCCATCGCCTGTTCCCTGCCACAACGACTTCAATGTGGATTTGTCGTTGTCTTATACAATTGCTGAATGCCATTTCATAAAAAAAATAAAAAAAATAAATAAAAATGTCATTTTTAATTTGCACCAGTAAAGTGTTTTTGAATGTCACATCCACTTTATGAATACAAATGGGTTCCTCGGCACGTGGATTCGGTGCGGAGAAACTAAAGTCAATTTCGTCTGGAACGTCTCGGGTCAAAGAAAAGGTGAAAACAAAAGACGTGAAGTGTATTAGAGGAGGTGGGTGATCACTGAAGGCATTTGTTGTGTTTGTGCATTGTTTGGAGCTGTTTGCTTTTCAACACAATGGTTTGACGAGGCAAAAAGACCTCTTGTGTTTGTAGCATTGTAATATGTACTCAAGCAGGGTCCAGACTGCGTCTCGTATGTTATTACTCGTCTTCCAGCTCCATTTCTCTCAGCTACCTCCGATGGCATAGAAAGGCTGGAGAGAGAATAGCAAAACATTCACCTTGGGGAACAGTCGACCCTTGTCCTGCTTGATTGCAAACATAAAAAGTTGAATGACTGCTCATTGGACACTCCCCTCTCTGACCCCGTTTCAATAGTAGTTATCCCTGCTGAATATTAACAGTAAATGTAATCTTTTACTGACTTGTAATCACTTCATTTAAAACACATAAAGATGAAAAAATATACCAAGAGGTGCTCAAATCAGATGACAAATGTCCCCTGTTACATAATTTTGTAATTAAACCATTCATTATGATCAGTGTTCATTACAGTTGTACCACTGTAATGTTCATTGCTTGGGATCAAATTATTGAGTTTGGTTTGTAATCGAACCTGTCTTCTGTTTCCAGCCCAGAACTGTTCGGGTCTGAGGACCTGTGCTGACTGTCTGGAGCGGGCTGAGTGCGGCTGGTGCGGGGATCCCAGTAACACCGGCCGGGGCGTCTGCATGGAGGGCTCCTACCGAGGGCCCCTGAAGCCCGCCATCCCCAGAGCGGGGCCCGGCCGGGAGCGAGACAGACTCCGAGACAGGGACATGGTGCTGGATCAGAGTCTCTGTCTGTCCGACAGAGGCTACAACTGGGCCTTCATCCAGTGTCCCGGTGGGTGCTGGAAAGTGGTTGCAGGATTTTCAGATTTATGTTCAACTAGATTACAACTTCATAGCTTGTTATATCATATTCTAGGACTCAGATTCCATTTAAAAAAGGAGAAAATCTTCAAACAAACAGCAGCCTATGAAATGATGCGCAGTCCAGCCAAAGACTCTAATCTTTACAAACCTGAGATTTATTCCAGTGGGCTGAGTTATCTGCAGCTATTAAAGTGAGTGGACAGTATAGTACCCTCTGTTCCATGTTTGTTTGTGTGTGTGTTTGTGTGTGCGTGTCTGTAATTTGCTCACAGCGTGCCAGTGCAATGGTCACAGCAGGTGTGTGAACGGCAGCGTGTGTGAGCACTGTGGGAACCTGACAGCCGGGACACACTGCCAGAGCTGCATGGCCGGTTACTATGGCGACCCCATCAACGGAGGGAAGTGCAACGGTGAGTGCAAAGTTCGCCATCATTTCGTTTTCTTTTTTTTTTTTTTTTCTTCAACCTGGAATTGTGTTGTGGATCAAACAGCAGGGAAACAACACATTGTGTTGAGCTGCCTTTCTACACAAAAACATCCATCACCTCTTCAAGGTCCAACCTGTTGGATGTATTATTTTAAGGTTGTTGTTGTTATGTTGTTGTGTTCTTAAGTGCTCAAAGTCATTTTACAGTTTATTTTCTTGAATATCATTCATAACCACAGGTGAACTTTATTGTAACTGTCTAACAATTAAAAGTTACTATCCTGACCTCGGCTTTGCCTTTAAAGGATCATTCCTTTCAAATAAGGAATGAACTAGTTTTCACAACACAATGAGCTTTATTTTCTCAATACTATAACTCCCTAGATGTTTTGGATTTATTGTCGTGTTGTGGAAACATTAAGAAAAATACATTAAAAAAAAAACATACAAATTCACCCATTGAACACAAGTAATAGTAAAAGTTTTATAGGAGAGAGAAATACATAAATGGAGATAAGCCTTTTAAGTGTTGCTCTCAAAATAATATTCATCACCTGGTAATTATACAACTTAGTAACACAGTCATGAAGAATTCATGGGAATCTAATGGATAATTATTACAAACATGATAAATCAAAGTCTGCACTGCTGTAATGGGCACTCACAACCTGAGGGGGGCAGTGTTTGGAAGCTGTGAGTGTGTGTGCAGGTGAGAGCCCTTGCATGGTGATAGGAGGGGGACGTGGTGTGTGTTTTGGGCAGTCTGTACACGCCAGGAGAGTGGCTGTTCCTCTGCTACCACTTCTCCACTCATCTGTCGAAACGGCAGCTTTTAAACTGCATCAGATGCTGCTGATGTAGGCTCCGAGCGCTGCTAGACACCTCCACACCTGCACCTGCTTCACACGCATCTGTATTTACCAGCTCTGGGTGTGTTTCCCAGCAGATTCCTTTGTTGTTGGATGTAATCACAGCGAAAAGAACATAAAGAAAACATCAGATCATCAGAATCAAAGTAGGAGAAAATCTGAAAAAGAGAAGTACATTGTATGGACCCAGATGGGAAAAAAAAATCAACAACATCAGAGACAGGTAGTAATGAATGGATGAATGAGTGAGTGACTGCTGGGGTGTGAGTGTATGAAGGTGGGAGGGAGGTAGGGATGGAAGGAGGAAGAGGAGGAGGAGGTGGGGGGTGCTCAGGAACATCAGTCTCACTGTGACAGATGTGCATTTTGGCTCGGCGGCAGCGTGACATTAAATCGCTCTTAATCATTTTCTTATTTCCTGAGTTGACTGCTGTCTGCGTCCCCGGCGGCTGCTCGGAGGGAGCGTGCGGCTGATAGATGCACGTCACCCGCACAGGACCCACTCTCTGACGCACTTCACTCCTCGCTTCCACACTTTCTTTCTTCCTCTGTCTCGTTCTGTGGGGTTTTTTTTACTCACGCTCTCTTTGACATCCTCTGGTCACTCCCTCTCCCTTCACTTCTCACATGCACACATCCAGCCTCTCATGCTGCCTTTCCTTTCCTGGTTCACACCGTATTTGTTTGATTTATCGCTTTCTGTCCTTTCATCTGTTCACTTTGATTTCCCTTTCCTCTCCTCTTCTCCCTTCATGGCTCGTGTCACCCTTTTCTTACCTCTCTTCTTCTCTCTCTCTCTCACTTATTTCCTCTTATGTATACTAATAAAGTCTCCACTCACTTTCTCTTTTCTTTCCTCTTCTACCAATATTAATTTTTCCTTTCTCTCCTTCTTTGTCTCCTCTGTTCCGTTGTAAAGCTCTGGTTGTACGGGACTCATCCATCCGCCTCCTTTCTAGCTTAATTCTCCATCTTTTAACGTCCTCTACACCTCTGTCATTCCCCTCCTACTCTGTGTTAAATTCCCCCCTCTGTTCATCTGTCCATCAATCCATTCATCCCTCATCCTCTCTTCATCACTCTTTATATTAAAAGACCAGTAGATTTACCTTGGACTAAGCTGCAGGGAAGGCAATGATGTGTGGACGATTAGAGCACCGAATGATGGAGAGACGGAGAAAGGAGGTATAAAGAGGATGGGAGTGTGAGGAAGGCAGTGAGAGGAGAGGGATAGAGAGGGTGGGAAAAGAGACAATGACAGAAAGAAAAAAAGGATAAAAGCATGTGGCGAGATACACAAGGTTAATATCGGCTGAAAAGAACAGTTGCCCTTGATGGAGTAGGTGGAGGAAGCGATGAAGAAATAGAGGAGGAGATGGAGGGATAAACAGAGAGAGGAGAGGAAGAAATGGAGGACAGACAGAGGAGAGAGGGGAGTCTGTCCGTTCCTCTGTCCCTGTGACAGATGATTAACTAACCTTGTCAAATCTGGATGAAGTGTGCGCGCGCGTGTGTGTGGCATTAATGTCCCTTTTCTGTAAATGCACCATTCACCTTGTCCCATGCACACACACACACACACACACACACACACACACACACACACACACTCACACACACACACACATGCAGAAATGGAATGTTCCAGCTCCGGAGCTGCAGCTGACAGCGTGCTGGGTGTCTGTTTAGCGTCCCATGTGCATCTGTGCAGCAGCTTTGTGGCAAAGCACCTCAGCTCTGCTTATAGGTACAGCTAAAGCCATTAGTTCTTCATCCGTGGGAAATCAAATTGGTTCTCATCTGGCTTTGCAAGTTGAACCGACTGTGAACCAGCACCAGTACTGGAACATCTTTGGTGGAAAAGCACAGAATCAGAGATCAAATATAATATTGAATTGCTGATGGAAACACAACACTAAAGCTTATTATATAAGGCTGTGACTCAATAATGTAGTGCTTAGGTGGTTTTCTGACAATTGATGGTTTCAACTTGACACTAAACCAAAGAATCAATTCCCCCAATGTAGTCATTGACAGCTGAACTGCAGGAGTGATGACCAGAGCTCAATCTCTGAAATCTTTTACTGAGACCAATTTTCATGATCAATCACTGATACTGATGGAATGTCATCATCTTTATGGAATATGAATGAAACCCGATTTTGGGGAGGGAAGGAAAAGAAACCGAGCTAACATGTTCTTTTTGGAGGGAAAAGCCCATTTGCTTGATTAATGTCAGGTTTCTAAGGCAAACATTTGTGTGGGCTATAGAAACAGACCCTTACATGTGATGAAACGATCATGTGAGTCAATCGAAGCAGGTATCTCCAGCTGCAGGCCAGAGCTGCACTGAGCTCCTCAGCCCCCCTGCGAACCGTCTTCCAGGCAAGACTTCAGCTTGTATTATTGCGTCTTGTGCTTGTTATCTTTTGCTACCCAGTGCTTCAGCGCATAATGCTCCTCTGCCATGGGCACCCCACGCTGAACAGTTTTATTGCCTCCATAAATTTTGCATGATTCACATCAGGAGCTCCCTCTCGCTCGGTCTCGCTCTGATCCTCGCTTACTCTTCCCGGGCCGCCTCCGAAGACTCTCAGTCACGCTTGTCGCGCGCTCTGCAGAGACACTACACGAGTGAGAGCTCGCCGTGGGGTCTCGAGGACACTGTCACACACTGCTCCAGGAGCTTTCAGTGTTTTTTTTACAGGTTGGGCTAAGTTGAGTGCTCGAGCTGCTCGCAGGGCTATGCAGAGCTTTTGGTTTATCTGGATTCCTCGGTGGAAAAAGGGAAAGTGAGACACATACATGGATGAAACAGGGTTCAGATTTTAATGGAACAAAAGAATGTATCACTTAATATGTGTTGTTTATTGTTTATTTATTGTTTAAGTAGAGAGTGAAGCATTTTGGGTGCAGTTAAATATTTGATTTTCTAGTCTTGATGAATGGAGGAGATCGGTCATATATCCATCCACATCATACTTTGGTTTACTTTGGTACTTTAAATGCCCTTGACAGAAAATGCATGGTGTTTCCAAATGATCGTCATAAACAGCCTCTTGTGTTGGTGGCTAAACTTAAGTACATGTTAGTGATAACAGGGTTAGACTTTGAAACCATGGAAACATGGTCTGAGAATTATGGGACTGAGACCAAAAAAACACCTGAAAGTAGCAATTGAATTTTGTCAAAACTGTAGATATTGCTTTTGTTCTGAGGACCACAGCAATGGAAGCACAGCTACTGTAGCCTTGGTTTTCTCACAGAATATTTTGTTTGCTTAAAGGCAAAAATAGAACATCACCATTGCAGGACGTCGGTTGTCAGTGAAACGTTGAAAAATAAGTTGTGTTTTCTATTGAACAAACGACCAGTGTTGCCACATCTCCATGTGGGTGGTCCCAACAGATTGTGCTTTGTCAACCCCCTCCCCTCCCACACACCCCATCCTTTGCCTCCTTCTGTCATCTCTCTCCATCTCTGTCCTGTGCCCCTCATTTTGAGGTTTTGATGTGCTGTGTCTAAGCTGGATGCAGCAGCAGGAGCCCTTTGTAAATCTGTGTTCAGCACACCAGCTATAGAGATGTTGAGTGCTGTCTCTGCAAGGAACTGGCAACCCTGTAGCATCAACCAGACACGGGGACAGTCAGGACAGCAGGGTAGTGTGTGGCTAAGTGTGTGTGTGTGTGTGTGTGTGAGTGAGTGAGAGAGAGAGATGAATCAGACACAGCCAGCTGTTGTTGAGCTTCAGCAGCAGTGGAGTGGCAGGCGAGGGACGCTGCCTGCAGAGTCGCTCCATTCACTCTTCTCTGTGGAGACGCTGCCAAATCCACTCTCACCTGCTGCCTGAAGTCTGTCCAAGTGCGTTTCGGTGTGTATTTGTGCTTTTTAAGAGGCAGTGTGTGGGTGTGTGTGTGTGTGTGTGCTGTGTGTATATGTTATGTGAGTGCTTGTGCTCATGTACCTGTGGAGCCTTGTGGCGGAACTGCAAACTACCCAACATCCTTCGTCGAATCTAGTCATCCTCCCCCTGGCAGCTCATTTCCTGGTCAACATATGAACATGAACACACACACACACACACACACACACATATATATATATATATATATATATATGAGTCTTTCTGTTAACATGTTATCTATCTGCTCTCTGACTTGCATCCAGAATGAGCTGTTGTGCCTTCAATGACTCACTGCACAAACTGACAGTAACTGGCATTTGATTAATCTACCTTACTTCTATGCTGTCATGTAGCATGTGTCATGGATTTAATCATGCATTTAAGAAGTGGTTGGTGCCTTTACTTGAAGCTCACACACAAGACTCATTCTAACCAATTTTAATGGTTTAAATCCCCCCCAACTACATTTTAACCCAGAAAAGGGAAGAAAGATGATGTTACTTTAGCTACAGTTGATTTACAGTTGAGGTACTCCTCCTTTGCTTGCCTGAACTGGACAAGACTGAATCCTGGCAAAAGCACAAAGGAAATGAGTACCAATTCTACAAAGTTGTAGAACAAACTATCTGGATATCTCTGTAAGACTCAGAAAGCTAAAACCACATAATTCTAGCTTTGAAAGTCACTCTGCCTTTCTTGATGTCAGACTGAAACTTCAATTTCTATGCCTTTCATTCTTTCTGTCTTCATTCTTATTATCATCAATTGCGGACAGACTTTTTTCATATTCATAGTTTTTCACAAGTTTCTTTGCCTGTTTTTAAGTATACTCTGTATTCCTCTCTTATGCTGTACACATCATGTGTGTGAATTCCACCACCTTTGTTGTGTAGACTCTTATAAACTGGGTTCACCTGTCAGCCAAGAATGAGCCATGGTGAATTCAGGACTTTTGGATCAAATGGGGACCAGGGAGAGGAGTGTGTTCTATCCGCTCAGTTTCTAAAATGATCAATTGTCCTGTGGATGACAGAACAGATGTCAGATGTTGTGCTCTGCTCTGTACAATATGACTGTGTAATATCTTCCTCTGTCTCACTTTATGATAAAAAGCAGTATTAACACCCTGGCCAGATCACCAGTCCATCACAGGGATAAAATAATATTAATCCACATAACCTTATAGCTAAATTGATGCCAGATTGCACATAGTGTGTCTACAGCTACGTCAAATAAGCAAACTTGTTTGTTTTCTGGACTTGAAAGTGCAACACGTTTGCACACAATTAATCCTGTGTGATAAATGCCTTTAATAAATAGACACGAGAAGTTGGAATTACCTTGGAACAGTCACGTTGGGAGGCTGACGTTCACAGAGTAGATGCAGCAGGAGGGAGATTTTTTTCAAGGGCTCTTTGATGTCACAAAGACGTGAATATCTTTTTCCCTCGTTGTATGCTAATATACATGGCGTGTGTGTGTTCATGTATATTTTATAGACTTGTTCAATTTCTTACCTTTCTTTACCTCATGTTTGTACCTTTTGCCCTTGACCCCTCAGCAGTATATCCTCTCATTAAGCTCAACAGAGAGCTTGGTCCTCTTTCATAGAGCTGAAGTGCCATGTGAGCGGAGCCGGACAAAGGAAAAGCAGGAGTCAGCCGTAGGTTGAAGGTGACATTGATGAAGATAAAGAAAAAAATAAAACGAGTTCATAGAGATGCGCGTGTGATTAATGCAGAGAATATGGTATAGTTCAGAGGCAGAGTGAAACATTGTGGCAGGAAGAAAGTGAAATATGTGTATATTAAATTCTTTTATAGCTAGCATGCATGGAAACCTTGTTATGGTATTACTATTTTTCCATCTTTGATTTACATACTATTTTCATGTCTCAGGAACATAGGAATCTTATGGGACTGAAAAAAGATCAGAATAACAGCAGAATTTTTGCAATAAGCAAATATTTTACAGTTTGTGTTCCAGGTTGTGTTTATATCTATAGATAGATAGATGGATAGATAGAATCGTTGTATTGATTCTTTGGGGAGGTTTCCTTCAGGAAATGTTGGAAAAATATTCATTACACCTTCTTGCCCGAAGTGATGTGAGATAGCAGGTAAGTTATATATACTGACATGTCAGGTAATAACTTCTGCACTTCTGTGTGCTCCAGTGTAGCAGTTCCTCAGGAGATAACTCAAAGATTAGTTGTCATCGCTTCCAGCTGTTCCTGAGGAGCGCGTCTAAGTGGCTCGTTAAGGTCCACAGAGAAAGAGACAGCTCATCTGCCCTAACTGTCTTCATTGGAGTAACTTAGTAATTGTGATCTTGGGCTTAAGTAATCTTCACTTCCACCTGGGAGCATGATTTGACGCCCGGAGAGGACTTGATGTCCTTATACATCTAGCTTTTTGAGTAGGCGTAGGGTGTAAGTGTCTTTCACCTTCGGTCATCTCCCAGAAATCAACATTTCTTCTGCACTTGTATATTAACTAGGACTGAAGAGAGACGGTTTCCAAACATGTCAGAACATTTACTGCTCTTTCTTCATTTACAAGCAGTCAATGGCAACAAAAGATGTTGCCAAGATGTTGCAAAGAGTTTCAGATGTTATCTTGTCCATTGTCCATCCATTATATTGGCCACTTTGTACCTGGTGGTGCCATGAGCCCATCACGGGGTACACACATCATCCACTCACACTTCTAAGCATAACTTAAGGAATGGCTCAGAAAGACTCCTAATCTGACCATGATAGGACTATGATGCATGGCACTAGTGACCTCAATGTGGGATGACACCATCTTGCTTCATTAAAAGCAGGGTATCCTCAGGAATCCTCTAATTAAATTCAATACTTTTTAAGACTCCTTAAAGACCTCTAAAAAACATCTCAATTTCTGTCCCCAACACATCTTTGACTTAAACAGTTGTAGATTGCACTGAAATGCATAGAGGCCAAATGTAGAGCTAAACTCTATCTAAGTCTGCTGGGTTGGGGTGAGGGTTTAAAAAAAGCCAAACAAAGCACTCTCAATTATTTACCATGAATACACCAGTCTTTTTGCGCTCAAACTATTTGGGGAAAAAAAACAAACTTGAATGCAAACAAAATTGAATACCTCATAAAAATAAAATTGAGACTTTATAATGCTTTTTTTCAAAGTCTTAAATTTCCCTAATTTAGCAATCATTTAATACTTTTTAAGAGCCAGCAGACACCCTGAAAAAGTTCATTTTTCACTGGATATTCAGTGAAAATGTTCTGCAGGGGTTTGCAAATTCAGCAAAACAGGAAGATTCTAGTGCTTTTTGGTGTTTTTTTGGATAAAACATCAGAATATAAGCTGTTTGATTTAGAGGGAAAATGATGTCTTCCATCGTGTAGAAAACGGCTAATTAGCAACCTCCTGCTGCTACGAGAGTCGTCTACATCTGCGCTGTGAAACTGCCACCGTGAAATACAGCACAGCTAAAGTACAGATGTGCAGACACAGATGTGCCTCAGTGAGCATCTCGGGGACACGCCTGAAGCATGCACTCACATTTTCCTGCTGTATGTTATTCCACGGTATGGATGATTTCCAACAAGACCCAATCAACACCTGCCGTAGGTGTGATTGCCCGACCAGCCACGTTTCCTGGTAATGCATCAAGTATTGCAGCGCTGTTGACATTTAGTTATCATTTTTGGGGTCGGTGGCCTCTAATTAAAGTTTCATGAACACTGTCATCGAAATGGCGGGGTTGTGTTGTTAAGAAGTGACTCTATCTGTCTCTGTCTGACTTCCACAGACACACACACAAACCCACACTGGAGCACACCTTAGCAACAAGCATCCTCTGGATACGTGTGTGTGTGTGTGTGTGTGTGTGTGTGTGTGTGTGTGTGTGTGTGTGTGTGTGTGTGTGTGTGTGTGTGTGTGTGTGTGTGTGTGTGTGTGTATACACAGATTCAGCAGGCTGAGAAATTATACTGTCTTCAGGGGGCTTGCACAAGTCATTGAAAATATGATTTATATCAAATCAACCCTTTTTTGCTAAGAGATCAGATTTCTTTTTATTGCAGCATGTTTCTGTGTTGTCAGCAAGTGTGATGCGTGATATGCTTTCTCCTCCATCCATTTCACTCATTCGCTCTCTCCTCTTCTTTATGACTCCCCTGCTCCTTCACCTCCGGTTGCTCTTTCTCTCGCACGCACAGAATTGAGTTCACTTCCTCTGGGCACTTGAATATTATGCGTCTGCAGGCTGTTTGGATGAATCCAGTGCTTTTTTTTGTACAGTGAAGATCCTCATGTTTGGTGTGAAGGCCTGTAAGGACTGACAAACATGATTCATTAAATGGTAAAAGCCTGAAATCGTGAAGAGAGCCGTACCCATATATTAAAGCAGAGAGGTAGATTAAGGTCCCCACGCAGATTCATCTTGGATAGAAGCATTCAGATGTGTCAAATGGCAAGGAAACCGGGAATGTGCGTCTTTGCCGTTTTACCCCGAGTCAGATTAGATGATCGAGTGTTTAATCTGTACATCTGCTGAAGACGAATCGCAGTATGAAATATGCAATCGGTTGGACTCTGAATATCATAAAATACATTATAGGAAGAATTATGATGGCACAGATTCAGCTGTGTGATGGTGTTGTTCTAAACAGCCAAGCCCGAGAAAAGCCACTATATATATACAAATAATACTACAAATATCTGTTATTCTTTGAAAAAAAAAAAAGATTTATGGGTGCACCATCAGACATTTTGTTGGCTTTAATGACCAACTGGACTACTTTTTAGCAGTATTGTGCCTTCACCTCCTAATGAGTTGGTCTTAGCTGACAGATAAATCTTATTTTGCGATGTTTTTTTTTTTTTTTTTAAGGATGCCTATTCCAAACCTGTGGTTCCAGGCCGTTAAGACATTTCCTAAACTTCATGCATCAAAGACTGGCAAACAACAAGGGTCAGGAGGCCAAGGGGTCACTTTGATATCCCTGTAGAAAGACGCTGAGGCTCCACATATGGATGTCTTCTTGTCTTTGTGTAAACAGGACATATTCCGATAGCGATCTGGCATCCTGATGCAGGGATACTGTAGACAAAACTCTAGTCAGAGGTTGGTTTTATGGCACTGCCTGTGTGGCTTGACTATCTCCAGAAGACTAATGGTAGTAAGGGAAGCATCACTACAGTGCACATGTTGGTTATTCCGTCACTTCTCCTCAGCCTAGTTTTAATAAATCATCTAATCCTAAAACATCTTGGACTCCAGAGTGCTTTTCCTCCTTGATGTCGCTACGTCTTGAACTGTAGCTTGAACTCGGTTCGATGATAGATGGCCTTGGAAGTCTCGAGTCTCTTTTTGACTTTTCTAAATCCACGTGTTTGTCAAATCCCAAACGACCATCCAGTGCTTAGACCAGACGCAAAGCTTCAGTGTCACTTCAGCTCATTGAAAATACCAGTGACTAAGCCGTATTATTGAAGTCGAGTGCCAGTTTAAAGCAGTTATAAAATTTTCATACGTAACAGCGGAGGAAAATGTCGGAGCGGCTGGATGTGTCGACTTCCCAGCAGTCACCAGTGTTCTCTGAGCGGGGAGCGTGTGTCTGTGCTGAGGCTGCTCTGCAGGAAGCAGGATGTTGTAGGCTGTGTTCATCCGTATTGGCTTTTCTCAAGTGCCATGGGCAAAAAAAAAAGCCTTGCGAGTGCATGAACGCATATTTCTCCTCCCCATGTCCTTTGTGTGTCTTTGTTGACTGCTCACTAAATCAATATTGTATGAGCAGCGGGGGTGACCCGAGCCGGCACTAACACACCTGTGATTTGTCTATTATCTCAAGCCCTGAAAGCCACTTTTTGTTAAGACTCTGTTACCTCCCCAACCCTTTCAGTTGACTGTGCATCTCTGAAAAGGTGCACTGTCTTTGTGACGGGTCAATATAATTTCACGTAATAGATTGAAATTGTATTTTGTCTCCGTTGCCGCCTCTGCTATTTCCGTCCGTGTTTTTCAAGCTGAAAAGTGTCAATTCGACTTTCAGCCCACTGACATTTAAATGCCCGACTGTGCAACCGTGTTTTCCAGCACTGTGTGTGTGTGTATGTGTGTGTGTGTGTGTGGAGTATATGTGTGTTCAGAAATTTCAATATTTAAAGCGACACTTGCGTCTGACACTTCTTTTTTCGCTCTCTTAAGCGAGCACACCGGGCCTCGTTCCCAGGCGGAGGAGGCATACAAGAGGTTGTTTTCCTCTCATTATCTGCCAGTGCCTTGGCTTTACCTTGACCTCAGTGCACCACTGTTTTATTACAGGGCCTGTCTCTGTGCCAATTGGAAGCAATAAGAACAAAGCACAAAGTCAATTCAGCTGCAGAGGGACATGGCAAAGAGCGGCCCTCGTGCGAATGCGAGAGCGCACACACGGTAACACAAGGGTATCGAGAACGTTCTTGTTTGTCTCTGCCATTAGTCACTCCATGCAGAAGTGATTTAGTGTCTAAATTACAGGCTTGGCTCAATGTGAATCATCTGGCTACATAATGCTCAGCTTTTACATAACAAAACAATTAAAAAGATTAGACCCACCAGAAAAAAAGAGAGGGAGAGAGAGAGAGAGAGGAAAGCGCTTCCATCTCTGTCGCTCTAATCAGAGCCAGACTACCAACAAAAAATCACTTCCAAAAGCCAGATTTCACCATCCACAATGTGGATGCGGTTTACTAATGTTCCAGAAGCGTTCCAGCCGGGGACTTATCTGCCAAAGTGAATTACATCTATTGTGATTGCATCTCAAATCTGGTGATAAGAAACACCTTATTATCCTATTAGCTTGTTTTCCTTTCCCTGATGCTCTACCAATAACCGATTTCATATTTTCACATTTGGTCTGTGAGATAATCCAGCTACCCTGTTAATGCATTTATGACATGTGGTAGCATCCCAGTTAGAAGATCCCAAAAGTTGACTTGTTGTTCAGTGTTGAAAGCCTAAATATCACAGAACTGGTAATGGAACCAAAGTTCAAATGCCCTCTCAAATACTGCTGAAATATCTTTTTTTTTTACTTCAGAATGAATGAAATGAATGTGGACTGTGTTGGTTATGATGGAGAAAAAAAAAGAAAGAAAATCTCCAGAGGATTGAGAATCTGAGCTCTCCCCTGAGCTTTCCAGAGTTTTACTGTGAGTCTCAGCTCAGCGTTTGAGCTGTCTAGTCTCACAACAGCTTTGTTTCCCTCTCACCGCTCTAATAGCATTGTTTCCAGCCACACTGAGTAGTCATGGGGGGGTGGTAGAGATGTGGAAATCCTCTCTACGCTACCTGCTCAGTGGGTGGACAGACACAGGAACGGTGGAACACCGCAGAGCATTTAGCAGCTAAAAAGCCTGATAATTCCCTGAGGAGCTGGGAGAGACTGACTAGAAAGACAGCAAGGGGAGTCAGTGTTGTTTTACCAGATAAGCCTGGTTAAATAAATAAGTAAATAAACAAGAGCCAACTGTCTGTCTGGTTTCTTCCTATCTACAATATGTGAAGCTTTTAAAAGTCAGTAATAACACCTGTTTGGCCAGAATATGAAAGACTCAAACACCCAGAATGCTTTGTGTTTCTCATTTTTGATACAGGTTTGTTTGCACAAGTAACGTATAATAAACTGATCAATTCTGAAAATGCCACCATCTCTCTCTTTCTCTCTCTCTATCTCACTTTTAACTTTTCTTCTTTTATTTTTTTACAGCATGCAAGTGTAACAACCATGCCAACGTGTGCCACGTCAACACAGGAAAGTGCTTCTGTACTACCAAGGGCATCAAGGGAGACCAGTGTCAACTGTGAGTAGACCATTACATACCTGCACTCTGGCAAACATCTACTGGCCTTCATACTGTAAGATGATCCACTCAAATGACAACAAACATATATAGAGATCAAAATACACTTAAATCTGACTGATCACTGGACAAACAAACAGTAAACATCATATAAAACACATTTTACATGGCATTATATGTGGTTAGGTTTGAGTTTAGTTTGGTTTATGGAAAAATGGATATAAAAAAGGCCTTAAATCGATTTTTGCTTGTTTTTTAGAACAATGATGAAGCACAAATGTTTGTGTGGAATACTTTGTGTGTGTGTGTGTGAGTGTGTGTGTGTGTGCGTGTTTTCCCTTAACCGTGCCAGACTTGACCGCTGCAGCACTACAATATCCTAAATGGCTTGGCAGACCAACACAGCATGGAGACAGACAGAAAATTGATGCATCAATAAATCTAGCCGACGAGGCTAGAAACAGAGTACTGCGTGTGTGTGTGTGTGTGTGTGTGTGTGTGTGTGTGTGTATTTGTGGGGACCTTAGCCTGAACACCAACCCAAAAAGACAAGATCAAGGCTGCATACTTGAGGGTTGATCTAGTACAAGTTTCAGGGCTCAGAAACGTGAGTTTTCATCATGATAAAAAACATGAATGTGTGTGTGTGTGATGCAGTGGCTGTTTCACACACCTGCGCCATACTTTGTGTCATGGTGTGATCGCGTAGCTGCTAATGTATGTGCTGAGAGTCAGATGTGGTTGCTCCATCTAGCCTAGCACTGCAGCAAGTTGTTAATGTGTTCAATTGGTTTAATTTGAAGAAAAATTTGGAAATCGTATATCAGGGTATATAAGTGAGCTGAACAAACAATTGCTGGGTGAAGTAAGAAGCACATTTATTCAGTTTTCACCTTAATTTGTCAGGTTGATGTGTTTTCATGCAAAATATTATAGATTTGTTAAAACAGTGAAAACAGAAGTTTATCAACCTTTTTTGTTGTCTTTTGGCTGCTATAGGAGCAACAAAAGACTTAAAATACTGTCTTGCAGCTTCAACTCACATCACCTCTGCTACCAATTATGTAAATGCTCCCTGAACTTAAACTTTGGCTTGGATGGCTGGTTCACTCCTGACCTGCGTGTGACCTGTGAGTGAACGTGACATTAACGTGACTCGACCTCAGGACCAACCAGCCTGCCCTGAACCCTCACAAAACACAAACAGTCTAGTCCACATGTTTTACTGTCACCTTTAATCAGCATTCTACACATGGAGCTATTCCTGGAAGACACTGTCAATCTCAATCAGTCTGATCTATTGGACAAATCTGACATTTTTTGCATTTTCTTTTTTTTTTTGGACAATATATCGGATAAAAACTAGACTAAAAAGCAAAATTAGTGAACATCTGTTTTCTAAAATGTCTGATGTTGAATTTGTTTTCAGCCCAGACACAACAGGAGTGACCTCTACACAGCCTCTGCAGTCCACTGAGTGGTTAGATTGAATAGCTTTATACTGTCATTTGTCAGTTCAGTTGTTCAGCTGATATTTTGTGATCCACTTCCATTAGTGTTAACCAGAGCACTCTCACTGCTGGCCTGTCTGTCGGTCTGTCTGTCTCTCTGTATGGCCTTGATGGCCTCAGTACTCTGTTCTTTGGTTTTTACCCTGCCCGTGCTACCTGTCAGGTCCACAGCAGCCACAGTACATACAGATCAGTGCATCTATTTGATTGGTCAACAATAATATAATAAAGTGTGTGGCATTTGTGCCATTTCAAAGCATGCTTTAAAGGACTGAAGTTTGTTACAGGATCGGGAGAAGTGACCAATACCCAGCTCATCCATCCATTTGGATCGGTGTTCCTTTTTCCTTTTTTCTACTTTTTCTATGTATCTTTATTAGTTTCACATCTAGGGTTAGGGAAATGCAGCTACAGTATTGATCAGTACCAGAATCATGACCATAACTTCTGTATCAATTAAAAGAGAGATTTTGATCACTATTGATATGGTTTATGTCTGGTTTATAATTGTGAAGAGAAGCCCGGAGAGCCTGATTATCATTCTGGGAACAGACTGTTTTGTGTGGCATGGAACAATACCCAGCTGCAGATGACAATAAGTTAACACTGAACTGGTGGTACAGACACAGCCATTGTCATTACTTGGCATCTGTGCTGTTTTGTTTTATTATTATCCTTTTTTTTCCAGTGTAATGTTTCTTTTCAGTGCACACCGATAATTCATTCTCCGGAGACTCCTCAGAGGCTGAAAGCAGCAACAGAGTATTTTGTGTGTGATCACTTGTGCATCCCTAAGCCAGCGTGCCACATTGGCTCTCACCTTTGATTTGCTCCGAACACCCTCCCACTCCCCCTCTAAACGTCTCTCTGTCACAGCACTGTTTGTTTTGCTCGACTCACTCCAAAATGGCGTGCCAAGTAGAGGCCCATTTGTTTGTCGTTTTGATTATGAACAGGCAATTTTCCCCCGGGGGCGGATGGTAAGTGCCCTCAGGTTACAGCAGGTGTGTGGTTGCATATTTCTCTCTTCTTTTGTGCAAATGCTACAAGCCTGAAGTAATGGTGCCTCGAGGCAAGGAGGTTTCCTCTGTGTATGTTCCCATGTATCCACTTGTGATTATCTGTCATTTTGTTTCTTTTATAGCAAACAGAACACAAGTCCATTCGCTGCCCTTCACTGTTTGCCCATAATCACATCAGATAAAGAACGCTTGTTGACCCATAGGGACACAACGTGCCATCAGCTTTTAGCATTTACATCATATCATGCACAAAATGCGTTGATAATCTGTTACTTGGTAATCGTAAACACATTACCATAATGTTATTTTTTTAATATCAGGGACAAAAGGTCTATGAAATCCTAGTCTAGTATGTTTTCTACAGTTTTCTTTTCTCTCTGCAGCTTTCCCCTCATCCATCAAATGGTGTTTTGTCAATTATTTTGAAAGTGTTTACATGCCACCTTTGCAAAAGTGTTTCCATGCCACCTTTTTTTTTCAGAAATCTGAGAGTGTAAAAATGTACCAAACAAACACTCTTCCAAACAGTCATTCATTTCCTAGACTGATGAATAGACTTTCTGACCAGATGGGAAACTTGAGGTCGGATGCTGTTAAAGATTCATTCAATCATATTAACTTAATTTGTTTTCAACAGTAACAGAAGCGGTAAGGACGTACTCCTCTGGATGAGCTTTTAAAATAATCTCACATCATGTTAGAGCTAAGGTACCAGTGCACTGTGAACCGTCATGAAGGTGTGAAGAGCTGCAGCTGTTTCCGGCAGCTCAGAGAGGGAGGGTGGCGGGTCAAGTTCGCTGGTGTATTTTCATGTCCTATGAAATGAGTTTGCTCGCCAGATGTTTCCTAACCTTTAAGGATGGTTACTGTTTTAATTTAAATCACTTATGAATAATTTGTACAAAGCGTGAAACCTCAGTATTATTTTATTCTAACTCTCCAGAGCTTTGTTTTCCCCTTATTTTCTCTTGCTTTTTTTTTCTCTAAAATGTGTTATAGCATTGATATAGCGTTAATTGGTTTCTGCTCCAAATGTAGAATACCAATTTGACTACCAATTTGCATTTTATGTTTTTTGTTCCTGGACTGGACTGGGAGAGAGAGAGTAGACTTAAGAGAGCATGTTTGTGCTTACCCAAGCTTATCATTTTGCATGTTGTGAACAGAGTTTGATAAACCCTATGCTCCGGAATATTTCACATCTTTTCCTGTGTAAATGACGCACATACACGGCAAAGGTGCAGATGCAGCGCCAATATCATTGTGACCTTTAATCTCCAATTTGTTTATCTTGGCAGGGTTTTAACATGACGTACTGATCCGTGTGTGTGTGTTTGCAGTGTGTAGCTGAGTCAGGGTGTGTTTTAAGTGATCAGCCGGTCCAGTCCTGTGTGGCCCTTATCTTGCCCCCATTAGGCTGTTGTAAGCAGCTTAAGTGTCAGGCCCCTTTTTGTTGGAGCTCTGTGTCCAGGATTTTAGTCCCTGAAGAGAGAAAAGAGCTCATCCTCTCTCCCGTCTTAGCCCTCCACAAGTCTGCTTATCAGTCTTCTTTGTCACCCTTCATGTTGGATTTACTACGTACATAAACACGTAAAAATAAATAATAACAAGAGAACCAAAAATAGCTCTGACTGGACTGAAGGTGCTCAGGCGTTGAGCATTGACTGTTTTGTAAACTAGATAAGGTAACAAAACAAAACAACAATGTGAACTTGATAGTACACCTTTGCATCACATGCTGTTACGTTTGGAAAGGCAAGTCAAGAAATTTCATCTGTAAAGGTATCTGTATCGTGTTGTCTCCAGCCAATGAGAATGGCAGACTGAACCATTAATTTGCAGTGAGAATGTAATCGACACAACTGCTATAAGCAGCTAATGAGAG